>CM040422.1:98180324-98545489 GCA_022702705.1 Papilionanthe hookeriana x Papilionanthe teres | reverse complement strand
AATGGAAATGAAGCTTTACATTTATTGAGAATGGAAAGGAAGCTTTACATTTATCACCGGGTTATTGAAAATGTTGATTTTACTCTTTTAAACAATGATAGAGATATGGTTGACGATTATGCTGCTAACATGTTAGGAGCAGATAATAATATTTTGAACAGATCTGAGCTTGAAGATGATTGGCAGATTCAGAAAGCTTCTAGACGAAGAAAATTTAAAGGCAGCAGAGAATTAAGCTATGTTAATCCTGAGGCTTTGAATGAACAACTTACAAGTAAGTTTCTTGACCCTACAGATGCTACTTCCTCTTCTAAAATAACTAGAGGTAGGAAAGATAAAGATGATGAATTTTAATACGTTATTTTGGAATATTAGAGGTATTGCAGATAGGAATGCCTCTAACAGATTGAAAATTTTAATTAGACTCTATCAGCTATCTTTTTTTGGTATTCTGGAACCTTTAGTAAAGGTTTGCAATAATTCTAAATATGTTAGAAGGATTGGCAATTTTCATTATATGGCTAATATTAATAATAAAATATGGTTTCTTTGGAAATATTTTCTTAAAGTTGAGTTGATTATTAATCATAAACAATTGCTTCATGTGGTTATTAGTTACCACGATATTTCTTTTCATTTGTCTATTGTTTATGCTGGTTGCAGTAAAATTGATAGAATGGATTTATGGAATTTACTTAATTCTATTGGTCCATTAGATATTCCTTGGCTTGTTGGTGGTGATTTTAATGCTATTTCTGCTATTAAAGAAAAGAGAGGTGGTCTTCCACCTAACATTAATTTAATGGCTAATTTTAATCGAGCTACTTTAAATGCTGAGCTCTTTGATCTGGGTTATACTGGCTCCATGTATACCTGGCATCGTGGTAACGTGTTTGAAAGGCTCGATAGATTTTTAGCAAATGCTTCTTGGTGTAATAATTTTGTTAATTTTAAGGTGCACCACTTAAACTTTACTACTTCTGATCACACACCTATTTTATTGAAAGTTTCTAATAATTTTTCTAAAAAATCTCATCACTTCTGTTTTCTTAATATGTGGATTCAACATCCTACTTTTCTTCAATTTGTTAAAGATAATTGGTTAGTTGATAAGCTGATTTTTAAACCAACTAATTATGGTCAGAAACTTTGGTGGCTTCAAAAACATCTTGCCCAAGCTCTCAAAACCTGGAATTGGAATGTTTTTGGTCATCTTGATAAAAAAAGTCAGGGAAGCTAATATTAGAGTTAAAGATTTAGAAACTCTTTATACTCAGAATCTTATCTCTTTTGATCTTGTTAATCAAGCTCAAAAAGATCTCACTATTGCTATCAATATGGAGGAGAGTTTTTATGCCGGAAAGTTCGTTAAAACAAATTTTTTAGAGGGTGACAGAAATTCTGCCTTCTTTCATGCTGTTATTAAAAACAGAAGGGTGATGAATTATATTTCTAGTATTAAAAGTTCCAATGGCATTTTATTAACCAATGAAAAAGAGATTGTTAGTGATGGAATTACTTATTGTAGTTCTTTATTTCACAGTAATAATAGCTATATGGAACATATTGATGTTGATGTTTATTCTTATTCTGAAAATCTGAATTGTCTTAATCTTACTTTTATTCCATCTTTAGCTGAAATTAAAACTGCTCTTGATAGTATGGAGGTTGGTAAATCTGCGAGGTCCCGATGGTTTTAATATTGAGTTTTATAAATCATGTTGGGATGTTATTCGACCTGATCTGGTTGAAATTATTCAAGACTTCTTTCATGGCAAAGAATTGCCTAAATATTTTAAATGCTCTAATATTGTTTTGATTCCTAAAGCTCGGTGATATTTCCTGGGATTCTTTTAGACCAATTTGTATTAATACTGTTGTGTCTAAAATCATTTCTAAAATCATGGCTATTAGGATTCAACCTATTTTATGCAACATTATTTCTATGAATCAATCTGCTTTCTTAAAAGGCAGATTTATTGGTGATAATGCATTAACTGTTCAAGAGCTTTTATATGATATTGATATGAGTAAAAGGAATGTCAATATTATTTTCAAAATGGACATTAAAAAAGCTTTTGATTCTCTAAGATGGGAATTTTTGATGGAAGTCTTGAAGGCTTATGGATTTAATGATGACTTCTGTAATATTATTTACAGAATTCTCAATAATAATTTCTATTCTTTAGTGATTAATGGGAATTCTTATGGACATTTCATGGCTTCTAAAGGTATAAAACAAGGTGATCCACTTTCACCTTATCTTTTTATTATTGCCTTTGATTACTTTTCTAAACAATTGAATAAACTTTATGCTGATTATTCTACTATTAATTTCAGTCATAAGGCTGGTTTAAGTGTGTCTCATTTATGTTATGCTGATGATCTCATTGTTTTTACTAATTCCAACAAGAGATCTATTAAAAAAATTTGGAAGCTTTTTGATCATCTTCAAAATTCTTCAGGTCTTTACTTTAATACTTCTAAATGTTACTTTTATGCTTCCAAATTTTTTACCAATGAGAAACTGCAATGGATAGCCAATTTTACTAAATGCCAGAAAGCTTTATTTCCTATTAAGTATCTTGGTTTTACTCTTGATAGAAAAGTTAAAAGAATTATTCATTTTGAGGGTCTGTTAGACAAGATAAGAAAGAAACTTCATTTATGGGAAAATAAATTTCTTTCTTTTGGAGGTCGTATTACCCTTCTCAAGAGTACTCTTACTTCTATGCCTTAATGCATTATTCAGGTTATGAATGTGCCTAAGATTATTATCAAGAAACTTGAAATTATGTTCAATAGTTTCTTGTGGGATGGTTGTGGCAAAAAGGTATACATTGGAAGAGTTGGGAGAAAATTTGTAAACCCACTAATAATGGTGGGTTAAGCTTCCGTAATCTTATTGATTCTATTAAGTTTACTTTTATGAGATTATGGTTCCATTTTAGAGAGCATAATTCTATTTGGTCTAATTTGTTACATGCTAAATTTTGTGGCAATTGTCATCGTTTATCTATTACCCCTTATAAATCTGATTCTTATATCTGGAAAAATATGCTGAATGTTTCTAAAGAAGCTGAGCATTTTATTTGTTGGGACATTGGCCAAGGGAATGTCTCTTTTTGGTATGATGATTGGACTACTAATGGTCCTCTTGCTAATAGTTATGGAGGACCTTTTGATATTAATGTTAAAGTTAATGATCTTTGGGATCACTCCAGTTGGAATCTTACCCAGCTACTTAACTGGGTGAATTTTAGAGATGCTCTTTCTTTAGCCAATATTCCTATTAATAGGGATAAAATTGATATTCCTATATTCAAATCTAAATTTGGGAATACTGCCACTAAAACTATTGCTTCTTATCAGTTATACTCCCCGGGTTTGGACATTGCTTGGCTTTGGAATAAGTGGCTTAAACCTTCTATTTCATTCTTTAATTGGAGATTACTTCATAATTGCTTACCTGTTGATGATATTCTTAAACTTAAAGGTCTGAGAATTGTTTCTAGATGTTATCTTTGTAAGAATCATTATGAAAATATTCTCCATTTATTTAGTAATTGCAGTTTCTCTGGAGATGTTTGGAAAGAAATTTTTGCTTTAAGTGGGAGAAAGGAATATTTTTCTGGCTATAATTCTATCTTAGATATTTACCGGGACTGGAATATTAGAGGTCATTCCTTTTTAAGCTCTATTCCTGCTATTACTGTTTGGTTTTTATGGATTACTCGGAACAATGCTAAACATAATGATATTCATCCTACTGTTAAGCAGGTAACCAATCAAATTTGTTCTTATATATATAAATGCTTAAATGTTAATACTGTAAACCATTTTCATAATGAATATATTGCTTATATTGTGGTTAATCTGAATGCTAAGCTTCAGATTTCGGATAAGTGCTTAAACAGAGGAAAATGGATTAAACCACCTGCTCCTTTTATTAAATTTAATACTGACGGAGCTTGGAAAATTTCTACTGCTGGTATAGGGGGGATTGCTAGAGATTGGAATGGTAAAGTTTTATATTGGTTTGCTTCTCCTATTTATGCTACGTCTCCTTTAATAGATGAAGCAGAGGCGGTTATTTTTGCTCTTAATATGGCAAGGAATATGGGTTGGATGAATCTCATCATTGAGATAGACTCTTTATGCCTTTTTAATATTTGCAAATTTCATTTAAGTAGTCATTGGAGTATTTTAATGCAGGTTAAAAAGATCAACTTGATTACAATAGGAATGAACATCACATGGAGTCATACGAAGAGAATTGACAATCTTGCAGCTGATTGGATAGCTAAACTTGGAATGTAGATCTATAACCCGGTGATTTCCAATTTAGTGCCTGACTTTATCTATTCTATTGTGCAGTCTGATGTTTAGATTTCGTCTCTTTTTGGTTGTCGTCTCATTTTTGCGGTGTCTTTTTATCTTTTTTCTGTATTTTTTTCTTTTTTTGGAAAAAGGACCCTATTTTTTTCTTTTTTTTAGTGTTTATGTAGTGTGCGTGAGTTTTTAACCTTTTTCCTGGGATGTATTTTTATTTTTTTAAGCAATAAAATTGAGTCTATGTGCTCTTTAATTAAAAAAAAAAGCTTTACATTTATTGTAACTTCAGGCTCTCTCTTCTAAAAATACCCAAATCTCTTCTTTTCTTCAACGCCTTTCTTACATGTTCTCCAATGTCAGAAACTTCATCCTACACAAACTAAGAAGACGCTTCAGGCACCAGCAATGCCAGACTCCCCCATCCATCAATCTCTCAAGTTCCTTGTCACACCTTGGGTCCGGAAGGTGGCATATTCCGACAACGGAGGGCGTGATGAAATTAATTGAACATATTTTGTATTTTGAAAAGAAAAGAATTTAAGCAAATAATAACATCAATATATCAATATATGCAAATTTTATTCCATAATGAATAGTCTACTGATATAACTGAAACAAAAGTAGAAAACTCGATGAAACAAAATTGAAAGGACAACATTGAACAGCAACCTAGACAACCAAGACGAAAAAACTAAAACTAAAATGCTTGATTTTGTGGAGGTAGTTCTATTGGTGGCTGAATAGAACCTAGTATGAAAAATATCATAAAGTGGGTTTGAAAAGCAAATTCAGTAAATAACACATATTTATTAAAACATAAATGACAATGAAAATGATTCATGCAGTATGAACAACAAATGAGGGTGATTATTACATGCATATATATATATATATATATATATATATATATATATATATATATATATATATATATATATTATCATAAAATAACAAGAGGGTGATAAACATCGACTATGCTCGCTTTCCATAAGATAACATGAAATTGTGTTCAATCAAGTTTTTTATTATGTATTTTCATTTATAATTATATATAGTCGGTTTTAACAGACTCCCTGAAACCGGGAAGGTCAATACCAATCTAAGAAAATATGGTAATTTGCTGAAGAGTCGTCACTTTGTGGGACCATGAGCCCGGCTATCCAAAATCCAAAAAAGTTCCACCAACCAACATATCATTACATACAAGCATGTCAAATTGTTTCTATAGGTATAACATGTAATACCGATAATATTTCATGCAGGCTTATGTTATGACAAATGTAAATTCGTATAAGTGCAAAAAAAGAGAAGATCATAACTGCATGATTAATTCAAGTAGGCAAAATATTTTATATTAATGAATTCAGATGGATGGTAATCTCATCGTGAGCAATGATTGAAGCCTATATAATTGCAAAATTCTAGTTGTAATAGTATGGACATGCCCGACATTCCTATTAAATAGCTATGAAGCTACTATAAATGGTAAGGCTTAACGCCCTTAACAATGAAGGGTACATGTTTCCTCTAATAAAAAGTAGTTAATTACCTAAGGTAGCAATCACGATACTTCTACGAATTCAATGGTTTGATTAGTAATCCTACACCATTTAGAAATTTAAATTTAAATAATTATCCAATTTAATTTATTTATTCATTAAATTAGGTGCCACCTAATTGATAATTATTATTACTATTATTATTGTTGTTATTAATTTATTTTTATTATTATTTAAAAAAAAAAATTATGAATGTTTACCTACTAACATACCTAAAATAATAATATCTTCTTTTGTGTTAATCGATACATAATTTCATGCTTTTGTCTTCCTTTTTCACGAACTAAACTAGTGTTCCATAAAGTAAAATACTAGGACGAATGAATCCTTTATTAAGCAATTCTTGCACCTTGATCGTGAGAACCTGGAGTTCCACAATGATCATATGATATTATGCTTTAGAAATTGGTGTGGTGCTCGGAAGTAGGTCTATGGTGAACTTGATCTCACAATCTGATGGTAAGCCAGACAAATTTTTAGAAAATAAATCAACAAATTCTTGAATCATTGGAACAATATTTAAGCTAACACTTTATTTCGCAGTATTTATCATATGAGCTGGATAGTAAGCACACCCATGGAAGGTCGACTTATAAGACTTAATTACCAAAATTAGACAAGAATAACTCCTCTACTACCTTTGAAGCAAAAGAGAATTGAGCTTGGTATGCAGAAATTCACTCTTCTCTTATGAAAATTTATATTTGCATGATATGTGGATAGTTAGTTGATCCTTTGAAAATTAGATAGCTTTTTGCTATCCATTTCATACATGTTTTTGATGATATTGCACTTTAAAGGAAGGAATGTTTCATGATTTCATGCATGTATGATGATTTTAGGCCTTTGGAGCAAAAGGAAGCGAAAAGAAGCAAATTTAGAGCAAAAATGACAAAAGTGCATTTTATTGAACTAGCGTCGGACCACGCTAATTTACAAAGAGTTGAGATCGTTTTGGCGGAATAATGCGCCGAACGGTGCCCTATCCAGCGCTGGACAGCGCCGTATCCAATTTTAAACTAAATTCAATGTATTTGGTCAGATTTTGAAGGGTTTCTTTAGAAAACTCTTGGGAATTCAGTTTTGGCTGAATTTAAATACTTTTGGAGCCAAGTTTAGAGAGGGGGGAAGAAGAGGAGAGAAGAGTTTAGATTTTAGAGAGAGTTTCTTTCCATTTTGTGTACGAAATTAGATTTTGTGTTTTCTCTTCTAAGGAGTGCGAGAGGAGAGGGAAAGTGAGAGATTTTTTCTCCCTTACTTATCTAAAGAGAGAAGTGTGTGTTGTTGTGAAGAAAGAAGAGGAGTCAAATGAATTCCTTAAGATTCGCTTGGGGAAGAGTTTGAGATAAGTTATCTTTACTTTACTCTATTTGTATAACGTTGTTTTTATATATAAAATCCATGTTTTGTCATCTTTTCCTCATGAGTCTTGAGTAGATTTCTTTTCCTTTCTCATTTTCATGAGATGTGTTGATGTTGTGATATGGAAAAGATGTGCCGATTTATTATAGAGAATTTGTGATGACCTTTTCACTTCGAACTTCATTTACTTTTTAATCTGGCAAATTAAATTGTTAAAATTTGTTGGGAAACATATTTTTCGAAAGGATTATGAGTTCCATAAGAAAAGTGAAGGTCACATTCAATGTTCATGAATGAGAGACATAGTTCATGGGGATTAAGTGCAAATAAGTAGGGAAATATACTTTTATGGGCGTAGAATTAGAGATTTCAAATTGACAGGCTGAAAACCTCAATTTGGTCCTAATGTTTGGAAATCGAAGCGAGTGTTAGCCTTCAGGTGAAGGGAAGTGGGAGCTCTGGAGTGAGAGCCAATAACCTCCCAGCCTAACCACGGATTTGGGGACTAAACATAGGACTAGCCAATGTTCTTTATACACTGAAATATGGGTAAAGAATAGGAATGCTCCTATTTTGCACAATACATTTGCATCACTGATCTATGTCACAATAATCATTACATTATGATTGTAAAGAAGGAAGACTCTTTCTTGCAACTTAACTTTATTATAGTTTTAGTCTTGTGTTAGTTTAACTTGCTGGAGTTTAAAATGTATTTTGGAAGAAATAGTAACCACAACTGTTTCTCTTTATTTTAAGAATTAAACTTACTTGCAATTGTGATGTGATTCGATAAGTGATTTCTGTGCTACACCATAAAATTGAAGCCTCCCTATGAGATCGATATTCCAAGACTCCGATAGAGCCCTATATTACTTGAGCGATATGTATACTTGCGTTTAATTGTGTGACTCATTATAAAACTAAATCAATATATATATCTAAATATGAGTTCATAAATTTTGGCAAATTAAAAAAGTCGCACCAAGTTTTTGGTAACGTTGTTGGGGAGGTACGGTATAAAAAAGGGTAACTGTTAAAATTTAATTTTGTAGTATTTGAAATCTTATATTTGAATTGCAAGTCATAATTGTGTGTGTCTGTTTATTGTTAGTGTGCTTATTGTTTTTGTATGTGTAGTATCAGATCTATAGGTTTAGTGCCTTACGATTCTGAATTAGAGCGTACTATTAGAAAAATTCAAAAACAACAAAAATAATCTGCAAATCCTCACAAGATGGCGAACAATTTAAACAATCAAAACGAAAATATACCAAGACCTTTAAGAGATTATGCTAATCCAACAGCATATGAAATTCACTTAACTATCCAAAATCTTGATGTTGTTGCTAATTCATTTGAGCTTAAACTTGTTATTATCCAAATGATACAGAATAATCAATTTGGAGGAACACCTAATGAAGATCCAAACTTATATCTCGCTAGTGTTCTAGAATTGCATGCTACTTTTAAATATGATGGAGTGTCAGACGATGTTGTTAGGCTTAGACTTTTTTCTTTTTCACTAAGGGATAAAGATAAGGCGTGGTTAAATTCGTTAGCTCTTGGATCTATCAGAACTTTGGGAGAGCTTTCACAAAAGTTTCTGTCAAAATATTTTCCTCCTTCTAAAACAGCTAAGCTGAGGAATGATATCACATCTTTTAGTCAGTTTGATGGAGAATCCATATATGAAGCTTGGGAAAGATTTAAAGATCTTCTAAGTAAGTGTCCACACCATGCTTTACCAGACTGGTTAATAATTCAAACCTTTTATAATGGATTAGTGGGATCTTTGAGTCGATTATCGATGCTGCTGCTGGTGGATCATTAATGTCAAAACCTTTTCATGAAGCATATTCGTTAATTGAATAGATGGTTACTAATAATTTTCAATGGCCCTCTCAGCGGGTAAATCCTAAGAAAGTAGCTAGTATTCATGATTCTGATGCGATAACTATGATAATCTCTCAAATTGCTGCAATTTTCAAGAAAATAGATCAATATAGAATGAATTATTCTCCAACACCCCCAGTGTTAAAAGAAAATTTATTAGGACAGATGATAGACTCTCAAATGTTTTATGAAATATTGAATGCCATAAATAACAAAGTCAATAATTCTTATTCAAATTATTATAATCCTAGTTGGAGGAATCACCCGAACTTCAACTGGAATAACACCAATGCTGTTGTTAACCCGCAACGGGGAAACAATCTTATGAATCTAGTTGGAAATCTGAACAACTAAGCAAATACCAATTATTATCCTCCTGGTTTTAAGAGTAATCAACAATTTAAGGAAAAGAAGTTGTCTACTGAAGAAATGATTCTGAATATGGGTAATCAAATTCAAGCTCAAAATGTTGCGATGAAGAACATTAAGAATCAATTGGGACATATCTTTACTGCGCTTAATAATAGACCTTCTAGAAATCTTCCTAGCAATGTTGAGATTAATCCAAAAGATCAAAACAAAGAGAAAATTAAGGCTATTCAATTAAGGAGTGGAAAAGAATTGGAACCAAGAGTTCAAAAAGAAGTCGAAGTTGAAAGAGAGGAAGTGAACATTGAGAAAAGTTCTAATAAGATATACCCAGATGAATATCCGCTAGAACCAATGAAGATAACTATTGAAAAACCACATCCTCTTTTTCCTCAAAGACTAAAGAAACAGAACAGGGATAACAAATTTGCAAAGTTTTTGGAAATTTTTAAGAAATTAACGATTAATATTCGCTTTGTTGAAGCATTATAGCAGATGACTGATTATGCAAAGTTTATGAAGGGTATTCTTGAAAGAAAAGAAAATTTAAAGACCACGAGACTGTTGCACTTAGCGGTAAGTGTAGTGAAATGATTCTGAAAAAGCTTCCTGAAAAACTTAAACACCCAGGTAGTTTCACTATCCCATGTGCTATAGGTGGGAAATTTTTTGAAAGAGCTTTATGTCATTTTGGAGCTATGATTAATCTTATGCCTTTATCAACTTTCAAAAGATTGGGAATAAGAGAAATTTCACCTACATCTGTGACTCTTCAACTAGCTGATCGTTCTATCAATTATCCTAAAGGAGTTGTGGAAGATGTATTAGTAAAGGTGGATAAATGTATCTTTCCCGTGGACTTTATTGTATTAGATATGGAGGAAGATAAAGAAATTCTAATTATTTTGGGAAGATCGTTCCTGGCTACTGGGAGAGCTATGATTGATGTTAAAAAAGGAGAATTAACTATGAGACTTAATGACCAAGAGGTAACTTTCAATATTCTGAAATCTATGAAATACCCTTCAACTGAAAAAGATGATGAGTGCTTTCGAATGGAAATCTGCGATTATTTGAAAGAAGATCATTTTAGAGAAGTATTTGAAGAAAATGTGGAATGTGAGGATGAAAAGGAAAGTTAAAATGAAGATGATTTTGATGATTTGACAAATGAAAAGTTAGAATTTATTCAGGAAAAATTTGAATGATTTGATACTATGGAAAATGGAGATAAAAGTTTAATTCCATCTATCATTAAACCTCCTGAACTTGAGCTGAAAATTCTCCCTAATCATCTAAAGTATATATTTTTAGGAGAATCATCTACTTTAATAATCATCGTATCTTCGGATTTAAATGAATATCAAGAACAAAAATTATTGGATACCTTAAAAAGATACAAAAAGGCTTTTAGTTGGTCCATAGCTGATATTAAAGGAATCACTCCATCGAACTGTATGCACATAATTTTTTTAAATGAACAAAATAAACCTAGAGTTGATCCACAAATGAGACTAAACCCAATAATGAAATAAGTAGTTAAAAAGAGATTTTAAAGTGGTTAGATGCTGGAATTATATATCATATTTCTGATAGTGTTTAGGTAAGCCCAATTCATTGTGTTCCTAAGAAAGGAGGAGTAAATATTGACGTAAATGATCAAAATGAAATTATACCGACAAGACAAGTCACTGGTTGGCGAATATGTATTGATTATATAAAATTAAACGCCGCCACCAGAAAAGATCACTTTCCTTTACCATTTTTAGACCAAATGCTAGACAGACTTGTTGGACATAAGTACTATTGCTTTCTAGATGGATTTACTAGTTATCACTAAATACATATTGCTCCTGAGGATCAAGAGAAGACTACATTTACTAACTCCTATGGAACTTTTGCTTTTAGAAGGATGCTCTTTGGATTATGTAATGCACCTGCAACATTTCAAAGATGTATGATGTCTATATTTAGCAAATTAATTGATGATGAAATAGAAGTGTTTATGGATGATTTCTCAGTAATTGGAGATTCATTTGATGCGTGCCTATGCAACATAGAAAAAATTTTAGAGGTATGCGAAAGAGCAAATTTAATCCTAAAGTGGGAAAAGTATCAATTTATGGTTGCAGGAGGAATTGTGCTTGGGCATAAAATATCTGAATATGGCATGGAAGTAGATCCGCGAAGATTCAAATTATAAAAAAATTACCACCTCCAACAACTGTAAGAGGGGTAAGAAGCTTTTTGGGACATGTAGGATTCTACAGGCGATATATTAAAGACTTTTCAAAAATTTCCAAGCCTCTATACCAACTTTTGGAAAAAGATGGGAAATTTGATTTTAACGATGAATGCCTAAAAGCTTTTGATCTATTAAAGGAAAAATTAATTGCTGCACCTATAATAGTTTCACCTAACTGGGAGAAACCATTTGAATTAATGTGTGATGCTAGCGATTATGCTATTGAAGTTGTTTTAGGGCAAAGACATGACAAAATGTTTAAATTTATATACTACGCTAGTAAGACTCTTATTGATGCTCAAATTAATTACACTACTACTGAAAGGGAGTTATTAGTGATTGTTTATACCTTTGAAAAATTTAGATCTTACTTAATTTGAGCTAAATGTATAGTGCATACTGATTATTTTGCTATTAAATATTTAATGCAAAAGAAGGACGCAAACTAGGACTGATTCGATGGATGCTTTTAATGCAAGAATTTGATTTTGAGATCATTAATAGAAAAGGGTCGATAATTAAATAGTTGATCATTTATCTAGACTTGAACAACCTAATTTGGATGAATTTGAAAAGGAAATTATTGAAACTTTTCCTGATGAGCAATTATATAATATTAATGAAGGAAATTTACCTTGGTATGCTGATATTGTGAACTACATCGTTAGTAATATTTTACCACCTGACTTAACAACGCAATAGCAGGAAAAATTTAAGCATGATGCTAAATTTTATTTCTGGGTTGATCTTCATCTGTACAAGCAATGTAAAGATCTTATTATTAAGAGATGTGTGCCTTATGAAGAAATTGAAAGAATTATTCGTGAATGTCATGATTCTGAATTTGGAGCATATTTTGGAATTGACAGAACTGCACATAAGATTTTGCAATCTGGATTTTATAAGCTTACACTTTTCAGAGATGTTTATAAATTTATCAAAACTTGTGATTGACCTGATTTTTGTATTTCTAAATACAAGGATTTGTTACCACTGCTAGAAAATTTAATTTCTGGCAAAGGCACGAAACACTTGACCTGGAATAACTTGCTATATAGATGTGTACCAAATTTTAATTACGGCAATAACATTAAATAAAACATGATTGCTAATTAATGCTAGGCCGTTAATGTTTAATACCTTTTTAAATATATGTTTATATAGCAAAATATAATTTAAAAATAAAATATTTTATATACTTTTTGGGTACTACGCAAGTATACGTATCGTTTTAAGTAATATAGGGCTTTGAAACAAAGACCCCAGTATCGATCCCACGGGGAAAAATATGGTAATAAATTTTTAAATATTGTATTTCAAAAATCTTTTTGTATTTTAATCTAACTATAAATTGCTTTTAATTTACTAGATGCAGTTAAAGAAAACAATAATAAGAAAATGATTTTGTGAAAACTATATAAAACAAACAACTTTCTTCCCTTCAATTAATCTAAGATTTTTAAGATAATTTAATATTCGTTGGAGAATTTGATTTATGGTATTGTGCCAAATAGAAGCATTCCTATTCTTTACCCTTTGATCCAGACACAAAGAACATTGGCTAATTTACAGATTAGGTCCGGATGTATTGTTAGTAGAATGTGTTAATCTAGACTCACACTACTAGATGTCCAAGGGTGGCTATTGTCGGCCCTACTAGTGACCATTTCCTAATCTATAAATCAAATTATAAGAATTTAGTCTGTCACTCTAAAAACTTATCAATTCTACGCCCTTTAAATCTTATCTTCCTATTTATTTGCACTTCACCTTGAATAGCCCGCACATGGACTTCAACTACCCAAGGATTCATGTGACATTTACAAGTTAAGAGTTCTTCTCCTTTTAGGTCTCAAAACTCTTCAACAGGTTTTAACAATTTAAATGGCCAATTTAAAAAGTAAAGTAAGATCAAGTTTTAATATCATCACAATGTTTTGAAAATATTTTGAATTTCAATTCTCCATCGAATCTTATATTATCTTATTTATCTCTTCATAATTGAAGGAAGAAAGTAAACTAACTACTCGTAACACATTGAATATAAACAAGCAAAACATAATAAATAAACTTTGAATAAAAAATAAAATACTTATCTCAAATATTCCTTCTACTGGATCTTCGATTCCTACTGACTCCACAGTGTAATGAACTCCAGATGCAACAACTTGAAAATAAACTCACTAAACTAGAATAAAAGTGGCCATAAATTTCTCTCTCTAAGGATGAGAGATCCTAAAGTGGATAAGAGAAAGGGGTTACAATGGGGGCACGTTTTTCTGAAGAAATGGACTCCTATTTATAGGCTTCAAGGGTTGCCTTGAGGCACCTCTTCAAAACATGTCCACATTTAATGAATCTTCTGGAAGGTCGGTCTGGCGCCTAGGCGCTGGACACCGCGTCCAGTTCTTCACACCTCTTCACTTTAGCTCACACCTCTTCGCGATTAAAAGCGTTTTGGAGCGTCCAAATGCAATGTATCACATGTCCTATTATCAAGGAACAACTGCCAGTCTTCTAGAATGTCCAATAACCGCTCACTCCGTTAAAATAACCGTTCAAACATTTGTAAAAAACTTGACAGTTCTGTATCGAGTCTAGCGCTTAGGCGCCAACTTTTGGCGCCTAGGCGCCAGGCCATATTTTTTATAATTTTTGTATTTTGCTCCATTTTTGCTCCTTTTTGCTTCCTTTTTGCTCCTTTTTCCTTTTTTGGACCTTTTTACATCACCTACATCCAAAAACATAAAAATACCTTTCATTAAGGCATAATATCCTTAGAAATTGATAAGAATTACGGCATAAAAAATATATATTTTTTTATGGATCAAAATCCCCCAAACTTAAATGTTACTTGTCCTCAAGTAACTCTTTCTACTATATAAAATGTATAACCTTTAGATTAAAAGATAAATATCTAAGATTCCTTATAATTTTTGATTTTATAAAGTTTTTATTAAATTGTTAACCCAATTTCACTAACTAGGGTTAATTTTAAGAATTTAAAGAATATTTAACTACCAAATCATAAGATTTCAAACTTTTCATCCATTTTGAAAATAATAGAAATCTATTATATTAAGATCTCATAGATTATATACAAGAAAAAGACCTTGAAAAATCTTTCCTAAATAAATATTCATGCATAAAAATTAAGTAAAATATGTAACTAGTTTTCTTTCTATAAGATAATTCAAGTGAAGCCAATTTTTTATTTAGGCATTTCCTCAAGCTTCTCCTCTCTTCTTTTTTTCTTTTTTTTTTCTTCTTCTTTTCTTCTTTTTTTTATATATATAGAGAGGATTACTATATCTGGATAGCCTGTTAATAGTTTTGAACTTCACTATCCTTAACTTATATTTTCAAAACTTATACATTTCCACTTAATTATTATAACATGAATAAGAATTCAAAAAGATTTTCAATCTTTTCTTTTTCAAGTGATAATTTTTTATTACTTAATATTTCTAAAATTCTATTATTTCTATTATGAATAGAAAAATTTCTTAATCTTATTCTTCTTTGAGTTAAATAATTCTATTCTTAAAATCAATCAAAGTTATTAAAATTTTGGTTAATTTCACTAAATTGTTTATAATTTCAAAAATAAAAGTGATCTCAAATAAATTCTTCATTTCTTAAGTTATGTTAAAAAGTTTTTATTTTTAAGAAAATATTAGCTCTTTAAGGATAAATAAAATTTAAATTTGAATGTATTTTCCCTTCCCCCAAACTTAAGTTTTGGTATACTATGACAATTTGAAAGTATGAGAGAAAGAATCATAATTTAAAAAGGAATTTTTTATAAGTATGTAGAAACGATCTTAAAAAAGAAAAATTAACTTCTACTTATGCTTTTATGAATAATTAAGATAAAATTGAAGCATGTATAAAAAGTAAGCAGACTAATTTTTATGATTATACTAAATTTGAAACAAAATAAAAGCAAAGCAAAATTACTAATTACTAAACAGTAGACTAAAACAAACATATCATAAATTAACTCTAATTTCATTCTCAACACAATATACTAAGAATATTTTAACAACATAATCTTAACACTAATCAATCCACACAGATACTTAGATAAATCAACCTACATCAAACATAAAACTAAACAAACAAACCAAACAAAATAAACCAACAAAGTAGCACAATATAGAGATCTATAAACTACTAGTCACTGGCTGTAGCCTCATCATCATCATCGTCACCAATGGAAAATTCTACATCCTTAGGATCAACAAATGGTGTGAAATTAGGAAAAGTAGGGAAACTAACATCATGTTCACCCTTCGGAAATCCGACTAGGGCTTTATCATACTCGGCATCATAGCTACTCTTCCTGCGGGTATAATCAGATAAATGATCAAGTTTCCTATCAATAGTATCAATCCTGTAGTGAGTTTGAAATAACTCCTACTGCTGCACTATAAACTGATCATGCATTGATTCAAGAAACTCGATGGTGGCTCAGCAGAAGTGGAGGGTCGAGAAGTAGAAGGTCTACCTGGAGTAGGTACAGAAGAAGAAGGAGCAGTCGATTTCTTCCCTCGAAGACGATCATAAATTCTAATGCTCTCCTGACCAATCGGCTTAGTAGTCTTCAACCTTTCCTCTGAAATATCTGCAGTGACTCCATTGCTAATACATAATGAATAAATCAGAGATGGGAATCCCAGTCCAACAGAAGTGCTGGATCTTGCAGTAGAATCCACAGAATCATAAATAATACTGCCGACATCAATAGACTTCCTTTCATGAATGCAGTAGTTTTAAGATCGCTCGATCTCTAGTCACTTCACTCAGGTGGTTGGAAGGTAACAATCTTGCAGAAATAAAATAGTGCCATGCTTTAGAAATACTATTTAATTTGGAGGATTTGAAGTTTACCCTTTTTCTATTCCTGATCTTCCATGATCCAATACCGTCAGTCAAATAAGCAATGATCATATCCAAATCTCCCTCAGATGGTGATAATCC
Source organism: Papilionanthe hookeriana x Papilionanthe teres (assembly GCA_022702705.1). Classification (NCBI taxonomy): domain Eukaryota; kingdom Viridiplantae; phylum Streptophyta; class Magnoliopsida; order Asparagales; family Orchidaceae; genus Papilionanthe; species Papilionanthe hookeriana x Papilionanthe teres. The sequence goes on along the minus strand of CM040422.1, from coordinate 98,528,740 downwards.
AGAATAGTGGCATTCAATAGTCGGTGGCAGGCCATAAAATACATTGATTCTTTCAGGATTAAATCCTACTCCGATACCTCTGACAAAAACTTCATAATCTTCGGCATCCAGAAAATTTGCATAAAACTCTTGAACTATAGGGATAACAACAACAACAGTGAAATAACAGAATAATTGCCAGTTGTGCTCAACGATAGTGTTTTCAATCTTTTCTCCCAGATGATAGAAACTTTGTTCTGAAATGAACTTCCTGGACATCACAAATTCATGGAATCAAAAATGCGCAACTGCAGTAGAAAATTTGCTACTATCAAAGTTATCTCGTGCCTTCCCGCGTTTAGATTTCAGAGCCATCTAAACGTGAAAGAAAACAAGAAAAAATTTAGGAATAAAAGATTTAAACTCTTTTTAAGTTTATAAAACTTAAAATAAGTTTAAAAATCCAAAGAAATCACTAAAAATCAAAATTTTTTTCAAAATTTCGGTTCTTAGCAAAACCTAGGGAAATCTATGGTGAAAATCGAAAATAAATGGTTTAAAGTGTAGATCTGACCTTGAGACGAAGAAATCGAGTGGTTTCACGCTCAAATCCTTGATGTTTTGATCTCAAAATGGATCTAAAAGGTGTATTTTCGCGAAAATGGGGAAGAAGATGAAGCTTAGGCGTCGAAAATGGCTTTTGGGGGTATTTAAGAAAATTTTCGGGTACAGGCCGAACCGGCGGTTAGGCGCCGAATTCTGGCGCCTAGGCGCCAGACTCGCCTTTCACAAAAAAATTATTTTTAAGTTTAATTTTCCACCAAAATTCATAAATTCAACTTCCAATTACTCACATTAGAGTAGGGCTTCAGTTTCTAACTTCCACAACATTTTTCAAAAATTTTAAAAATTAAATATTTAATCCACCAATCAAACATAAAGTTTAAATCAAACTCACTAAATTCCATTTATAATCTTCAATATTGGCTCAATACATTTCAGATAAGTATTATACTTGATTCAAGTTCCTAATACACAGTCAAACACAACAATTTCTAAGCAAAAACAACACACATTGAACATAAAAGCAAATACACAAACAAACACAATCGATTCACTAAATCGATACAACGACTCAACAAACCAGATAATAACTATCTCATTACCAGAATATTCTAATCTTCACAAGGGAAATTGTGTACTCCACTTGGAAAGAACACTAACGCTCTCAGGAAATCCATAGCCGTCTTTTCGTCAATCCACTTATTCTTTGCATACATTTCAACTTGAGCATCTTAATAAGCAGCAAAATGATCAAATTGATGTTTCATCTGCCATTCTAGATGTTCAATTTGATGAAACATCTCATGAAGGCAATCTCCAATGCTTTTAAACTCCACTTCAAACTTATCCAAACTACTAGAAATTTTCTCTAAACTTACCGCGATGAAACCATTGAAGTAGGGTTGAGGATCCTTTGAGGCCTTGTCCCTAGCCTCTTCTCCATGATTTCTTCCTTCCATTTCTTCAAAAATTTCTCAAATCTCTCAAGAATGAAGTGTAATGGACGTAACTTTGATTGCTTGATGGTTAAGGAAGAAGATAGGTTGATTTAAAGGTGAAAATCGTGTGAAAAACTGAAAATTTTTGTTTTTGCACGACCTAGTAACCGTGGCGCTTAGGCGCCGAATCTGGCGCCTAGGCGCCGAATCTGGCGCCTAGGCGCCGGACCTATGTTCAACTCCATTTCGCCTAATCGTCAAATTTCAAAATTTCATTCTCCAAGATAGGCAAATTATACTGGTAAGAGTAATCTTGACTCAATAAGTCACATTGTAAACAATCATAATGAAGGTCAACTTGATCTCCTTTTTACTCATATTTAGAATAGAGTGATCCAATTTCTAAATCTTACATACTTCAAATTAATCTTCAGCCTAAGTCAACAAAGACTTATAAGCATCAAATTTTTCTAAAGTAATATAAAATTAGCCAAGATCGAGGCATAACCTTACATTAAAACATAAAAACACTCATAACAAAATATAACTATGGGTTGCCTCCCCCAAAGCGCTTGGTTTAACGTCGTCGACCCGACTTAAGTAAATCTTTAATCGAGTTGACTCAATTCATAAGCCTCTTTATAAATCATTTTAATATCTCCCAAATAAGGCTTCAATCATAATCCATTTACTTTAAAAATTTTTCCTGTTTTGGGATCTTTAATATCAACAGCTCCATAATGGTATACTTTCTCAACTATATAGGTCCAATCCATTTAGATCTTAATTTTCTAGGAAAAAGTTTTAAATGAGAGTTAAATAGTAATACTTCTTGTCCAGGCTCAAAAATTTTTCCTGAAATTTTCTTATCATGCAACATCTTCATTTTCTCTTTATAAATCCTTGCATTTTCATATGATTCATTTCTTATTTCTTCCATCTCATTCAATTGCAATAATCGCTTTTCTCCTGCTTTATTCAAATTAAAATTAAACTCCTTTATTGCCCAATAAGCTTTATGTTCAAGTTCTACATGTAAGTGACAATGTTTACCATAAATTAACCGGTAAGGTGACATTCCGATTGGTGTCTTATAAGCTGTTCTATAAGCCCATAATGCAGAATCAAGTCTATCAACCAAATCAGTTCTTTTAGGATTAACAGTCTTCTCTAAAATTCTTTTAATTTCTCTGTTTGATACTTCAGTCATTTCATTTGTTTGTGGGTGATAAGTAGTTGCAATTCTATGTTTTATTCCAAATTTTTGTAGTAATGATTGAATTCTTATATTCCTGAAATGACTTCCACCATCAGTGATAATTACCTTAGGCATTCCAAATCTTGAAAATATAATTTTCTTTAAGAATTTAGAAACACTTTTGGAATCACAGTTTGGTAAAGCAACAGCTTCAATCCACTTTGAAATATAATCAACTGCTAATAAAATATAAATTTTTCCAGATGATGGAATAAATGGTCCCATAAAGTCTAAACCCCATATATCAACAATTTCAACTTCCAATATATAGTTTAAAGGCATTTCATTCTTCCTAGATATATTTCCCATCCTTTGACATCGATCACATGTTTTCACATAATGTCTCACATCTTTAAATAAGGTAGGCCAATAAAATCTAGAATTTAAAATTTTAAATGCAGTTTTATCTATGCCAAAGTGTCCTCCAAAATCAGAATCATGACATTTTTGAATAATAGCAAAAGTTTCCTCATAAGGTACACATCTTCGAATCATAGAATCTTTACTATTTTTAAATAAATGAGGTTCTTCCCAAATATAAGATTTAGCATCATATTTAAATTTCTTAATAAATTTGTTATCCAATTCATAAGGAAAAATATTGCTAACTATATAATTAACAATATCAACATACCAAGGTGTTTTGCATCCTTGAATAACATATAAAGATTCATCAGGAAATTTCTTATTTATATTTTCTTCCGAAATAATATCATTTTTAATTCTAGACAAATGATCAGCAATTTGGTTTTCAGTTCCTTTTCTATCTACTATTTGAAAATCAAATTCTTGTAGAAGTAAAACCCATCTTATAAGTCTAGGTTTAGAATCCTTCTTAGATAATAGATATTTAATAGCGAGAATGATCGGTATGAACTATGCATTTAGTACCAAGAAGATAAGGTCTAAATTTATCAAAGGCATATACTATAGCTAGAAGCTCCTTCTCGGTGGTAGTGTAATTTCTTTGTGTTTCGGTGAGAGTTTTACTAGCATAATATACAACTTTGAAAATCTTCTCATATTTTTGTCCTAATACGGCTCAATTGCAAAATCACTTGCATCACACATTAATTCAAAAGATTTATTCCAATTAGGTGCAACAATGATAGGTGCGATTATTAATTTTTCTTTTAGAATATTAAAAGCATTAATACATTCTTTGTTAAATTCAAATTTCGCATCTTTTTCCAATAAATGACAAAGAGGTTTAGCAATTTTAGAAAAATCCTTTATGTATCTTCTATAAAATCCAGCATGACCTAGAAAACTTCTCACATCAGTAACAGTAGTAGGTGGTTGCAATTCAGTAATAATTTTTACTTTTGCTTGATCTACTTCCATCCCTTTTTGTGACACTTTTTGACCAAGTACAATGCCTTCTGTGACCATGAATTGACATTTTTCCTAGTTAAGAACTAAATTTGTTTCTTCACATTTTTTCAGAACTTTGGCTATATTTTCCAAACAAGATTTAAAAGAAGTTCCAAAAACTAAAAAATCATCCATGAATATTTCAATTCCTTTCTCAATCAAATCACAAAATATTGACATCATACATCTTTGAAAAGTTGCAGGTGCATTACATAAACCAAAAGGCATTCTTCTAAAAGCAAATGTTCCATAAGGACTTGTAAATGTTTTTTTTTTCTTGGTCCTCAGGAGCAATAAGCAATTGATAATAACCAGAATATCCATCCAGAAAACAGAAATATGGGTGTCCAGCTAATTTATCGAGCATTTGATCCAAGAAAGGTAAAGGAAAATGATCCTTTCTAGTGGCTTTATTTAATTTCCTATAGTCAATACAAATTTGCCATCCCCCTAACTTGTCTTGTAGGAATTAGTTCATTTTTATCATTAACAATGACAGTTACACCTCCTTTCTTCGGAACACAATGAATAGGACTTACCCATTGACTATCTGAAGTAGGATAAATAATACCAACATCTAACCACTTAACAATTTCTTTTTTAACAACCTCTTTCATGATATGATTTAATCTTCTTTGCGATTCAATAGTAGGTTTAAAATTTTCTTCCATTAAAATTCTATGCATACAAATGGAAGGGCTTATTCCTCTTATATCAGCAATAGTCCAACCAAAAGCTTTCTTATAATTCTTTAACACACCTAGTAATTTTTCTTCTTGATCTTTACTCGGTTCGAAGAAATAATAACGAGTAAAGTTAACGAATTTCCAAGAAATGCATATTTTAAATGTGAAGGTAACATTTTTAATTCTAGTTCGAGGGCTTTTTTAATTGATGGTAAAAGTATATCATTTTGAGTTATGTCTAAAGTTTCCCGAGTTATCTTTAATAAAATGAGTCTCTTCTTCTTCTACTTCTTCATTTTCATCGAGTTAAAAATTTAAATTTTTCTTCGTAAATGACTTTACATTTTTCTTGATAATGTTTTTCAATTAAATAATCAATTATATCCATTCGATAACATTTCTCTTTATCAGGGTACTTCATTGATTCAAGAACATTGAATTTAATTTCTTGATCATTAACTCTCATGGTTAGTTCTCCCTTTTGCACATCAATCATAGCTCGCCCGGTAGCTAGAAAAGGTCTCCCTAAAATAATAGGTATCTCTTTATCTTTTTCCATATCAAGTACGATGAAATCTACAAGGAAGATAAATTTATCCACTTTAACAAGGACATCCTCTATAAATCCTTTAGGATAAGTGATAGATCTATCAGCTAATTGAAGGGTTACAGTGGTGGGAGTAATATCTCCTAAATCCAATCTTTGAAAGATATAAAATGACATGAGATTAATACTTGCTCCTAAATCACATAAAGCTTTTCCACAAAATTTTTCTCCAATAGCACGAGGTATAGTGAAACTTCCGGGATCCTTAAGCTTTTCGGGTAATTTCTTTTGAATTATTGCACTACATTCTTCACTTAATGCAACAGTTTCAAAAGCTTCAAATTTTCTTTTCTTGCTTAAAATATCCTTCAAAAATTTTGCATATGTTGGCATTTGTTCCAAAGCTTTAGCAAAAGGTATGTTAATAGTAAGTTTCTTAAAAATTTCAAAGAACTTAGAAAATTGATTATCAAGTTTCTGCTGTTTAAGTCTTTGAGGAAAAGGTGGTGGTGGTTTTTCAACTTCCACATTAACAGATATAACGATCGATCTTGACTAGGAGAGAGAGTTTCTTTAGGTTTTTCAATCACTTCAACCTCGATCTCTTTTTCAATTTCATTATGCATTCTTTCTTTTAATTCCTTTCCACTTCTAAGTTGCACAGCCTTAACTTGTTCATGTTCTTTTCCAGTTTCCTTTGGATTAATTTCAACATTACTAGGAAGTGTTCCTACAAGTTTGTTATTAATTATAGTAGCAATTTGCCCCATTTGATTTTCAATATTACGAATAGCAGTATTTTGATTTTGTAATTGATTATTCATTTGTAAAATTAATTCTTCTATTGATAACTTTTTCTGTTGATTATTAAATCCAAGAGGTTTATAATTTGGATTAACTTGATTATTCTAATTTCTAGTGGGATGAGATTGATTATTACCCCATTGTTGTTGTGAATTATTCCAGTTAAAATTAGGATGATTTTTCTGCTCAGGATTATAATGATTTGAATAAGGATTATTTTTACTTGCAATAGCTTGTAAAGTTTCAATAGTCTGAGAATCTTCAATATTAGCAGAGTTATTATGTGAAATATTAATTGCAAAATTATCTAATTTCTTAGACATCGCTGCTACTTGTGAAGCTAAGATAGAAAAGGCTTCATTATCGTGAATACTTGCCATCTTTTGAGGATTAATCCTTTCGGAAGGCCATTAAAAATTGTTATTAGCCATTTCTTCAATTAAAGTGTAAGCTTCTTCAAATGATTTAGACATTAAAGAACCTCCAGCAACAACATCAATAATTGATTTTAAAGATCCAATTAATCCATTATAAAATGTTTGAATAATTAACCAATCAGGTAAAGCATGATGAGGAAATTTTCTTAATAGTTCTTTAAATCTTTCCCAAGTTTCATATATTGTCTCCCCATCAAATTGACTAAATGAAGTAATATCATTTCTTAATTTAGAAGTTTTATAAGGAGGAAAATATTTAGCAAGGAATTTTTGTGCCATTTCAGCCCATGTTTTAATAGAACCAGTTGCTAATGAGTTTAACCACATCTTTGCTTTATCTCTTAAAGAAAAAGGAAAGAGTCTAAGTCTAATAGCATCATCAGAAATATTGTTATATTTAAAGGTAGCACAAAGTTCAAAAAAACTAACAAGGTGTAAATTTGGATCCTCATTCGATGTTCCACCAAATTGATTGGTTTGCACCATTTGAATAATAGACGGTTTAAGTTCAAAAGAATTAGCATCTACAGTGGGTATTCGAATACTACTATGAAGTTCATCAACTATAGGGTTAGCATAATCCCTTAATGGTTTATAAACATTTTGATCATTAAGTTCAATTGGATTTTGTAAAGTAGCCATTTCTTGAAATTTTTAAATTTATTTTCCCTTTTTAATTTTTCTAATTGTTCTTTCTAGTTCAGAATCTAAAGGTATTAATCCTTCAGAACCAAAACTTCGCATAAAAAAAAAATAAAATAAGGAATAAAGTATATATATATATATATATATATATATGGAAATATAATATTTAAAAATCTATAACTATTCTTATTTGATCCCCGACAACGGTGCCAAAAACTTGACCCAATTTTTGTATTTCCAAATACAAGAATTTGTTACCACTGCTAGAAAATTTAATTTCTGGCAAGGGCACAAAACACTTGACCTGGAATAACTTGCTATATAGATGAGTACCAAATTTTAATTGCGGAAATAACATTAAATAACACTTGATTGCTACTTAATGATAGGCCGTTAATGTTTAATACTTTTTTAAATATATGTTTATATAGAAAAATATAATTTAAAAAGAAAATATTTTATATATTTTTTGGGTACTACGCAAGTATACGTATCGTTTCAAGTAATATAGGGCTTTGAAACAAAGACCCCATTTTCGATCCCACGGGGAAAAAATATGGTAATAAATTTTTAAATATTGTATTTCAAAAATCTTTTTGTATTTTAATCTAACTATAAATTGCTTTTAATTTACTAGATGCAGTTAAAGAAAACAATAATAAGAAAAAGATTTTGTGAAAACTATATAAAACAAACAACTTTCTTCCCTTCAATTAATCTAAGATTTTTAAGATAATTTAATATTCGTTGGAAAATTTGATTTATGGTATTGTGCCAAATAGAAGCATTCCTATTCTTTACCCTTTGATCCAGGCGCAAAGAGCATTGGCTAATTTACATATCAGGTCCAAATGTATTGTTAGTAGAATGGGTTAATCTAGACTCACTCTACTAGATGTCCAAGTGTGGCTATGGTCGGCCCTACTAGTGACCCTTTCCTACTCTATAAATCAAATTATAAGAATTTAGTCCGTCACTTTAAAAACTTATCAATTCTACGCCCTTTAAATCTTATCTTCCTATTTATTTTCACTTCACCTTGAATAGCCCGCACATGGCCTTCAACTACCCAAGAATTCATGTGACATTTACAAGTTAAGAGTTCTTCTCCTTCTAGGTCTCAAAACTCTTCAACGATTTTAACAATTTAAATGGCCAATTTAAAAAGTAAAGTAAGATCGAGTATTAATATCATCATAATGTTTTGAAAATATTTTGAATTTCAATTCTCCATCGAATCTTATATTATCTTATCTATCTCTTCATAATTGAAGGAAGAAAGTAAACTAACTACTCAGAACACATTGAATATAAACATCAAAACATAATAAACAAACTTTGAATAAAAAATAAAATACTTATCTCAAATATTCCTTCTACAGATCTTTTGATTCCTACTGACTCCACAGTGTAATGAACTCCAGATGCAACAACTTGAAAATAAACTCACTAAACTAGAATAAAAGTGGCCCTAAATTTCTCTCTTTATTTCTCTCTCTAAGGATGAGAGATCCTAAAGTGGATAAGAGAAAGGGGTTACAATGGGGGGCACGTTTTTCTGAAGAAATGGACTCCTATTTATAGGCTTCAAGGGTTGCCTTGAGGCACCTCTTCTAAACATGTCCACATTCAATGAATCTTCTAGAAGGTCTGTCTGGCGCCAAGGCGCCGGAATCTGGCGCCAAGGCGCCGGACACCACGTCCAGTTCTTCGCATCTCTTCACTTTGGCTCGTACCTCTTCGCGATTAAAACCATTTTGGGGAGTCCAAATGCAATGTATCACATGTCCTATTATCAAGGAACAACTTCCAGTCTTCTAGAATGTCCAATAACAGCTCACTCCGTCAAAATAACCGTTCAAACGTTTGTAAAAAACTTGACAGTTTTGTATCGAGTCTGGCGCTTAGGCGCCAGGCCATATTTTTTATGATTTTGTATTTTGCTTCATTTTTTCTCATTTTTGCTTCCTTTTTGCTCCTTTTTCCTTTTTTGGTCCTTTTTACATCACCTACATCCAAAAACATAAAAATACCTTTCATTAAAGCATAATATCCTTAGAAATTGATAAGAATTAAGGCATAAAAATAGTTATTTTTTTATGGATCAGTGATCGATGTCAGAGAATAGGCAATATATCCAGAATAAATGAAATGCCTCTTAATTTTATTTTGAAAGTTAAAATTTTTTATGCATGGGGATTAGATTTTATGGGACCATTTATACCTTCAATTGAATATATATATATATATATATATATATATATATATATATATATATATATATATATATATATATATATATACTGATTGATGTTGATTTTGTATCAAAATGGATTGAGGCAATAGCTTTACCTAGGTGTGATGCTAAAAGTGTTTTGAGTTTTTAATAAAAAATATTTTCACAAGATATGGAATGCCTAGAGTAATCATCACTGATGGAGGATCCCATTTTAAGAATAATATGATTCAGAGATTGGTGGAAAAATATAATATTATGCATAGAATCTCTATAGCTTATCATCCCCAAACTAATGGTTTAACACATGTATCTAATCATGAAATTAAACGAATTTTGGAGAAAGTCATTAATCCTGAGAAGTTGGATTGGTCTGCTAGATTAGATACTGCTTTATGGACATACAAAACTGCTTATAAATCTCCTATAGGAATGTCCCCTTACAGATTAATCTTTGGAAAAATCTGTTACTTGCTTGTTGAATTGGAATATAAAGCATATTTGGCGATAAAGAAATTGAATTTTTATTTGAAAGATCCTGGTGAGAAGAGGCTGTTGTAATTGAATGAATTGGAAGAAATCAGAAATGAATCATATGATAATGATAGAATATATATAAGGAAAGAAGAAAAATATGGCATGATCGGAAGATTGTCAAAAAGGAATTTGAACCAGGACAAAATTTTTTATTCTACAATACAAGATTGAAATTATTTCCTGTGAAACTGAAATCTAGATGGACAGGACCTTTCATTATCATAAAAATATATTATTTTGGAGCTGTGATTATCGAAGATCCTAAATCTGGAAGAATATTCAAAGTTAATGGCCAAATATTAAAACCATATTTTGAAGGCAATAGACCTAATTTTAAAGAGGTTTTAATGTTGGATCAACCTGAATAATTGAAAGTTATGTCGAGCTGACGACATTAAACCAAGCGCTTTGTGGGAGGCAACCCACAATTATGGAGTGTTTGCTTTGTTTGATGTGTTATTTGTGTTTGTTTGTTACTTAATTAAGTCTTATTATTCCTTAAATATCATTAACAACATTTAAGAAATGAATCAAATCGAAATTTGGAAAGAATTTGAATGAAGTGAAGTTTGGCGAAATTTGAACTAACGCTGAACAACATCGTTGTTCAGAAAACCATCTCTCATCTTTAAATTCGATTTTTGGCAGTTCTAGGCTGTAAATCCTCCAATAGAACTCCCAAAAACCACCCCTAGGTGCAGGAACTACCCAAGGAACGAAGAGGAAGATCCAATTCTTGTCCAAATGGATTCCGACTCGATGGAAACTTAAGGATTTTAAGTTTTCAATCGTAGAAAGTTCGTCAGTTTTGAAGCGCAACGTATATTCAACAAAAATATCTCAAAAATAAGATTGATTAAGGAACGAGGCTTTGTAAATCGAGGTACGAATTCTCCTACGACTAGAATTGATGAAATTATCGTTCAGAGACGTTGGGAAGTATTGTGTTATACTACTACCGTTGTAGTTATCCCGGTTGTGAAGGAGTTCTATGCAAATCTTCATGGAATTAACCAAGGGTCAGTCTGTGTGTGAGGTAGGTTTGTCAAATTTACTCTTGCAAAGATTAATGATTTATACATGATTGAGAATGTGTCAATCTGTCCCGACGAACCATTTTGCCTATTCAAATTTTGCCCCGATGAAGGACAATATGAATCATATATATAGATATCTGATGGATGAAAGTGATGAATGAGAGATAAGAGATAGCAGGTATGTAAGTTTCTCAACCACACTATTAAATCCTAGGTTGAAACACTTACATTATTTCATATGTGCAAAATTGCTCCCGACTATGAAAATCAGTAAAGTAACTAAGGAGTGTGCTATTCTGAACTATTGTATTCAAATGGGGATGACTAATGGTGTTGGTTCAATAATTGTTAAATCTGTTTTGGGATTGATCGCTCACGGATCTAAGAATGGGCTTAGACATCCTTCCACAATATTTCGCCTCTGCAGTCAATCATAAGTGCCATATGAGAACTGGAAAAAGTACTTCTACCTTGGAAGCCTATAGACCCAGCAGATGCATATAGTAACCAGGCAGTTGGTGATATGAATGACATGAGCATCATTGAAGATAAATCATCTGAAAGGTCAATGATCCACTTAAAAAATACCTATTTTTATGCCTTATTTATGATTCAATTCTTAAGGATATTATGTTTTAATGAAAGGTATTTTTATGTTTTTGGATGTAGGTGATAAAAAAGAGTTCAAGAAGGAAAAAGGAGCAAAAATAGAGCTAAAGAGCAAAATTTTCAAAATTTTAGGTCTGGCGCCTAGGCGTCTGAATCCGATGCCTAGGCGCCCGAATCCGACTCCTAAGCGCCAGCTCGATACAGACACAAACAAGATTTTTGATGATGACAGTTATTTTGATAGTATTAAGCGGTTATCAGACCTTTAAGAGAACTGGAAGTTAGTCCTAATATATTGCAAATGTGATATAATGCATCTGGACACCGGGAAACGGTTTTAATCTCGAAGAGGTGTGATCCAAAGTGAAGAGGTGCAAAGATCTGGTCACGGACTCCGGCTCTTAGGCGCCAGATCCCGGCGCCTAGGCGCGAGAGTTACCTTTTAGAAGATACATTGTATTTGGAAAAATTTTGAAGAGGTTCCTTAAGCAACCCCTGGTAAAATTCGGAGCTCTATAAATAGAAGTCAATTCTACAGAGAAAAGCGCCCCTTTTACCACCCTATAGCCATTCTATCATTATATACCACCCCTCTAGCATATAATCATTTTAGGGAGCCACTTTCTTTTGTATTTAGGAGTTTATTTCGACTATTACTACTCAATTCCTTGAGTAGTAATTGTGAGTTTTCAAGTATTGCTGTTGTTGAAGATTTATACCTTGCATTGGAGTCAGTAGGAGTCAGTAGATCACTTGAAGGAACATTCCAGATAAGTATTTGTAACTTGGTTCAAAGTTTTATGAATATGTTTTGTTGTGTGAATTCAATGTGCTCTGAGTAGTTAGTTTTCTTTCTCCTTTCAACCATGAAAATATAATAAGATAATTAAATTTTGATGGAAAACTTAACTTAAAATATTTATAAAAATTGTGATGATATTAATACCTGATCTTAACTTAATTTTTAAATTGATCATTTAAATTGTTAAAACCTGTTGAAGAATTTTGAGACTTATCCAGAGATGAGTTCTTAACTAGTAGATATCACATGAATCCTTTCGTAATCGAAGGCTTTATGGGGTTTAGTCAAGGTGAAGTGCAAAAAAATAGGAAGATATTATTTATTGGGCGTAGAATTAATTAGTTTTTAGAGTGACAGACTAAATTCTAATAATTTGGTCTATAGAAAGGGAACGGGTCACTGGTAGGGTCGACCATAGCCACCCTTAGACATCTAGTAGTGTGACCCTAGATTAACCCATTCTACTAATAAAACATCCTGAACCGATCTATAGATTAGCCAATGTTCTTTATACTATCGAGCGAAGGTAAATAATAGGAATACTTCTATTTGACACAATAACATAATCTAAGTTCTCCACAAATGATAATTATTCTAAAAATCTTGGATTAGTTGAAAAGGAGAAGGTTGTTTTATTTATACTTGCATTAATTTTTAATTTATTACTGCTTACTTACATTTAGTAAAAATTTTATTAAAATTAAAATCTGAATTTTGAAAAGAAATAAAAATAATAATTACTTTTATTTTAAAATATCTAAAATATTTCATAATTTTCTCATAATCTTCCCTGTGGGATCGATAACCAGGACTCCAATAGAGCCCTGTATTACTTGAAACGATACGTATACTTGCGTTTGAAATTGTGACTTTTACAATAATTATTAGAAATATTTAAATATAAATTCATAAATTATTGCATTTTTAAGTATACATAAAGTCGCAATTCAGTTAACACATATTCCTCCTTACTTTCCTGAAAGTTCACAGACTATCTTGAAGAAAACTAAGAAATTGAAGAAGGAAGTACAACACCTGATGAATGTAATTAACAATCTATCTTATTTCTTTGATCATCTGGATTGGAGACTGAAGGAGCACTTTGATCATTCTGGATATCTTGAAGGAAGTTTGACGTGATTGATGAGAAGGAAAGGTTGGATTCAAGAGGATTCTACTGAATAATTTCCATTTCGTCCATTCTACAATCTATTTGTTCATGCTCAATCAATTGGAGATCTTAGAATTGATGATAGTTCTAAGGAATAATGAAGACTTGCTTATTGTATTTTTGTGTTTGTGTATTTAAACTGATTTCTTTTCTTTGTTTGGATGTTATATTTGGACATGATTTTTTGTTTAGTTTTCAGCGTTATTGTGTTCTGGTTGTGTTCAACGCTGAATTTAAGATTATATGGCTTGAAGATGTATAATGTTTAGTGTCGTGTGTATGTGTCTGACACTTGGATTTTATATATGAAAGTAATATTATGTGTTATTTGTGTTAAAAATATCATTTATCATGGCTTTGGGATGTTATTCAATGCTTAATTAGACTAATTAGACATCGGAGCGGGCTTGAAAAGATTGAAATTGCAAAAGAAAGTTGGAAGCCCAGTTTTTGAACTGTCGCCGGACGGTGCTATCACCAGTGTCGGACAATGCCAAAAGACAGAGAGTTTGGCCATTAGAGCAGAATAATGCACCGAACGGCACTGCCGCTAGCGCCAGACAGTGTTAGACCGAGAAAATGGCCTGAAACTCCAAATTTTCATGATTTAAGCCTGGGACCCGCCATTTCTGCCCAAACCATCATCTTCTACCTCCAGCTTTCGCACCTAGGGCTCACTAGCATTTGGATTTGAAGCGATTTCGTGGTAAAAAAAGTTTGGATTTCATCTTCTCTTGACAAATGGCTACAAGAATTTCAAAGGGGAAGAGAAAATTTAAGTATGATGAAAACAAATTTGTGAATTTCAAGTCTTATTCCTGCTTTAGTACATTTCTTAGCAATAAGAAATTTATTCAAGAGAGAACCTTTGAAAATCCTGGAGGTATGCTGGAAGAACTTATTGCAAATCGGCAATGGGAGATTTTATGTTATTTCACTACTGAAGCGGTGCTTAGTATTGTTAGAGAGTTTTATGCAAATCTGTATTATTCTGAGAGTGAATACATTCTGGTTAGAGGCCAAATGGTTAAATTCATCCCTGCCAGCATAAATGCATTTTATCAGTTAAGAGCACCTTTTTCTTGTGAATATGAAAATTTTCCTATTACAAATGAAGCATTGGATATGATTGTAAACTTTTTAACTGATGGAAAAGGGGAGTGGAAGATTAAACAAAGGCTAAAAGTTAATTTTCCCCTTTCTACTTTGAATCCTGTATCGAAAGCCTAACACTATTTCATTTCTGCATGACTTTTGCCTACCAACCATTACAGTGAGGTTAGTGTTGATAGAGTTATTCTGAATTACTATATTTAGAACATGAAGAATATAAATATTGGGGCTATTATTTATAAAAGTATTTTGACAAGTTCAATAGGAGAGACTACAGGTGGAGTGGGACACCCCAGCCTGATTCATGCCTTGTGCATTCAGTCAGGAGTAGCAGTTGAAGATAATGATAATGTGATATATCCCCCAAAACCTATCAGTAAGTTGAATCTGAAAACATATGAAGCCCATGTAAGTTGGAAGTGGAGTAAGAAAGCTGATGAGCCTTCTTCTAGTTATGATAGATCATATGCATCTAGGGAGCTGAACCACCCCATGAACTTTGTGAAAATTTTAATATTTCTTGTATTTGATAAAGTCGAGCATAGATATCTGACCTCCGGCTGCAAATATAAGAATTCAGCCTAGAGGGATAGTAGGGTAAAAATAGAAGGATATATATAATTGTTAAGCTTAATAAAGTTATATATGTTTTTCAAAGTAAAGTAGCAACTGTACTCCCTCCCCTTTAATCATCGCAAGTATACGTATTGCTCAAGTAATAAAGGGCTCTATTGGAGTCCTAGATATCGATCCCACAGGGAAGTTAGAGATTTACAGACTAATTTTTTAGTAAAGTCGATTACTAATTTAATTTAGTATAGTATACGAAAAATTAAGAATGCTTAAACTTAAAACTAATACTTAAAAGACAAAATATATAAGTCAATTTAGAAAAGTATCTTTCTCCTTGTTAAGAGGATTGAGTGAATGAATAATTAAATGAGTTTAGAATTATATTGTGCCAAATAGAAGCATTCCTATTCTTTACCCTTTGGTCCAGATGCAAAGAACATTGACTAATGCTTATGTTTGGTTACTCGAATACGTAGCTAAGTCGGGAGGATCCTGTTGCCACTTCGAGCTCCCACGTTCCCCTCACTCGAGGGCTAACATCTACACTTCGGCTCCCAAAAATAGTATCGAATTGAAGATTTTAGTCTGTCACACTAAAATATTCAATTCTTCGCCCGATAATTAATATTTGCCTATTTATTTGCACCCTCCTTTCAAGGCTTTTGAATTCCCTGAATCTTGGATGTAATTTTTACTATAGTTGATAATTCAACATATGTTAACAATTCAATTGGCCAAATTGAAAGTAAATTAAGATTTAAGTAAAAGATTATCACAATCTCTATTTAATATTATTAAGCACAACTCTTTTAATTCTTCATTTCACAAAACCTCAACAACAAGGAGAAAGACAAAGGAAACTACTCAGAATGAATGGGAATAATAACACAGATGTTGGATTTCATTTAAAGTTATAAAACAATAAACAAATATACATATCTCAATTATTCTCCCCAAGCAGATTCCTCAAGTTCCTCTGACTCTTTTTTCTTGTACAACACACTTTTAACTCACTAAGACACTAAACACTAACCGTCGGTGGGCTTTTAGAAGCAAGACTAACCATTTAGGCTTACTGTCAGTTGGCTCTATTATAATATATTAAGAACTTTCAGGAAAATCTCACCGTCGGCGGCTTAAATCTCGTCATCGACGGGACAGTTCAATTTTCATCAATCTTTATCCTTTTTGCTCCAGATTCACGCCTTTTTGCTATTTTTGTTCTCAGAACCTATAAATCTTCATTCCTGCAATAAAACACAGAAAATACATTTCTTTAAAGTGTAGTTATATGAAATTGGTATAAATTTCGCAATATATTTTCTTGTGGTCAAAATCCCCCAAACTTAACTATTACTTGTCCTCAAGTAATTTAGATACTACATAAAAGTAATGATTATTTGTAGTAAAGTTTTAATTCAGAATTACTATGAATTTGATTCAAATAAATATTATAGTAAACTTTTCTAGAAATATTTTAAAATAATTAAATTAAGTTTGTAGAGATAAGGTTATTTAGTCATCAAGTTTAAGATTTCTGGTTTTCCATTTATTTTAAGAATG
This sequence comes from Papilionanthe hookeriana x Papilionanthe teres, assembly GCA_022702705.1. Taxonomy (NCBI): domain Eukaryota; kingdom Viridiplantae; phylum Streptophyta; class Magnoliopsida; order Asparagales; family Orchidaceae; genus Papilionanthe; species Papilionanthe hookeriana x Papilionanthe teres. Next base: position 98,511,867 of record CM040422.1, on the reverse strand, counting down.
ACTATATTTTTCAATATTAAATTACTTAAGATATTCAGATGATAGGAATTTCATGAAAGCACTATTTAGTAAAATACTAATCAATATATATAAGTTCAGAAATGTAACTGAAGTTTACCCTTTAGGTTGATTCAAATGAAGCCAATTTTTGATAAGGCATCTCCTCAAGCTTCTCCTCACTTATATATATATATATATATATATATATATATATATATATATATATATTTCTGGATTGATTTTTAATCCTTTTTTTCTTTTCTTTTTCAAGTGAGGATCACTATTTTTGGTTAGCCTGTTAATAATTTTGAACTTCATTTTCCTCTTCCTAAATTTGAAACTTGAAACATTTACTTCCCTTATATGTATTTCAAAGTTTTTTACTTCATTGAGTTTCAATCTTTTCTTTCTCAACTAAATACCTAATAATTTTATATTTGAAAATATAGTTTTCCTTACTTTAAATAGTTTTTGAGAATAATCATTCTCTTATACTAAATATCTTAATCTACAATATTAGTTAATCATTAAAAGTATTTCTTTTAACTTTCTATAATAATTAAATAAATTATTTCTAGTTTATTGAATTAAAATTACCACAGAAAATCATTCTGTAATAATTTTTGAAAATATAAATTGAGAGTAATTTAATAATTAAATTTGTATTTTTCCCTCCCCCAAACTTCAATTTTTATATTTATCTATATAGGGTGAAAAGAAAACAAACTATAAATTTAAATCATACCTTTGTGCTTTAGATATTTCTTCTTTTTGAAGTTCTGCAGGTTCTATCCATTACTTAATTAACATGTACTCTTAATAACTTTCTACACACATAATATTAAAAGAAATAGCTGGGTAAAGAAGTTTTGAAATAAATACAAAATACTATCACAACTTATATTTAATCTAATGCTAAACACACAATTGACTATTTTAGTTTAAGGTCACAATAACAATCTGAAATTTTAAAATTTACAAACTATATAACTTAACTTATGCAACCATTTTAAAAATGTCTTACATAACATAACAAACCAAGTTCACAAACTAAACATCAATATTGAATTTAAGAAAACAAACAAACAATCACATAACATAAATATTTAATCAGAGAATCTAATCACCAATATTAAAATCCCAAGAAAAATTTTCATCTCCATGTTCTGCAGGTGGAGTAGGTTGGTAATGACTGTAATGGGGGTACTCAGGAAATAAAACATCAAGCTCTCCTCTCCTGTAACGATTCTCAATATCATAATAAGCTATCTCAAACTCTGAATGTCTCTGGAGATACTCGCTGTCATAATTGTGCCTTCGCTCTAATCCTTCAATTCTCTGATCAATATGCTCTAATTTTTCCTCAATCTTTTCAAAAATCTTCTGCTACAGGGTCATTTCATTCATCAAATCATGAAGTGTAGGAGTAATATAAGTAGGAGGATCATAACTGGTGGAGAGAATATCCCTACTAGATGAAGGTACGTAACTCCTAGTTCCAGATCTCCATCCTTCGTGGGATTCATAAGTCTTTATATTAGCATGGGTAATGGGTTTCATAGGCTCCACCCATTCTTCATCATCTCTTGCCTCTACCCCAGATAATTGGCAGAGTGCATAAATTAGACCAGGATGCCCTAGTCCTCCTCCACTCTCACTTCTTGCAGTGGCTAATAAATTCTTGTAAATAATACCTCCCACATTAATACTTCTTTGATTCTGAATACATAAATTTAGAACTGCTCTATCTATTGTTACTTCACTAAGGTGATAGGTAGGTAACAAGGTAGAACAAATAAAATAGTGCCAAGCTTTAGATATTGCATTCAGCATAGAAAGAGGGAAGTTTACCCATTCACGCTGCTTGATTTTCCAAACCCCTTTCCCATCAGTGAGAAAGTTGATTACTTCTTCCAGCAGTCCTTCCATTGTTCCAAAAGTATCATACTTGCTGGTGTGTAGGTCACGTACTTCATAGAAAGAATTGATTCTTGCAGCATTGAAATCAACTAAAAATCCTCTAACCTTTATTGGTGCATCTTCTATTTCAGTTAGGTTGGCATAAAATTCCTTCACTACTTCCACTGCAGCTCTATTTGTTGTATAACATAAATTTTTCCATCTCCTCTCTTTTATGGTTTGTTCCACTTCTCCTCCTGGATTCTTCAATACTCAATCTTGTATGCACTTCCTTGCTTTGATATTGTGGAAGTATCTTGATTGCGCTCGAGCACTTTCAAATCGTGTTTCGTCATAATCCATTTGCCTCTTTTGTCGCAGAGCCATTTTTCGATCTATCAAATTTACAAAAATCTCAACTAATCTCTAAAATATTACTAAAATGGCTTCTAAAGATGACTAAAATCACTCTAAATCAATTTCCATGAACATCTTCCAAATTTTTTTCTCCACATTTTAAATTTTTCTAAAATTCCTCAATGTGGAAGAAATTCATGGTGAAAGTCAAAAAAATTTATATAGGAGGGAAGGTCTTACTAAGGGAAGACGAAATTCAGTGTCAAAATGTGTTGAAATTGCTCCAAATCTACGATCTATCAAGCCCTAGGTCGGTTTTTCGAAGTTTTAAGGAAAGGGATGATGAATAGTGACGGTTGACCGGTCAAAATATAGTGTTTTATGGAATCTCGCTGTCAGCGAGCTAATTAATTACATAAGTCTAAAGTTTCTGGAAAATCTTGCCGTCGGTGGGATCGATCTCGCTGTCGGCTAGGTTTTCAAATTTTTAATATTTTTAAGATTTATAATATTTTTAATTCATTTTAAGCCTTGTTTTATGTCCGGTCACTTTAGAATATACTTTATCATGATTAGATACTATTTTAACACATAAATTTACACAACACAAACATTATAACTTATATATATGAAATCCAGGTGATTACAAATTTCACACTTTACATTATTAACAAATTGCTTTGAAAAATCTTAACACACACACAATTCAGCTTCGCTATCCACACTACAATACTCAAAATGCTGAGACTAAACAAATAACACACAATCATATCTCGACTGAGATTAACTATATAAAGTGGAAATAAAAACTAAATTCAAGTAATCACACACAAATAAGTACGAATGAATATTTTCTACTCATCAAGATCTGAACTTAAATCTTCTATGATATTTCCGATAGAACGAAAATGCACGAACAGATTATAGAAAGGCCTGAAAGGGAATTCTTCAGTATAATCTTCTTCAATCCTTCCCTTCCTTCTGAAAAGTCGTATAAAACTAGCTTCCAAATGTCCTGAATGATCAAAGTGCTCTTGCAATCTCCAGTCAATGTGATCAAATAAATCAGAGATATTGTCAATGGAATTCATCACATTTTGTTTTTCATTCTCCATTCCTTTAAGTTTTCATAAGATCATGTTCGTTCTATCAGTCAAGGGCTTGATTGAAGGATTGTTATGAGATGCTTGGTCCGTAATAATGGTTATCTCATTATCGTTATCCAAAGTAGGAAATATATCAGTAGGATCTAATGGTTTCCAAGGCAATAGTACTTTTTCCCAAGCTTCATAGGAAACTTGGTATTGACTACATAATGCAAAAATTGTTGAAGGATGTCCGAGCCTGTGAACAGATCCATGCACAATTAGGCCTAAGGCAGACTTCACAATAATAGTTCGAACGTTGATGGGTAATCCAATTTAAATACAATAATTTAAAATCGCACATTCCTTAGAGACTTTATTTACCCTCATAGTGGGAAATAAAGAAGTGCCACTACTTAGAGACGGGGTTAAGAAGTGATGCAGAAAAACTAATGTACCCATCTTCTCGCATTTCCCAATCTTCTGGTTCATCAGTTAAATATCGGGAAATCTCATTCATATTGTATCTTGTAGGGACGAAATTTGAATAGTGGCAAACAGATGTATTCTCAATTGAATATAACTCATTAATTCTTGAAGGAGTGAAAGTTACCCATCTGCCTCGTACAAATACGCTTCCATTGTTGATCCCATGAAGATTGAAGTAGAATTCTTTTACTAAAGGGATAACTACAGCAGAAGTTGTACAATACCTACCAACGTCGTCGAATAATCATCTCCTTAATAGATGTTGTTGAATTCTCCGCTCCTCTATTAACAAATCCTCTTTCTTTAATCAATCACTTTTTCGTCATAACCTTGTTGAATATCTGCTGTGCCTCATAACTGACGAACTTTCTCCTATTGAACACTTGGAATTTCATGATTTTAAGTGGATTGGATGCCATAATTTCTTGTTTTGGTGGAGTTTCTATTCGTTTCTAAGAAGTAGAAAGTGAAGATTTTGAGTTTTAGGCGTCTTATATAGAGAAAAACACTTCGAATTGCTAGAAACCGCCAAAATAACTCCCTAAAACCGCTCTTGTACCAGTCTCGCCATCGACGGTAACAATATCACCATTGGTGGGATAGTTATAATTTTAAACTGAATTAAGGCACACCGATCTCGCCGTCGACGATCTAAGGTAAATTTGCCCAGTTTCTCTTTTGTTCCCAAAAATTTTTAATTTCTTTTGTTACTCTTAATATTGTGATGATTATAAAGATAAATATGAGTAGTAGAATTCATTTATACTATAATTATCAATAAATCAAGTAAATAAACTATAATTTAAGACTACTAGGAGTTGTCTCCCATAAAGCGCTTGATTTAATGTCGTCAGCCCGACTTATTCTGGTTGTTAATCAGGTTGACTAAACATTAAAACCTCTTCAAAATTGGGTCTTCTTCCTTCAAAATATGGTTTTAATCTATGTCCATTTACTTTGAATTTGTGTCCGATCTTTGGATCTTCAATTTCTATAGTTCCGTAAGTAAATATTTGAGTTATAGTGAAAGGTCCTAACTGACAAGATTTCAATTTTCCAAGAAATAATTTTAATCTTGTATTATAGAGCAAAACTTCTTGTCCTGGCTCAAAATTTTTTACGTTTAATATTTCGATCATGTCATAATTTCATTTTCTCTTTATAGATTCTATCGTTTTTGTAAGATTCATTTCTTAATTCTTCTAATTCATTCATCTGTAATAATCTCTTCTTACCAGCTTCTCTTAAATTATAATTAAATTCTTTAATCACCCAATATGCTTTGTGCTCTAATTCAACTGGTAAGTGACAAATTTTTCCATAAATAAGCCTGTAAGGAGTCATTCCAATTGGAGTTTTATAAGCAGTCCTGTATGCCCATAATGTAGTGTCTAATCTTGTAGACCAATCTAATCAATTAGGGTTTACAGTTTTTTCTAAAATTTGTTTAATTTCTCGATTAGAAACTTCAGCTAATCCACTGGTTTGTGGATGATAAACAGTTGAAATTTTATGAATAATGTTGAATTTTTCTACTAATTTGTGAATATATTTGTTCCTAAAATGGGATCCTCCGTCAGTGATAATCACTCTCGACATTCCGTATCTTTTAAAAATATTTTCATTAAAAATCTTGAAACACTCTTAGTATCACATCGAGGTAAGGCTTGTGCTTCAATCCATTTAGAAACATAATCAACAGTAACTAATATATATAAGTTTCCAAATGAAGGTATAAATGATCCCATGAAATCTAATCCCCAAACATAAAAAATTTCAACTTTTGAAATAAAACTTAGAGGCATTTCATTTCTTCTAGATATATTTCCTACTCGTTGGCATTTATCGCAAGTTTTGATATATCTATAAACATCTCTAAAAAGAGTAGGCAAATAAAATCTGGATTGTAAAATTTTATAAGCAGTTTTATCAGTTCCAAAATGTCTTCCAAATTCAGAATCGTGATATTTTTGAATGATTTGTTCAGTTTCTTCATAAGGCACACATCTTCTAATTATTGAATCCTTACATTGCTTCTATAAATTTGGTTCATCCCAAAAATATGTTTTAGCATCATGAATGAATTTTTTCTGTTATTGCAGAGTTAGTATGGGTGGTAAAATATCACTTACAATATAATTTACTATATCAGCATACCAAGGTATTTTCCATTCATTTATATTATAAAGTTGTTCGTCAGGAAAATGGTCTGTAATTTCATTATTAGTGTCAGATAGTTCATTATATTCTAGTCTTGATAAATGATCTGCAATTTGATTATCAGTTCCCTTTTTATTAATGATTTCAAAATCAAATTCTTGCATCAATAATATCCATCTGATTAGTCTTGGTTTGGTATCCTTCTTTTGTATTAAATATTTAATAGCAGAGTGATCAGTATGCACAATACATTTAGTTCCAATTAGGTAAGATCTAAATTTATCAAAAGAATAAAAAATTGCTAATAATTCTCTTTCCGTAACTGTGTAGTTGATTTCAGCATTATTGAGAGTTTTACTAGCATAGTATATGACTTTAAAAATTTTATCATATCTTTGTCCAAGAACAGCTCTTATAGCATAATCACTAGCATCACACATAAGTTCAAATGGTTTCTCCCAATCAGGGGAAACTATTATAGGTGCTGTGATTAATTTATCTTTTATTAATTTAAAAGCATTTAAGCATTCTGTTGTGAATTCAAATTTCTTGTCCTTTTCTAAAAGTTGGCATAGAGGTTTAGTAATTTTTGAAAAATCTTTTATGTAGCGTCTGTAAAAAAGGCATGTCCAAGAAAACTTCTTACCCCTCTCACTGTAGTAGGAGGTGGTAATTTAGCTATAACTTGAATTTTTGCAGGATCTACTTCCATGTCATTTTCCGAAATTTTATGCCCTAATACAATTCCTCCTACAACCATAAATTGACATTTCTCCCAATTTAGAACTAAGTTAGTTTTCTCGCATACTTATAAGACTTTTTCAAGGTGACTCAAGCATACGTCAAATGATATTCCAAATACAGAGAAATCGTCCATAAATACTTCCATTCCATCATCAATTAATTTGCTAAATATAGACATCATACATCTCTGGAATGTTGCAGGTGCATTACATAATCCAAACGACATTCTTCAAAAAGCGAATATTCCATAAGGACTGGTAAATGTAGTTTTCTCTTGATCCTCAGGAGCAATAGGAATTTGATGATAATATATCCATCTAAAAAATAAAAATATTTATGTCCGACTAGTCTATCTAATATTTGATCTAGAAATGGTAAAGGGAAGTGATCTTTCCTGGTGGCTGCATTTAATTTTCTATAGTCAATACATATACGCCATCCGGTAACTTGTCTTATAGGTATTAAATCATTATTTTCATTAGCTTCAACAGTCACTCCTCCTTTCTTAGGAACACAGTGAATTGGGCTTACCCAAGAACTGTCAGAAATAGGATATATAATATCATTATTTAACCATTTTAATATTTCTTTCTTGGCTATCTCTTTCATAATCAGATTTAATCTCCTTTTGGGACCAACTCTTGGTTTGTGTTCGGTATCTAAAATAATTCTGTGCATACAGATTGAAGGACTAATTCCTTTAATATCTGCTAAAGTCTAGCCAAAAGTTTTCTTATATTATTTTAATGTGTCCAAAAGTTTTTGCTCTTGTGATTCATTTAATTCTGCTGATATAATAATTGGTAAAGTTGAAGAGTTACCTAAATAAGCATACTTCAAATGAGTAGGTAAGATTTTTAATTCAAGTTTAGGAGGTTTAATAATTGATGGAATTATATTATTTTCAGCATTTTCTGTATTATCCAACAATTCAAATTTTTCCTGTATATAATCTAATTCTTCATTGTTTATTTCTTCAATTAATTCAGTATTTTCTATTTCGAGTTTTTCTTCAAAGTATTCTTTAAAATGTTCATTTTGTATATGTTCAATAATTTCCATTAGAAAACATTCATCATCTTTTTCTATAGCAGGATATTTCATTGATTTTGCAATGTTGAAGGTAACTTTTTGATCGTTTACTCTCATAGTTAATTCTCCTTTTTGAACATCAATCATAGTTTTTCCAGTAGCTAAGAAGGATCATCCTAATATTATGGGTATTTCTTTATCTTCTTCCATATTTAAAACAATAAAATCTACTGGGAAGATAAACTTATCCACTTTTACTAACACATCTTCAATAACTCCCTTAGGATACGTAACAGAACGATCCGCTAACTAAAGAGTTACTAAAGTAGGTGAGACTTCTCCTAATCCTAATCTTTTAAAAATTGATAGAGGCATTAGATTTATGTTGGCTCCTAAATCACATAATGCTTTTCCATAAAATTTTTCTTTAATAGCGCAAGGTATAGTGAAACTACCAGGATCTTTTAATTTTTCAGGAAGCTTTTTCTGAATAATTGCACTACATACTTCGCTAAGTGCAACAGTTTCATTGTCTGTGAATTTTCTTTTTTTATTTAAAATATCCTTCATAAATTTCACATAATTGGGCATTTTTTCCAATGCTTCTACACAAGGAATGTTTACCGTTAATTTTTTCTAAATTTCAAGAGATTTAGAAAATTGCTTATCTTTTTTATGTTGCCTTAGTCACTGAGGAAATGGTGGTGGTGGTTTTTCTACAGAAATTTTCATAGGTATCAATGGATCTTCTAGATTTTGATCTTTCTAATCCTAATCTTTTTCGATTTCAACCTCCTCATTTTGACTTTCTGTTTCTTTATGTATTCTTGTTTCTAACTCTTTTCCACTTCGTAACTGTATTGCTTTAATTTATTCTTTTCTTTGATCTTTAGGATTTATTTCTACATTACTAGGAAAAAGTTTCAGGACTTCTATTATTAAGTACAGTAGCGATATGTCCAAGTTGAGTTTCAATATTTTTAATTGTTGTTCCTTGAGTTGGTAATTGGTTTCCTTGAATTTGTAACTGATTACCTTGATTCTGTAAATGTTGACCCATATTTAATATTAATTCTTCCATAGATAACTTCTTATCTTTAAATTGAGAGTTATTATTAAATCCAGGTGGATAAGAAGGTTTAAAATTAGCATTTCCTTGGTTAGATGGATTTCCTACTGGGTTTACTGAATTATTCATCCATTGCTGATTAGCAGAATTGTTATTCCAATTAAAATTTGGATGATTTTTCCACCTGGGGTTATAATAATTTGCATAAGGATTATTGGGTCTATTGTTAACGACATTTATAGTTTCATATGAGGATTGAGTATCTATAAGTTGTCCAGATAAATTTTCTTCTGTTATATTAGGAGAATAATTCATTTCAAAATGATTTAATTTCTTGGATATAGCAGCAATTTGAGAAGCTAACATAGATACTGCATCAGAATCATGTATACTGGCTATTTTTTAGGATTTAACCTTTCAAAAGGCCATTGAAAATTATTAGTAGCCATTTCTTCAATTAATGAATAAGCTTCATCAAAAGGTTTTGACATTAATGAACCTCAAAGCAGACGACATCAATGATCGATCTAAGAGATCCTACTAAACCATTATAAAAAGTTTGTATAATTAACCAATCTGGTAATGCATGATGTGGGCATTTCCTAAGAAGATCTCTAAATCTCTCCCAAGCTTCATATATTGATTCTCCATCAAACTGACTAAAAGAAGTTATATCATTTTTAAGCTTTGCAGTTTTTGAAGGAGGAAAATATTTGGATAGAAATTTTTGTGATAATTCTCCCCAAGTTTTAATTGATCCGAGTGCTTAATGAATTTAACCACATCTTAGCCTTATCCCTTAAAGAAAATGGAAATAGCCTAAGTCTAACTGCGTCATTAGATACTCCGTCATAACTAAAAGTAGCACATAGCTCTAAAAAACTCGCAAGATGTAAATTATGATTTTCATTTGGTGAACCATTAAATTGATTATCCTGTACCATTTGGATAATTGCAGGTTTAAGCTCGAATTAGTTAGCAGCTACATCAGGATTTTGGATAGTTAAGTGAATTTCATCTAATGTAAGGTTAGCGAAATCTTTCAAAGGTCTTGGTTGGTTTATATTTTTAATTTCTAGATTATTTGCCACTTGATTTAATTTTATGATTTCTCTTTTCTGTTTTCTAATTCTTTTAATAGTGTGCTCTAATTCTGAATCGCAAGGTATTAAACTTTCGGTTCCAAATTTACGCATACATCACTAAAATAATAATTAAATAGTCTGTTACTCTAGTAATTATTTTAGTGATTACCTTAATAATTACTTTGTTTCCCCGGCAACGGTGCCAAAAACTTGACCTCCGACTGCAAATATAAAAATTCAGCCTATTGGGAGAGTAGGGTAAAAATAGAAGGATATATATAATTGTTAAGCTTAATAAAGTTATATATGTTTTTCAAAGTAAAGTAGCAATTGTACTCCCTCCCCTTTAATCAACGCAAGTATACGTATCACTCAAGTAATAAAGGGCTCTATTGGAGTCCTAGATATCGATCCCACAGGGAAGTTAGAGATTTACAGACTAATTTTTAGTAAAGTCGATTACTAATCTAATTTAGTATAGTATATGAAAAATGAAGAATGCTTAAACTTAAAACTAATACTTAAAAGACAGAATATATAAGTCAATTTAGAAAGTATCTTTCTCCTTGTTAAGAGGATTGAGTGAATGAATAATTAAATGAGTTTAGAATTATATTGTGCCAAATAGGAGCATTCCTATTCTTTACCCTTTGGTCGAGTGCAAAGAACATTGACTAATGCTTATGTTTAGTTCTCGAATACGTGGCTAGAAGTTTGGGAGGATATTGGTTGCCACTTCGAGCTCCACGTTCCCCTACACTGAGGGCTAACATCTACACTTTAGCTCCCAAACAATAGTATCGAATTGAAGATTTTAGTCTGTCACACTAAAATATTCAATTCTTCGCCCGATAATTAATATTTCCCTATTTATTTACACCCTCCTTTCAAGGATTTTAAATTCCCTGAATCTTGATGTAATCTTTACTATAGTTAATAATTCAACATATGTTAACAATTCAATTGGCCAAATTGAAAGTAAATTAAGATTTAAGTAAAAGATTATCACAATCTCTATTTAATATTATTAAGCACAACTCTTTTAATTCTTCATTTCACAAAACCTCAACAACAAGAAGAAAGACAAAGGGAACTACTCAGAATGCATGGGAATAAAAACACAGATGTTAGATTTCATTTAAAGTTATAAAACAATAAACAAATATACTTATCTCAATTCTTCTCCCCAAGCAGATTCCTCAAGTTCCTCTGACTATTCCTTCTTGTACAACACACTTTTAACTCACCAAGACACTAAACACTAACTCTTACTATAAAAGGAAACACTAATTTGACACCAACTGACACACTATAACACACAAAATCATCTCTATTTATAGAAGGAGTCATATTTCCAACAGTTGCTTAAGCACCTCTTCAAAACGTGTCCATATTCATCGAATATGTCTTGAATCAACTGTTTCGCCATCGGCGGGCTAGATCTCGACGTTGGCGGGCTTCTAGAAGCAAGGATAACCGTTTAGGCTCGCTGTCGGTGGGCTCGATCTCCCCGTCGGCGGGCTCTATTATAATATATTAAAAACTTTCAGGAAAATCTCGCCGTCGGCGGCTTAAATCTCGCCATCGGTGGGACAGTTCAATTTTCATCAATTTTTGTCCTTTTTGCTCTAGATTCTCCCCTTTTTGCTCTTTTTGTTCTCAACACCTATAAATCTTCATTCCTGCAATAAAACACAGAAAATACTTTTCTTTAAAGTGTAATTTCATATGAAATCGGTATAAATTTCGCAATATATTTTCTTGTGGTCAATATCCAATAATCACAGAGTTATCTTTCAATGCAAGTATACATATTGCTCAAGTAATACAGGGCTCTAATGTAGTGCTGGATATCGATCCCACATGGAATATTTTAGAGTTTACGGACTAGGATTCTAGAAATCAATTCAAAATCACAACTTGTAGATCGAATTGCCTATTTTTCACTAATACGCAATCGTAAATAAGATAAAATTTTAAAATAAACTAATTATACTAACAGTTAACTAATTCTACTAATAAAGTGAAGTTCAAATATATAAGAAAGTATCATTCTCCTTGTTAAGAAATTTAAGTGAATGGATAATTAAAATTAGTTTAAAACTGTGTTGTGCCAAATAGCAGCATACATATTCTTTACCCTTTGGTTCAGGCATAAATAACATTGACTAGTCCTATGTTTGGTTACTGAATCTGCGGCTAGGCTGGGAGGATACCGGCTCTCACTTTGGAGCTCCCACATTCCCCTCGCATGAGGGCTAACATCTACACTTCAGCACCTAAACGATAGGACTGAATTGAGGATTTTAGTCTGTCACTCTAGAATCTCCATTTCTACGCCTGATAAATATTATTTCCCTATTTATTTGCACCGTATTTTCAAGGTCTTTGACCTCCCTGAATCTCGGATGTAATCTTCACTATAGTTGTTAAACTCAACATATTTTAACTAATCAATTGGCCAGATTGAAAGTAAATTAAGATTTAAGTGAAAAGATTATCACAACTTCTTTAAAATTTTCTTGGCACACTAATTTAAATTACCATTTCACTAAAACATCAAAACAAGGAGAAAGACAGAAAAATTACTCAGATTTCATGGAGAAGATATGACAAAAGTTGGATTTCATATATAAAAACAAAGTTTTACAGACTAAAATAATTAAATACAACTTATCTTGAATTCCTACCCAAGCAAACTCCATAAAGTTCCTCTGAATCTCTTCCTTTCTTTACAGCACGCAGAATTCTTCTATGAAATGGCAAGGAGGAAGAAATCTCTCACTTCCCTTCCACTCTTACAATCTCTCAAAGAATCCCTCACAAATATCACTAATTAAACTCACTATTTAAAACAATACACTCACTACCACTATAGAAAACACACTATGGACTTGGTGGACACACGGACAACAACTGACAACAATCATTTTTGGCCCAAAGTTGATTCTTTTAAAGTAGTTGAAGAGTTTCCAAGAGTTTTCCAAGCATCCCTTCAAAAATCGTCCACATTCGATGCATCTCGTGCGAGAACCGTTGATCTCGCCGTCGGCGGCCTCGAGCTCGCCGTCGGCGGCCTCGAGCTCACCGTCGGCTACCTTCTAGAATACTTAACCTCAGACTCCCTTCCATAAGGCCCCGCTGTCGGCGGCCTCGATCTCGCCGTCGGCGGGCTTCCTTGTAATATTTTTTGAACTCTCGGGAAAAATCTGCTCCCGGCGCCGTTGAGCTCGCCGTCAGCTCCCTAGATCAAATTTTCATATTTTTGGTCCTTTTTGCTCTAAATTCGCTCCTTTTTGCATTTTTTCGCTCCATTATCCATAAATCAACATACCTACAAAAAAACATCAAAAATACCATTCTTTAAAGTGCAATATCATCAAAATCAATATAAAATAGGCATGAAAATCTTAATATTTTTTCAGTGGGTCAAAATCCCCCAAACTTAACTATTACTTGTCCTTAAGTAATTTTTAGTACTACATCAAAGTTATGATTCATTGTGGTAAAGTTTTCATTCTGAAATACTATTATTTTGATCTAAATAAATATTATAGTAAGATTTCTTAGAAAGATTTTCAAGTAATTAGATTAACTCTACAGATAAAAGGCTATCTTGTCATCAAGTCTAAAAGTTCTAGTTTTCTATTCATTTTAAGAATGACTATATATTACAATATTAATTCACTTAGAATATTGAGATGATATGAAATTCATGAGAACACTACTAGTAAAGAAACTAATCCATAAATATAAGTTCAGAAATGTATTTAGTTTTCCTTTTAGGTTAATCCTAGTGAAGCCAATTTTTTATAAGGCATATCCTTAAGCTTCTCCTCATTTACTTTTTATTTTCTTTTTATTTGGATTGCTTTTCAATCATTTATATGTTTTTCTTTTTCTTTTTATCTGGATAGTCTGTTAATGATTTTGAACTTCACTCTTCTCTTCCTAAATTTGAAACTTATAGCATTCCTTCCACTTTTATGTAATTCATAATCTTTACATCATAAAGTCCCAATCTTTTCTTTCTCAACTAAATTTCTAAGTTTCTTAATATTTCAGAATATAATTTTCTTTACTTTAAATAGTTAACTACAATTTTATCCTCTTGTACTAAATATCTTAACCTATAAAATTCATTTTCATTACTAAAATTATTTCTTTGAATCTTCTACAATATTCAAATAAAATCTAAATATATTTAATTGAATTAAATTTTACACAAAAATCATGTTATAAATTTTGAAAATATTTTAATTGAGAACATATAATAGTTAATATTTTTCTCTCCCCCCTAAAAGTTTTAAATAATAGAAATAATATGGGTGGAAAGAAAAAATTCTAAATATAATTCACACCTTTGCACTTTAGGCATTTTCATCTTTCTGAAATTTTTGCATGCTCTTTTCAAAATTTTTAACTTCAATTGACTTGTAATATTAGGAACTCTTCTACACATATAACAGTTCAGAAAATTTACTGGGGTGATGAAATTTTTTAATCAAGTACATAAAACTAAACATTTAACAACAACAATTATACTACACAGGACAAAACAAAATAACAATTGCATTTCACAACACAATAACAAATAATCTACTATTTAAACTAAGAGTCTACAATTACCATTATAATTATGCATCACAATCCAGAAATGAAATACAAACTACAAACACAATACATTTCTCAGAAAATAAAATAGTTCACAAAATACAAATAACAAAATGAAAGTACTACAACAAAACACAAATACATCACATCACAATCATCAAAATTTAAAAATCAAACATCAAAATCCCATATTATGTCTTCATCTCCCTGGTCAGCAGGTGGATTGGGCTAATAGCGAGTATACCGGGGGCATTCAGGAAAAGTAACATCAGGCTCACTTCTATAGTATCTAGCATGAGCATCATAATAAGCAATCTCAAAATCAGAATGTCGCTGAAGATATTCACTACCAAGATCATGTCTCCGCTCTAATCCTTCAAACCTTTGATCAATTCTCCTATGTATTTCATCAAACTTTTCAAAACTTTTCCGCTGCAGGGTTATTTTATTCATCAAATCATAAAGAGTATGAGAGCTAGAGGCAGGAGGGTCATAACAAGTAGAGGGGATATCTGTACTAGTAGAAGGTTCTTTACTCCTACTCCCAGATCTCCATTCGTCATGAGATTCAAAAGTCTTCAAATTAGCTTTACTAAGGGGTTTCATAGGATATACCCATTCTTCATTGTGACTAGCTTCTACTCTAGATAATTGGCAAAGTGCATAAATTATGCCAGGATGTCCTAAATATCCACTTAATTCACTCCTCGCCGTGGTCATAATATTCTTGTAAATTATTCTCCGTACAATTATACTTCTATTGTTCTGAATATAGAAATTCAGAACAGCTCTCTCTCTCGATACTTCACTATGGTGATAGGTAGGTAGCAGAGTAGAACAAATGAAATAATGCCATGCCTTAGCTGTGGCATTCATCATGGATAGAGGAAAGTTAATCCGTTCACGATTCTTAATTTTCCAAATCCCTTTCCCATCAGTGAGAAAGTCAATAACATCGTCTAACGGACCTTCCATAGTTCCAAATGTTTCATACTCCCTAGAATAAAAATCGTGAAGCTCATAAAAAGAATTAATGCTGGTAGCATTAAAATCAACAGAAAATCCTCTTACTTGTATAAGCTCGTCCTCAAGCTGGGTCAGATTGGTATAAAACTCTTTCACAAATACAACAACAGCCTTATTTGTAGAGTAACAAAAATTTTCCCATTTTCTTTCTCTAATAACTCTTTCCACTTCCCCTCTAGGATTATCGAAAACTCGATATTGTATACATTTCTTTCTTTGAAAAATTGAAATGTATCTTAACTTTTCTTTAGCATTTATAAACCGAGTTTCGTCAAATTCAAGTCACCTCTTTTGACGGGGAGCCATTTTTCGATCTATCAAAATTACAAAAATCTAAATTAAATTTCAAAACAATAATACAATGGCTTCCGAAGGTGACTTAAAGTAATCTAAATAAAGTTCCATGAATTTCTTTCAAGTCTTTTCTCAACATTTTCAATTTTTCTTAAATTCCTTAATGTGGAAGAAATTCATGGTGAAAATTAAAAATTTTTACATAGAAGGGAAGCTCTTACTGAGGGAAGATGAAATTAGGTTTTAAAATGAGTTGAAATCACTCCAAATCCAAGATCTCTCAAGCTCTAGGTCGAAATTTTCAGTAAATAAGGGAAGAAGACGATGAATAGTGGCAGTTAACTGGTCAAAATCGGGGTTAAAAGGTGATCTTTGGGATCTCGCCGTCGGCGGGGTCTTTCACGCTGTCGGCTGGCTCAATTGAATTTAATTTCAATAGTCTCGGGAAAAACATGTCGTCGGCGACCTCGAGCGCACCGTCGGCGAGATTCTTAAATTTTGATCATTTTTCTTATTTTTGCGATTTTAATCAATTTTAAGCCCCGTCGTCATCCATTCGATCATTTTAAACATATATTTTAAGTGATTAAGTGATGTATTAACATAAATAAACATACACACAACAAAACTTCACAATTATATATAAAATCCAAGTGTTACAATGCACATTACATAACAAACAAGCCAGGTATTTTCTCAACCTAAATTCCTCAATTCAGCGTAGCAATCTAAGCCATAATAAACGTTGAAAAACAAAACATTCCAAGCATAATCTCAACTATACTGAGATTAAAAAGCAAAGAATCAAAAGCAAACAAACAAACATAGTTCAAATCAAGTTCAACATAAAAAAACAAATAAAGTAAAGCAATTCCACTACTCTTTTGAATCAGTGCTGGTTTCTCCTCTGATATTACCCATTACTTGAACATGGACGACATGTTATAGAAAGGTCGGAATAGGACTTCTTCAGTTGAATCTTCTTTAATCCATCCCATTCTTCTCACTAAGTGTATCAAACTTGCTTTGAAACGTCCAGTATGATCAAAATGCACTTTCATTCTCCAATCAAGATGATCAAAAAAATTAGAGATATTGTTAATTGAATTCATTAAATTTTGTACCTGGTTCTACAAATTCTTGATTCTGTGTAAGATCATCAGTGTCTTGTCCGCTACAAGAGGTTGAATTGGAATAGAGTTTTGTGATGCTTGATCCATAATCACACCCATATCATTCTCTTCATCATTGGCTGGGAACATTCTGGTTGGGTCTACAGGTTTCCAAGGTAGCAGTACGTTCTCCCAAATTTTGTATGATACTTGTAACAGACTGCATATTGAAAAAAATTGTTGAAGGATGTCCAAGCCCTTGAGATGATCCTTGAACGATCAGGCCAAAAACAGATTTCATAATAATTGATCCAATATCAATTGGCCATCCCATTTGAATGCAGTAGTTTAATATAGCACTCTCTTGCTGACTTTACCGATCTTCATTGTCGGTACTAACTTTGCAGATATGAAAAAGTGCCAATGTTTCGAAATGGGATTTAAAAGTGAAGCACAAAAATTGACATACCCATTTTCTCTAACTTTTCAGTCTTCAGTTTCGTCCGTCAAATATTGGTAGATTCCATTCATCTTATCTCTTAACGGGATGAAGTTTGAATAATGGCAGACAGGAACATTCTCAAGTATGTATAATTTATTAATTCTTCCAGAGTTAAAATTTATCCACATACCTCTCACATAGATGCTTCCTTGGTTGATTCCATGCAAATTGGCGTAAAACTCCTTTACCACAAGAACGACTACTGTGACAGTAGTGTAGCAAGATACTTCCCATCTTCGTCACACAATCATTTCTTCAATTGCTATCTAAGGATTTTTTAATCCTCGATTCACAAAACCTCTTTCTTTGATTAGCCTCTACTTTGACATCACCTTGTTAAAAAGTCGTTGTGCCTCGGCACTGACGAACTTTCGTCAGTGGAACATTCAAAATCTGGGGTGATCTATTAAATTGGAAGCCATTAGAGAAGAATTCAAGGAACTTTCCATTCGTTTTTGAGAAATGTTGAGTTTAGGAACTGTTCGTAGAAGTTTATAGGGGATAAATTCGCCAAAAACCGCCAAAAACCGCCAAAAACTGTCATTTTAAACTCAAAAAACTGCCTACTCGCCGATCTCGCTATCGGCGGCTTCGATGGAGTCGTCGACGAGCTTTGTGCAATTAATTGTCAGGGACCTCAGGAAAAACCCACCATCGGCGGCATCGAGCACGCCGTCGGCGCCCTAAGTAAAATTTTGCACAAAAACACCGTGGTCAAATCCAAATTTCATTATGATCAAAGGTTAAATACAAGTAGTAGAATTCAATACTACCACAAACTAATGATAAATTCAAACAAACACACAACAAATAAAGATATTTATGGGTTGCCTCCCATAAAGCGTTTGGTTTAACGTCGTCAGCCCGACCTATTCAAGTGTTATTCAAGTTGACTGAGCATTAAATCCTCTTTAAATTTTGGTCTTTTAACCTAAAAATATGGATTTAATCTATTTCCATTTACTTTAAATCTATTCCAGTCTTCGGATCTTCAATTTCAACAGCTCCATAAGTATAAACTTGAGTTACAGTAAAGGGTCCTAACCAACGAGACTTTAATTTCCCAGGAAAGAACTTTAACCTTGTATTGTAAAGCAAAACTTCTTGTCCTGATTCAAAGTTCTTCTGGTTAATCTTCTGATCATGTCTTAACTTCAGTTTTTCCTTATAAATTTTGTCGTTATCATAAGATTCATTTCTTAATTCTTCTAATTCATTCAATTGTAACAATCTCTTTTCACCAGCATTTTTCAAATTATAAGTAAATTCTTTAATCGCCTAATATGATTTATAGTCCAATTCTACTGGTAAGTGACAAGTCTTTCCAAAAATGAGTCTGTAAGGAGTCATTCCAATTGGAGTTTTATAAGCAGTTATGTATGCCCATAATGCAGTATCCAGTCTCGCAGACCAATCTAATCTACTAGGATTTACAGTCTTTTCTAAAATTTGTTTTATCTCACGACTAGAAACTTCAACTAATCCACTGGTTTGAGGATGATAAGCCGTAGAGAATCTATGAACAATATTAAATTTTTTTGCCAATCTTTGAATATATTTATTCCTAAAATGGGATCCTCCATCAGTGATAATCACTCTCGGCATTCCGTATCTTGTGAAAATATTTTTCATTAAGAATCTTAAAACACTTTTAGCATCACAACGAGGTAAAGCTTGTGCTTCAATCCACTTTGATACATAATCAACTACAATCAAAATATATTAGTTTCCAAATGAATGAATAAATGGTCCCATGAAATCTAATCCCCAAACATCAAAATCCTCAACTTCTAATATGAAATTTAGAGGCATTTCATTTCTTCTAGATATATTACCTACTCATTGGCATCTATCACAAGTTTTGATATATCTATAAACATCTCTAAAAATAGTAGGCCAATAAAATCCAGCTTGCAAAATTTTATGCGCAGTTTTGTCAATCTTAAAATGTCCTCCAAATTCAGAATCATGACATTTTTGAATAATCAGTTCAGTTTCTTCATAAGGCACACATCTCCTAATAATAAGATCGTTACATTGCTTATATAAATATGGTTCATCTCAAAAATATGCTTTTTCATCATGAATGAATTTTTTCTGTTACTGTAGTGTTAGCATAGGTGGCAACATATCACTTACTATATAATTAACTATAGCAGCATACCAAGGTATTTTCCACTCATTTATATTATAAAGTTGCTCATGAGGGAAACTATCTGTTATTTCATTGTCGGTGTCAAATGATTCATTATATTCTAATCTCGACAAATGATCAGCAATTTGATTATCAGTTCCCTTTCTATCAATAACCACAAAATCAAATTCTTACATCAAGAGTATCCATCTAATTAATTTTGGTTTAGTATCCTTCTTTTGCATCAGATATTTAATAGCATAGTGATCAGTATGCACAATACATTTAGTCCCAATTAAATAAGATTTGAATCTATCAAAAGCATACACAATAGCCAGTAACTCTTTCAGTAACCGTATAGTTAATTTGAACATCATTAAGAGTTCTACTAGCATAGTATATAACTTTAAAAATCTTATCATATCTTTGACCAAGAATATCTCTAATAGCATAATCACTAGCATCGCACGTTAATTCGAATGGTTTCTCCCAGTTAGGTGAAACTATTACAGGTGTTGTGATTAATTTTTCCTTTAATAACTTAAAGGCATTTGAGCAGTCTTTAGTAAATTCAAATTTCTTGTCTTTTTCTAAAAGTTGGCATAGAGGTTTGGTAATTTTTGAAAAATCTTTAATATAACGCCTATAAAAACCAGCATGTCCAAGCAAACTTCTTACCCCTCTCACCGAAGGAGGTGGTAATTTAGTTATAACATGGATTTTTGAAGGGTCTACTTCCATAACATTTTTTTAAAATTTTATGCACTAATACAATTCCTCCTGCAACCATAAATTTACATTTCTCCCAATTTAGAACTAAGTTAGTTCTTTCACATAACTCCAAAACTTTTTCAAGATGATTTAAGCATGCATTAAATGATGTTCCAAATATAGAGGAATCATCCATAAATACTTCTATTCCATTATCAATTAGCTTACTAAATATAGACATCATACATCTCTAGAATGTTGCAGGTGCATTACATAGTCCGAAAGGCATTCTTCAAAAAGTAAAAGTTCCATAAGGACTAGTAAATGTTGTTTTCTCTTGATCCTTAGGAGCAATAGAAATTTGATGGCAATCAGTATATCCATCCAGAAAACAGTAGTACTTGTGTCCAGCAAGTCTATCCAACATTTGGTCTAGAAAAGGAAGAGGAAAATGATCTTTTCGGGTGGCGGCATTTAATTTTATAAAATCAATACATATACGCCATCCAGTAACCTGTCTGATATGTATTAATTCATTTTTCTCATTTACTTCCATAGTTACTCCTCCTTTCTTAGGAACACAATTAATTGGACTTACCCAAGTACTATCCGAAATAGGATATATAATTCCAGCATCCAGCCATTTTAAATTTTCTTTTTTAACTACTTCTTTTATAATAGGTTTCAATCTCCTTTATGGATCAATTCTTGGTTTATGTTCATCATTTAGAATTTTTGTGCATACAAGTCAAAGGACTAGTTCCCTTTATATCAGCCAAAGTCCAACCAAAAGCTTTTTTGTACTTTTTTAATATATCCATTAATTTTTATTCTTCAATTTCATTTAAGTCTAAGGATACAGTTACTGGTAATGTTGAAAATTCTCCTAAAAATACATACTTCAAATAATTTGGAAGATTATTCAATTCAAGTTCATGGGGTTTTACAATTGATGGAATTAATATTTCGTTCTCTGGTGTTATTGAATCGAGCGTTTCAAATTGTTCATGCATATAATCAGCTTCTTCGTTATCAATTTCATCATATTTATCATTTCCTATATCTTCATTTTCTTCATAATTTTCTTTAAAATATTCCTTTCTCAAATAATCACATATATTGATTCTAAAACACTCATCATCTTTTTCTATTGAAGGATATTTCATTGACTTTGAGATGTTAAAGATTACTTCTTGATCATTTACTCTCATAGTCAACTCTCCTTTTTGAACATTTATCATGGCTCTTCCTGTAGCTAGGAATGGTCTTCCTAAAATGATTGGAATTTCTTTGTCTTCTTCCATATCTAAAATAATAATATCTACAGGAAAAATAAATTTATCGACCTTAACCCGAACATCTTCTACAACTCCTTTAGGATGTGTAATAGAACGATCAGCTAACTGTATAGTTACAAATGTTGGTGCAATCTCTCCTATTCCTAAAATTTTAAAAGTTGATAGAGGCATTAGATTTATGCTAGCTCCTAAATCACATAATGCTTGACCATAAAATTTTTCACCAATAGCTCACGGGATAGTAAAAGTACCAGGATCTTTAAATTTTTTAGGAAGCTTTTTCTGAAGTATAGCACTACACTCTTCACTGAGTGCAATAGTCTCATTATCTAATAACTTCCTCTTTTTGTTAAGTATATCCTTCATAAATTTAACAAAATCAGGCATTTGTTCCAAAGCTTCAATAAAAGCAATATTTATTAACACTTTTTTTAAAATGTCTAAGAATTTAGCAAATATTTTTCCCTTATCTTGTTACTTTAGTCTCTGCGGAAATGGTGGTGGTGGTTTTTCAACAGTAATTTTCATTGGTTTTAGAGGAAAATTAGGATATAAACTTTCATTTTCTCCTTCAGTTTCCACTTTTTCCTTTTCAACTTCAGTTTCTTTTTGGACTCTTGTTTCCAACTCTTTTCCACTTCTTAATTGAATATCCTTGATCTGTTCTTTTCCTTGATCTTTAGGATTTACTTCAACATTGCTAGGTAAAGTTCCAACAGTTCTATTGCTTAGTGCAGTAGTAATATGCCCTAATTGGTTTTCTATGTTTTTAATAGCAGCTGCTTGACTCTGTAATTGACTTCTCATATTCAGAACTAATTCTTCTATAGATAACTTCTTCTCCTTGAATTGTGAATTACTATAAAAACTTAGTGGATTAGAAGGTCTATAATTGGAATTACCCTGATTGTTTATATTTCCTAATGGGTTTATAGGATTGTTCCCCCACTAAGGATTAACAAGATTAGCTTTACCTTGGTAATTCCAATTAGAGTTTGGATGATTCTTCCAACCTGAATTATAATAGTTTGAATAAGGGTTATTTTGTCTATTATTTACCAAATTTATAGTTTCATATGAAGATTGAGCATCTACAATTTGTCCTAATGAATTTTCTTCTAACAGTGGAGGTGTTTAAGAATGATTCATTCCGTATTGATTTATTTTCTTTGAAAGAGCAGCAATTTGAGAAACTATCATAGTTAAAGCATCTAAATCATTAATACTGGCTACTCTTTTAGGATTTACCCTTTCAGCAGGCCATTAAAAATTATTGGTAGCAATATCTTCGATTAAAGGATAAGCTTTTTCAAAAGGTTTAGACATTAGTGATCCACCAGCAGCAGCGTCAAAAATGGATCTAAGAGATCCTACTAATCCATTATAAAAAGTTTGAATAATTAACCAATCTGGTAAAGAAAGATGTGGACATTTCCTAAGAAGTTCTTTAAATCTTTCCTAAGATTCATATATCGATTCTCCCTCATACAGACTGAAAGATATGATATCGTTTCTAAGTTTAGCAGTCTTAGATGGTGGAAAATATTTCAATAAGAATTTTTGTGAAAATATTTCAATAAGTTCTAATAGATCTAGGTGCTAACGAATTTAACTAAGCCTTAGCCTTGTCCCTTAGTGAAAAAGGAAAAAGTCTAAGTCTAACAGCATCATCAGACACTTTGTCATATTTAAAAGTAGCACAAAGTTCTAAAAAACTCACAAGATGTAAATTAGGATCTTCGTTAGAAGTTCCGCCAAATTTATTTTTTTTGTATCATTTAGATAATTGCAGGTTTATGTTTAAATGAATTAGCTGCTACATCTGGATTTTGGATGGTTAAGTGAATTTCATCAAATGTAGGGTTAGCGTAATCTCTTAGTGGTCTAGATTGATGTTCATTTTCCATTCTTTCATTGTTGTTTTCCATTGTGTTAAGATTATCAAGATTTCTAGGTTCTTTTCTCAGTTTTCTAATTCTTCTAACAGTGCGTTCGAAGTCCAAATCATAGGGTATAAGGTTTTTAGATCCAAATTTATGCATACAATTGAAATCAGTACACAGAAAAACAGTTGACTAAATATAATAATAAGTTGCAAATTCTTTAAAAAAGTTTTCTATTTATCCTAAATCATCTGTTACTCTAATTATGTTATTCCCCAGCAACGGCGCCAAAAACTTGAACCACCCCGTGAACTTTTTGTAAATTTTAATATTTCTTGTATTTGATATAGATGAGTATAGATATCCAATAATTGCAGAGTTATCTATCAACACAAGTATACGTATCACTCAAGTAATACAGGGCTCTAATGGAGTCCTAGATATTGATCGCATAAAGAATATTTTAGAGGCTACGGACTAGGATTATAGAAATCAATTCAGAATTACAACTTGTAGATCGAATTGCCTTTTTATCACTAATATGCAATCATAAATAAGATGAAAATTCAAAATAAACTAATTCTACTAACAGTTAACTAATTCTACTAATAAAGTGAAGTTCAAATATATAAGCAAGAATCCTTCTCCTTGTTAGGAAATTTAAGTGAATGGATAATTAAAATTAGTTTAAAACTGTGTTGTGTCAAATAGGAGCATACCTATTCTTTACCCTTTGGTCCAGGCATAAAGAATATTGACTAGTCCTATGTTTCGTTACTGAATCTGCAGCTAGGCTAGGAGGATACCGGCTCTCACTTCGGAGCTCCCATGTTCCCCTCACCTGAGGGCCAACATCTACACTTTAACACCCAAATGATAGGATCTAATTGAGTATTTTAGTCTGTCACTCAAAAATCTCCAATTCTACGCCCGATAAATATTATTTCCCTATTTATTTGCACCTATTTTCAAGGTCTTTGAGCTCCCTGAATCTCGGATGTAATCTTCACTATAGTTTTTAAACTCTACATATTTTAACTAATCAATTGGCCAGATTGAAAGTAAATTAAGATTTAAGTGAAAGATTATCACAACTTCTTTAAAATTTTCTTTGCACACTAATTTAAATTACCATTTCACTAAGACATCAAAACAAGGAGAAACACAGAAAAAATACTCAAATTTCATGGAGAAGATACGACAAAACTTAGTTTTCATATATAAAAACAAAGTTTTACAGACTAAAATAAGTAAATACAACTTATCTCAAATTCCTCCCCAAGCAAACTCCGTGAAGTTCTTCTGAATCTCTTCCTTTCTTTACAGCACACAAAATTCTTCTTCGAAATTGTAAGGAGGAAGAAATCTCTCACTTCCCTTCCACTCTTACAATCTCTCAAAGAATCCCTCACAAATATCACTAATTGAACTCACTATCTAAAACAAGACACTCACTAACACTCTAGAAAACACACTATGGACTCGGTGGACACACGGACAACAACCATTTTCGGCACCAAGTTGTTTCTTTTAAAGTAGTTGAAGAGTTTCCAAGAGTTTTCCAAGCATCCCTTCAAAAATCGTCCACATTTGATGCATCTCATGAGAGAACCGTAGATCTCGCTATCGGCGACCTCGAGCTCGTCGTCGGCGACCTTCTAGAATAATTAGCCTCGGACTCCCTTCCATAAGGCCCCATGTTAGCATATTTTTAGGTTGTGTGTTTTATTTTAAAAAAGGGGTCGCATACAGAAGTGTCGGCGAATTTTAAATTTTAAATTTATTTTAAACATATATATAATTTGGAAAGTAGCATTTGAGTTTGAAAATAATTTTAAGTTTGAAAATTTTAAGATATGAAATCAAACCGATCTCACATCCCAAATAATTTATATAAACGAGCACCACATCACAAACCGTGTATCTACCTTGAAGAATAGACACACTGCTTGATGATGGGACTCGATTAAATAAACTAGAAGATTTGTGATTCGTTTGGTCTTCGAACCAATTTTATAAGCCGACAAGTTCCCCTGCTTAATACAAAGAAATTAAGCAGAGTTTATATTACCTGAGTTCTTAAAGTTCCCTATAAGGGCAAGCCCCTATAGTTAATTACATCTTAAATGACAGGAATCATTTAAGAAAACTCTCGATAATGATCAGTAGTTTTGCTCTCAAGAATTTCAAAGTTTAAGGTTTTCAAAAGATTTGAGTTTTGGAAATTTCAATAGGGAATGGATCAAGTTTGGAACAATTTATTTTAGGAGTCCAAAGGAAGAGAAGTAAGAGAAGGTGAGGATCCAAGAAGAATCTTGGCAACTTCCCAAACTATCCTATTGTTTGGCTTCAATTTAAGAGTTTATTTAATGTTGTAATCCTGCTAATTTTAGTTAATTAAGACTTATATTTATATGTCATGTTCATATAAATAGCCTCGAAGATGTGAGGGTTTATGTCGTACTGAACGACTACCTTGGAGTCCTAAGACCGGTTAGGGCTTAATTTGCATAACATGATTATGCAAATGCCTAACGAAAAGTTGGGGATTTATGTTGCACTAGGCAAACTACCTCGAAATCCTATGGCTTGGTTATTTAATGCTAAAGAAGGGTTTTGCTGAAGTGGACCCGAGTTTTGCTGAAGAAGATGGTGGTGCTGCCCACCGTGCTCCAAGCTCCTTGTCGTTGTCACAGAGGTTTAGTTTTAGAAAATGATAATCAAGAGATGAGAGAAGTATTTTGGTTTAGAGAAATCTTAAAGTCCAAATGTCTTTAATGTTTTAATTAAAACAAATCTTAAAGTTGGTTAAACAGAACCGATTAAGATCCCACGGTTCCGTCATCCCGACACCATTATTTTCATCGGATTCACTTAGTCCAAATGAATTTACTAAACTCAACTGAATGAGTTCCACACTTTCATTTAGACCGTGGGAAATCCCGTTAGCAACACGTAGGTTACATCATCCGATGTATTCCCGATCATCCAAGGAGACGTTTTAATTTAGTTGCAATTGTAGTTTTGTTGTTATGTTTGTGATTAAATTTTGAGTTGTTTTATATTTTGAATGTTGTGGCAGTGAAATTTATCTTGTTGTGACTTTTAATTTAGTTTTTGGTTTTATTTTTGTGGCTATCCTAAAGGTTTCAGTTTTCATGCAGGGTGTCAATCTTGTTTAACATGCAAAAAAAGTAAAGTACAGTGCAGGTGAATGAACTGCAATAAAATAAAAGCGTACCTGGAGGGTCTTCCTGTCATTCCAAGGTACACTTAAAACACATGTTAGAGCATTTATATATTTGCAAGAAACACCTAGGTAAAGCTAAGGGAAGGTTTTGGTTGTCTACCAAAGTCCTAATCCTATTGCTAGTCAATCCCTATGACGTCTAGGTTCTTTTGTGTTTTGTTAAGGATGATTTTCTTCATCAAAGAACAATTAAGTTCAATTGTTCTTCTAAAACATCTCATCATATTGAGAAAGTGCTTAGGACGAGTCCTAAACATCTTTTCAATACTTCTGAGATTATTTTGAGTCCAAATGAATTGTATTGTACTGGTGAGTAAATCATCTAAGAATTTTGTTAAATTTTGCTTCTTGCTCAGTGAATTAAGATGTTTGATTATCCTATGTGTGGAGTGGCATTTCACTTAATGCTCCATTTAAGAGTTATGATAACGAAATCCTTTAAGGGCAAATTAATTTATTAAAGATTTTAATGATTTAACATTGGAATTGATGATTTGAACTGGTTTAACTTAGTTATGAAATTTTAATAATTTTAGGTTTGGAATAGCGTTCAAGTTATTTTAATTTAATTAAATCTTTACATTTTAAATTATCTCAATGCATTAGATTAATTTGGGTTAAAAGAGGTGTTTAGATTATTCAATTTAGATTTTAATGATTTAATTTTAATTTAATTGAAATATTTTAGGTTAATTTTTAATTGGTTTGATTTTTAATTATGAATTTTTTTAGGTTGATTTTTGATATTTCAAGTTTGATTTAGATTTGCTTTCAAGTGATCTTAAATTAATTTTAATTTTTTAAATTTATTTCAATTTGATTATCAAGTTATTCAATGTTTTAAGTTTTATTTTATAATTTAATTAAGGTTTATTTTCCTTTTAATTATTTAATTATCAATTTCAATTATTATTTTTGTGTTTGATTAAAAGTTGAATATTATTAAAGTGATTCATTTAGGGATTTTAAATTAAAGAATTGATATCTTCTTAAATCATATCCCTAATCTTAATAATCCAAATTTTAACTTATTCTTCCAAAATTCAAATTGTTTAATTAATTAAAATTTACTTCAAATATTTTCAAGATGATTAATGAGTTTCCACCCCTTGATTCCCTAAGTTTCAATCATCTAATGAAAATTTTAAAAATCAGATATTTTACCCTCCCATTGATTAAACCCAAATATTAATTAAGGGTTAAAATTCTTAATTACTATTATGCCCTTTTAAGCCTAATTATTTCATAACTCATCAAATTGAGCTCAAATGAGCTTGAAATTTTTATGTCACTTCACTCACATGTCAATTAAGACATTAGAGGAGAAAATGTGATTTTTCTATTTTTAATTTACTTTATATAATTATCTTAATGAAAAATAGGGATTTTCAATGGAAATTCAACAACATGACCAAGGCAAGGTTTTTGTCCTTAAGAAAATTATAGGATGTCTCTATTGACTAAAGGGCCACTTGGACCAATTATTGTGATTTTTCAAATTATATTTTATTTATTATGATTATTTTGATTTTTGGAGTTTTAATTAATTATAAAATAAAATTAAAGTTGAAAAATGGATTTTATATTTTTTTTAAATCTCTCGGACTTCAAGAAGTTTAGAGAAAATAATTTTATATTTTTTTTGATTTTTTTATTTATTAGAATTAATTTAGTGAAAATGTAAGGAAATTCATTTTTTAATATTAAAAATTATTTTAAGCCTTTAAAATTCAATATCTTAACCTAGAGACTTAGGAAAAATATTTAGTTTGTTCCTAAGTAATTAGGAGTCAAAATATGACATTTTTATGATTTTTAATATTTTTCTGATTTTTACTATTTTTCAATTATTAAAATATTAAAATAAGGTAGAAAATGAAAATTTTTAAAAAATTTTAATTTTAATTTTCTTAGACTCCCCTAACATCAGAGAAGCTCCAAAACTAATTTGGTGAATTTTTGAAATGTATTTTTGGAGTTATAAATTTTTAAAATTTAATTTTGGTCATGTGACTTAATTAGTCCATTTAGTGGGGCTAATCACTTCCAATTGATTTCAAATTTATATGTGGGACTCCTATGATCCTAAAGACCATTGGAGAATTGTTTTCAAGTTATTTTGATGTATGGTTAATCCAAATTAATTAAAATTCAGTTTTAAGTATTTAGGCCAATTAAGTTTATTCTTAATGAATTAACTCAAAATACATTTTTTCTAGGGTCCTCTAGTTCTAAGATACATCCCCAAATTTTCCTAGAATTTATTGAACAGCATGCTAATTATGGGAATTAAAATTCTAAAACAGAGACATAAACATGAAAAATACATAACTTGCCATAGAGATGGCCTATGGCCTTGAAAAATTCAAGAAATGTTCCCAAGAATAGAGGCTACAAAAGCCCTATAGTCTCATACCATGGTGAATTGTATGCATTTATGGAGAATTAAAATACTGAAAACAGTAAATAATTAATTAAAAATAAAATATTCATCAAAATAACTTAAATCTTTTTCTACATTATTCTCCTCTATTCACTGAGTAAGTGAGTATTTTTATTTTATTTTTGTGATTTTTCTACACAAAGTTATGAATTTTCTAAGTTCTGGGTATTTAATTAATTCAGAAAATAAGGATTTTTCTACTTATCCACGTGACGCCGCGTCAACCTTGGCAGCTCCGAAGCCCCTACGTGTCACGCTCCCATTCGACGCCGCCACCTGAGTCAGCAGCCACGTGTCCCGCGGTCCCGCTTCGTCTTCTAATCCGACGCAATCCTCACCGTCCATTCGATACACGCTCGATCCAACGGCGGCCGATCATCGTCTCTGACTGGTGTGTCTCGAGAGCCGTCCACACTCAAACCCTAAGTTCTCTCTCATTTCTCAATGGATTTTTCTGTTCTTATGCTCTATGTATTTGTCTTGTGGAGACGAACACATCCATATGGTTTACATGCTATGAAATTGATTCAAATGAAATGGAGAATTCACAGAAGCTCGGGAGGGAGAAGTGATCCATACCTTGGCTCTGAGAAGTGAAGCTTCAATCAGAGAGTTGTGGCACCTTTGATTGCACCCAAGGAAGCTCCAGATGAAGTCTCTGGCTCTAGGGAATTGCCTAGGTACAAAATTGACCAAGGCCGATTTCAAACCTTGGACTCTAGAAGTAATGGCTGGCCTGGTGAGGGGACTTTTGCTGGGGAACTTCTTCTCTACCTCTTGTGAAGGTGTGGGAGAAGTTAATTTGGATTTGGTGGAGTTTCAAGGGATGTCCTGTTCTGGCCTGAGAATTGAGCTCCAAAATTGAGCTCAATCAGTGGAAATTAGGGCAGGAAGATAGTGGGGATGAGTTGCTCTAGGCTAGGGGAAGCTCTGTGAGGAGTTTGGTGAATTTCTATGAAGGTTGATTTCAGCCAACCTTTTGGTCGAGAGGAATGGCTGGTTTAAATAGCCATGGTTAGGGGCTTCCCAGGGGCAATTGAGGGCTGGGATTTGTTGCTCTGGTGAGGAGAAGAAGCGTTGTGGTGGCCAATTAGGATGGGGCAGCTCAGCAGGTGAAATTTGAATTTTTGAATCAAATTAGGCCTCTCGGCCTGGTGGTTTCCGGCGACTGGGGTGGTGTTCCGGCCAGGGTCAGGTCACCCTCAAGGTCAGGGAGGTCAGGGCTTGATTTTTGTGAACTCAATTGGCTAATGCCATATGTAAAGGGGTTGATTTAAAAAGGAATGGGGAAGGGTTCATTTTGGGCTCAATTTGGTCAAGTCATGGTTTAGGCTAGGTGCACCTCCCCGAGGCTTGACTTTGGGCTGAGGGAGAATCATTTGGGTCAGCTAGGAAGGGGTGGTGAAGTCCCCATCCAAGGTGATGTGGCTAAGCTTGGTTTAAAGTGTGACATGAATGGGGTTAAAAAGCTTAATGAGGGATTAAGAAAGAGGCCCCCTCCATTTGCCATAAATGACATGGTGAGGTGTAAAGTGAATCCCATGGCTTGCATATGGCTTATGCATGGCTTCATGGCTTCATTTGGCTTGGGAAAACGTTTGGTCAATTTCATAAAAATGTTATTTGGAATTTTTTAAAAACTTTGGATTTTTTGATTGGTTTTGTCATGATGCTATTTTGGTTTAATCAAAATGATGGGTTTTGGACTTAGGAGATGATTTTAATTAAGTGGGCATGATAAAACAATATCACCTTGGTGTTGACCTCATTTTTTATGAGGTCTCTTCTTTTCTCACTCCTTAGTACTTAGGATCTAGCCTTAGGCTTTTCCATTGACTAATCTTAGAGGACTAGAAATAGAACCCACCCTTTAGAAATTCAAACAACTTCTTGACTACCTGCAAACCCCACAAGCTTGATTGTAGACCCCTAATCACCTAGAGGGTTGAAATCAAATGTGGAGGTTTAAAGGATGAGTTCCCTATATGACTTTTTGGCCTTAGGAATACCATGGGTGGCCTGGTCGGTGAGGGTTGACTTGCACATACACTACACTCTCACACACATTCCAAGTCCTAAAACCACACTCTCATTCAACTTGACCTCCTGACTCATGTAAGTAATTCACATGGATGGTCCTTAACCCCTAAGCCCCTGGCTAAGAGGGTTAGGAACAACATAGTGAAAGCATCAAATGAGTCCTCTCATGGCTCATATGGGATTAATATGGCTTTGTGGCTCAACCAAAGTGATTTTATTCTACTCAAATTTGATCAATCTTCATATTTCCAAAATTTCAATTTGTGACCCCCGGGGCCCTACACCCACTAAACCTACCAAAAGTCCTTGAAACTACCCAAAATTTGCAAAATTGCCTAAATTACCCAAAATTCCTCAAAACCAATCCTAAACATTTTCAATCACTCAAATTGACCATCCTTAGCCAAAAATACCAAAATTTCCAAAAATACCCCTAAACCCCCCAAAATTACTAAAATACCCTTTTACCCCAAAAATCCAAAAATTCATAAAATTCCCAAAAAATTTCAGAAAATCCCAAACATTCACAATTTCATTTTGTTCAACTACAGCATGGGCCAATTTTGCCAATTTACCTCACTTTTACCAAAACCCCCAATTTGACCTATTTTTAACCCAAGTGAACCCAATGTCAAACCAAGCAACCCCAATTGACCTCAATTCTGGTCCAATTCAATTCTAAACTTCAAATAAATATCCCCAACATCAATTTAGACCAAATCCAAGTCCAATTTGATTGACATTTGAGCCCAATTTCAATTTGAAGCATAAGGCCCAATTTTGGCCCATGACCTAAACCTAGCCAAACCAACCCAATTCAACCCCAATTGGCCCCAAATCTTTTCTAAAGACTTCCTAACACACCCATAAACAAAAAACTAACTTGATTTGCCCAAAATTTGAACCTAAACTCCACCCAAACCTAACCCAAAACCAAAATCCCTTAAATTGACCTAAGCCCAAACCTAACCCAAATGGGCCCAAATCCCAAAATCAAAGCCCAACCAAAGTTTAAAACTCTTTGTGACACTCCCATGAACATTTCTCAACATTAATTTTACATCAAATCCAACTTTAGCCCAACCTTAGCCCAAGTTAGCCCAATTTGGCCCACCTTGGCCCCTTTACCAAAAAAGCCCAAATTCAACCCAGTACAATTCAAAATCACTCTAGACTTGTTCCAAACCACTCATGACACATGCCTAAACCAATTACAACATTTATTTGACATGGTCCTTCACAAAATTTTCATCCAAAAGCCCATTTTAAAATTCAAAAGCCCACTTCCTTAAACCACTTTAAAAGCCCATCCAAAACCATTTCAAAAGCCCAAGTTTTCAATCCAAAGCCCACATGACATTTCTTTCCATCATCCATTTAATCAAAATCACCCCTAAGTTTCAAAACCATCATTAAACCATTCCAAATCAAGCTTCATGAAAATTTTCCACCAAAATGCCAACATTTCTAAAACTCACTTCCATGAAACTAAGCCAAGCCACCCCTAAGCCAAATGGAGCAATTGAACCATGCACAAGCCACATGCAAGCCTTAGGAGCCCCTTTAAACATCACCATGCCATTAATTGCAAAAGGAGGAGCCACTTTTAAACCCCCTTAAAAAAGTTTTAACCCTTTTAATGATACACCCTAACCCATGATTAGTCTAAATATTCATGGATGGGGACTTCACCACCTTCTCTTGGCTGAACCCACTGATTTCCCTCAGCCCAAAATCAGGCCTTGGGGAGGTGCACCAAGCCTAAAGCATGCATTTGACCAAACCAAGCCTAAAATGAGCCCTTCCCCTTCCACTTCGATTCAACTCCTTTACACTTGGCATTTGCCAATTGAACTCACAAACCTCAAATACCGACCTCCCCGATGACAACAGTGACTGACTCACAGCCGGCCGACCACCGAGCCGCCGGAAAACACCACACCCGTGAGCACCTATTTGATTCAAAATTCAATTCCCCCTTGCTGAGTTGTCCCAACCTAAATGGCCACCATGGCTGTTCTTCCCTTGCCATGAGCAGTTGATCCAAGCCTCCAATTGCCCCTGGGAAGCCCTCCAGCCACCTTTATTTAAACACCACCACCTCTCGGCCAAAAAGGGAGTTGAACCAAACCTTACCAAAACTCTGCCAAAATCATTCCAGACCTCTCTCCAGACATAGAGAACTTGATCCCCACTGAAATCCAGTCCTAAAACCCTCTATGTGAGCTCAATTTCTGAGTTGAAAATCCACCCAAAAAATAGGCACTTCACCACAGTGAGCCAATCTCCAAATTGATTGATCCTACACCTTCACCAGACCAAGAGGAGAAGTTCCCCAGCAAAAGCTCCCTCACCAGGCCAGCCATTGCTCCAGCCTCCAAGCTTTGTGATCGGCCTTGGTCACTTTCATACCTAGACAATTCCCCAGAGCCAGAGACTTCATCTGGAGCTTTCCTGGACTCAATCGAAGGTGACACAACTCTCAGATCGAAGCTTCACTTCTCTGAGCAAAGGTATGAACTCATTCTTCCTCCGGAGCTTCCAGCAATTCTCCATTTTGTTTGGGTTAATTTCATAGCCTATAAACCATATGGATGTGTTCGTCTCTTCAAGAAGAATCCATAGAGCATAAGAACACATAAATCCATTGAGAATCGAGTGAGATCTTAGGGTTTTAGTGTGGACGACCACGGGTGCACACTAGTCGTAGACGATGACCAGGAGCCATTGGATCGCGCGTGTATCGAGCGGATGGTCGAGATCAAGTCGGACGGCGCAATGGTACGTGAACTGCGAGCCCCTGGAGAGCTAAGTCAGATGGCGGTGCCGAATCACAGCGCAACACGTGGGCTTTCGGAGCTGCCGAGGTTGACGCAACGTCGCGTGGATAAGTAGAAAATTAGGATATTTTTTGAATTATTTAAATGCTCTGAACTTCAAAAATTCATATCTTTGCATAGAAAAATCACAAAAATAAAATAAAAATACCCTCTTACTCAGTGAACAGAGGAGAATAATGTGGAAAAGAAATCAAGTTAATTGGATGAGTATTTTATTTTTACTAATTTATTTACTATTTTCAATATTTTGATTCTCCATTTGCATAGACAATTCACCATGGCATGAGACCATAGGGCTTTTGAAGCCTCTGATCTTGGGAATATTCCCTAAATTTTTCAAGGACATAGGCCATCTCTGTGAAAAGTTGTTGAATTTTCAAGTTCATGTCACTGTTTTAGGTATTTTAATTCCAATAATTAGCATGTTGTAAAATAAATTCTAGGAAAATTTGGTGATGTTTCTTAGGACCAGAGGACCCTATGAAAAATATATTTTGAGTTAATTCATTCATAATAACCTTAATTGGCCTAAACCCCTAAAATTGAATTTAAATTAATTAGGGTTAACCACACATTAAATTGACTTGAAAACAATTCTCCGATGCTCTTTAGGGTTAGAGGAACCTTACATAAAATTTTGAAATCAATTAGACTTGATTAACCCCACCAAATGGATTGATTAAGCCTCATAAGCAAAATGGAACTTTAAAAATTCATAACTCCAAAAATACTTTTCAAAAATTTACAAAAATGGTTTTGGAGCTTCTCTGATATCGGGAGAGTTTAGTAAAATTAAAATTGAAATTTTCTAAAAAATTTGATTTTTCAAAATATTTTAATATTTTAATAATTAAAAAAATAATAAAAATTACAAAAATATTAAAAATCATAAAAATGTCACATTTTAACTCCTAATCATTTAGGAATAAACCAAACATTTTTCCTAAGTCCCTAGGATAAGATATGGAATTTTAAAGGCTTAATGTAATTTTTAATATTAAAAAATGAATTTTCAACCTTTTTCACTAAAATAATTCCAATAAATCAAAGAAAAATCAAAAAATTATAAAATGTTTTTCTCTAGACTCCTTGAGGTTAGAGAAATTTAAAAAAAATATAAAATCTATCTTTTTCAACTTTATTTTATTTTAAAATTAATTAATACTCTAAAACTCAAAATAATTATAATAAATAAAATATAATTTAAAAAATCACCAAAATTTGTCCAAGTGGTTCTCTAGTCATTAGTAATATCCCATAATTTTCTTAAGGATAGAAACCTTTCATTGGTCATGTTGTTGAGTTTTCTTGGAAAACCCCTATTTTCTACTAAAAATAATTATATAAATAAATTAAATTCAAAAAAATCACATTTTCTCCTCTAATGTCTTAATTGATATGTGAGTGAGATGACATAAAAATTTTAAATTCATTTGAGCTCAATTTAGTGAATTATGAAATAAATAAGCTTAAAAGGGCATAAAGGTAATTAAAAATTTTACCCCTTAATTAAAACTTTAGGTTTAATCAAAATGGGAGGTAAAATATTTGATTTTAACTTTCTCTTGGATGATTGAAACTTAGGGAAATTAAGGGGTAGAAACCCATTAAACACTTTGAAAATATCAAAATGAAACTTTAATTAATTAAATGATTTAAATTTTGGAAAGAATACATTTAAATTTTGGATTATTAAAATAGGGATATTATTAAGAGGATGTTTATTCTTTAATTTAAAAATCCCTAAATAAATCACTTTAACAATATTTAGCTCTTAATTAATAATTAAAATAATAATCCAAATTAACAATTAATAAAAATAAAACTAAAATTAAATTGAATTAAATTAAAATTAAATTAAAATTAAATTAAAATTAAATTAAAATTAAATTAAAATTAAATTAAAATTAAATTAAAATTAAAGTTAAAATAAAATTAACAATTAAAATTAAAATTAAATTAAAATTAAATAAAATTAAATTAAATTAAATTTAAATTAAATTAAAATTAAATTAAAATAAAATTAAAACTAAAATTAAATTAAATTAAATTAAAATTAAATTAAAATTAAATTAAAATTAAATAAAATTAAATTAAATTAAAATCAAATTGAATTAAATTAAATTAAAATCATTTAAAAACAAACCTAAATGAAATCATTAAGAGTTAAATAAAAACATATCAATAATTTTAACACCTCTTTCTATCTAAGTAAATTTAAAACATGAATATCAATTTGAAATACCAAGATTATTAAAAATGTAAAGATTTAAATCAAATCTAAAATAATTTGAACACTATTCCAAACTTAAAATTATTAATTAAAACTTCATAATTAAATTGAAATACTTTAAATCATTAACTCAAACTTGATTAAAATTCTCGATAAACTAACTTGCCCTTAAAGGCTTTAATTATCATAACAGTTAAATAGAGTATTAACTGAAATGTCACTTCCTTCATCAGGTAATCAAATACCTAAGTTCACTAAGCAAGAGACAAAGTTTAACTAAACTCCTAGATGATTAATTCACCTGTGCAACTAAATTTACTTGGACTCAAAATAATCCCAGAAGTATTAAAAAGATGTTTAGGACTCGTCCTAAACACTTCCTCAATATGACGGGATGTTTTAGAAGAATAATTGAATTTAATTGTTCTTTGATGAAGAAAATCATCCTCAAACCAAACCAAGAACCTAGACGTCATAGGAGATGACTAGTTATAGGATTAGGAATTTGGTAGGCAACCAAAACCCTTCCCTTAGCTTTACCTAGGTACTTGTTGAAATATTTAAATGCTTTACATGTGTTTTAAGTGCAACTTGAGATGACGGGAAGACCCTCCAGGTAAGCTTTTATTTTATTGCAATTTACTTTATTGCAAATTACTTACATGCACTGTACTTTACTTTTTTTGCATGTTAAATAAGACTGTTGCATGAAAACCAAAACCTTTAGGATAGTCCCTGAACTGAAACCAAAACTAAATTAAAAGTCATTGCAAGATAAAATTCACCTCCACATTATTCCAAAATATAAAATAACTCAAAATTTAATCACGAACAAAACAACAAAACTACAATTGTAACTAAATTAAAACGTCTCGTTGAATGATCGGGAATACCTCGGATGATGTAACCCATGGGTTGCTAACGAGATTTCCCACGGTCTAAATGAAAGTTTGGAACTCATTCAGTTGAGTTTAGCAAATTCATCTGGACTAAGTGAATTCAATGAAAATAACGGTGTCGGGATGACGGAACCGTGGGATCTTAATCGGTTCTGTTTAAACAACTTTAAGATTTGTTTTAATTAAAATATTAAAAAACACTTGGATTTTAAGATTTTCTCTAAACCAAAACACTTCTCTCATCTCCTGATTTATGACTTCTAAAACTAAACCTCTGCAACAATAAGGAGCTCGGAGCACGGTGGGCAGCACGTCCATATTCGTCAGCAAAACTTGTGTCCACTTCAGCAAAACCTTTTCCTAGTTTTAAACAACAAAGCCATAGGATTTCGAGGTAGCTCGCCTAGTGTAACATAAGTCCTCAACTCTTCGTTAGGCATTTGCATGATCATGTCATGTAAATTAAGTCCTAACCAGTCTTAGGACTCCGAGGTAGTCGTTCGGTACGACATAAACCCTCATATCTTTGAGGCTATTTGTATGAT
Source organism: Papilionanthe hookeriana x Papilionanthe teres (assembly GCA_022702705.1). Taxonomy (NCBI): domain Eukaryota; kingdom Viridiplantae; phylum Streptophyta; class Magnoliopsida; order Asparagales; family Orchidaceae; genus Papilionanthe; species Papilionanthe hookeriana x Papilionanthe teres. Next base: position 98,474,123 of record CM040422.1, on the reverse strand, counting down.
CAGGTCATACAAATATAAGTCCTAATTAATTAAAATTGACAAGATTGCAATATTAAATAAACTCCCAAATTGAAGCCAAACAATAGGATAGTTTGGGAAGTTACCAAGATTTCTTCTTGGATCCTCAGCTTCTCCTACATCTCTTCCTTTGGACTCCTGAAAATAACTGTTCCAAATTTGATCCATCCCCTTTTGAAATTCCAAAATTCAATCTTTTGAAACCTTAAACTTTGAAATTCTTGAGAGCAAAACCACTGATCATTATCGAGAGTTTTCTTAAATGATTTTCGTCATTTAAGATGTAATTAACTATAGTGGCTTTCCCTTATAGGGAACTTTAAGAACCCAGGTAATATAAACCCTGTTTAATTTCTTTATATTAAACAGGGGAACTTGTCAGCTTATAAAATTGGTTCGTAAACCAAACGGATGTCACAAATCTTTTAGTTTATTTAATCGAGCCCCATCATCATGCAGTGTGTCTATTCTTCGGAATAAATACACGGTTTGTGATGTGGAGCTCGTTTATATAAACTATTCGGGATGTGAGATTGGTTTTGATTTCATATCTTAAAATCTTCAAATTTAAAAATATTTTCAAAATCAAATACTACTTTCCAAATTATATATATATTTAAATTAAAATTAAATTAAAATTTCGCCGACAATTTCTGCAGGCGACCCCTTTTCAAAATACAACACTCAACCTAAAAATATACCAACAACTTCTGGCGACTCCGCTGGGGAATAGTTCCTCTCTCTATTTTTGATTAGATGGTTTTGCTTTCATAAATCGATAGTGAGTCCATATCCCTAGAGGACCAAAACTACCATTCTTCTGTTGGAATACCCCGTTCATTTCTGTCTTGAACGAGTATAACCAACTCATCTCGGATTTAGGAGCCACTGTTTAGACACCCCTAAATGGAGAGGTTCCGAGATCCTTTTACCTCTTTTCTGAGGTGGGGTGGACCCATAATAGGTGTTAGTTTAGGAGCGGTCCTTCGAGTCGAGAAGTCTTGCATAAGACTTTCTTTTCCTTTCCAATTCTAAATCGGGCCCTTTACCTTTTCTATAACCTTTTTTCTTTAATCGTTTTGTTTCTAACAAACGAACCTCCTAATAAACGATCTCTTTTAAAAATCACAAATACACTAAGATAAACGAAAATGTGTTCGGACTCTTTCTTTTTTTTCGTTCTAAGCTTTACGACGAAAAGAAGCATAATTCGGGACTAATACTCGGAATCTGCCCTGCAGAAAATGACTGCCCCAAAATTAATCTTCTCCTTCACCAACGAAATGGACTTCACCGTTTACAAGGATGAGCTGCCTGATAATGGAATCATCCATTTCGAACAAGGATTCAGCAACACAGATATTAAGTTTGCTGATGTCACTCTCTTCACACTAATGGACAAAGTGTCAGAAACTGAAGTGCCAGTGGTTGAGTTGAACCTGAAATCGACTCAAGAATTCCCTCCCCTGCAAAGGGTTCCAGCTGAAAGGAGTACTACTGTTCGTAGGAGGACTGTTGTCTCTAACCCCACCGGTCTAGTCATCTCTGCACCTATCCCGACTTCTGCCAAACTAAAGGGCCAAGTCTGTGATGAGCCTGTCACCGTGGTGGGTACAGATTTTGCTACAATACCATCTATTTTTGAGATTGGGTTCAGTTCAAGAGTTGCACCCCTAACTCGGACTCAAAGGAGAAATATAAGTAGAAAGATCGCCAGGATCGAGAAAGCCAGAGCTGCTGAAGTTGCTTTCCTAGAAGAAATTCCTGAGGAGAAAGAAGAATTGCCCGAGTATATACCTCTATTGGAAGGGATCAGATTTCACCCTCTCTCTACCGCATCAGATGAAGAGAATGTCCTTAGGATCACCGCTGCATTACCCCGACCTGCGTACTACAACAATTACAAAAGGAAAAGGGAGAAGACTAAGCCATTTGCTCGACTGCAAGCTGTCATAGAAAGATTGGCAAAGAAAGAAAGATGCCCTGTGTCAGAAATCTTAAGAAGGATAGGACGAGTGCCAGCTAAATCCCGCCTCGGACCGCGAATAGAGCCTGTTGCTGCCACAAAGAAACCAAAGAAGAAGATAAAAGCCAGTTCACTCGTTGTTGTATCGGGTCTACAAATTAGGGAGGATACCACCTTCCAGCATATAGCTGACAGATCATCCGATCCTAGGCTTCCGGATGCAAGAAGGATGGTATGGCGACCTACTATTGGAGAGTTAAGACCAAAACAATGTCCTGAGAAGAAAAGTCTCGTCAGGAGACTTGAATCAGAAGAAAGTGTTACTGCAATAAAGGGGACTCCCGGAAAGGAAGTTCAACAACCGTCGCGAGACAACTGCGAGACCGTGCGGAAAAGGCCACTAGAGGATGCCATGGACAAATTAAGGACCGACATCCGACGATTAGCAAAAGAAAGAGAAGAAGAACTAGGAGATGAAGTTGACTCATCATAGTTCATGGATGAGGAGTATGCCAAGATCAACATGGTTGAGACGCGAGCATCATCAGCTTCACAAGGTGCTTCAGCAGCTGCAGAAAGAGATGAACCGGAAGTGATGAGGGCATAGCTTTGGGAAAGAGATGACACAATTTCCCAGATGGCAAAGAGGATGGAAGAGATGGCTGCTGCCTTAGCCACTCTCCAGAGTCAGGTACAACCTCAGAAAGAGACACCCCCAGAAATTATCCATATTGCAGATGAAGGAAAAGAGATCACATCCGTCAATGGAGACGAACAACCAAAGAAAGATCCTTCACAAAGCATGATTCCAGAAAAGGACATTAAGAGCATGGTAGAACAGCAGATGCGAGAAGCCCTAGCGCAATCCAAGAGTGGAGCATCTATTCAGACGGGTATACCTTACCCCGAAGAATTCGATGCAGTCCAATACCCGAAAGACTTCGTACCACCTCTGTTTAAGACTTTTGATGGGACGAGAAACCCTCGGCAGCATGTCGCACATTTTCGTGCTAGTTGCTGCAATGCCGGTGGAAGTGACGCTCTACTCTTCCGCCAGTTCGTCAGCAGTTTATCAGGGATTGCCTTCGACTGGTACGCATAATTGTTGAACGGTTCAGTAAAGACCTTTTTAGAACTGGAGAATCTCTTCGTTAAATGATTTGCCGGGGCTCAGCACCACATCACTATCGGTGATCTAGTGGTGGAGCAACAGAAGCCGAAAGAGACTTTAGTGGATTACATACTTCGATGGAGAAACTTAAGCATGAAGTGTGAACCACAGCTTCAAGAACAACATGCAGTCGGCATCCTACTTAAAAGTATCCATGGCCCGATAGCACTTCTCCTTAAAGGATTTACAATCAAGACTTTCGAGAAGTTGCTTAGCAAGGCCGGGAGCTTGCAAGAAGAGGCAAAGCAGTTAAGTTTTGTGGACAAGAACGATAAGCAGAAGCCCGTGAAAACATTCGAAAAGAAATCCGGAATCGTCGCGGCAGTAGATAAGGGCAAGCAGCCGGTTCAGATACAGCTAGAGCGGCCACAGCCTAGTTATCAACCACTGCAGTGGACTTATCAGCAACCTCAGCAGGCCTATAAGCAACCTTAGCAGGGCTATCAGCTACCTCGTCCTAGCTATCAGCCGCCTCAGCATTATGAACAACAACCTCGTTCATCGCGTACCTTAAGAGAACTTCTAAATAAAGAATATCCATTCAAAATTGAAGCAGTAGCGAAGATGTTCAGCAGCTTAATGAAGACACCGGATTTTCAGCTGCCAGAGCCCAAGAAGCCAGAGGAAGTCAATAAGAAAGATCATCTGAACTATTGCCCTTACCATTACATGCTCGGGCACAAGATAGAGGATTGCATCACTTTCAAGAGTTGGCTTGATGACAATATCCGGAGAGGGAACATAACGATAATAAAGGAATACATGAAGGAACCCCAGAAAGGAGGTTCCGTCAATGTTATTTCAACGGATCCCATTGTTTCGATAAACCCATACACGACTGATGATGGATGGAGTACTGTCTGGACAAGATCATCGAAGAAAAATTTGGATCACATCCAGACCGCTTCGGTACGCGCTTCGACTCAGAGTTTGAAACCTGTCGAGCCGGCACTATCACTTGCGATTGAAGAACCGCCCTTGAAGGAGGAGAAGATCATGGAAGAAAAGAAGACCGAGGCTCTGAAGGGTAGACTAGGGGCTGCTTATCCTAGGATGGTTGTTTCTGATTCGGGGGAGAAATCCCTCGAACTCCTGACTCTGTATGAATATCTGCTCACTCCGGCGGGATCTTATAATGATAAGGGTTATGTCGTTGGCTACGTTTTGACTGTTTCTAACGATTACATAACTATCGACAACCGGCTTAATCAGGATCTCGATTCCAATACAAATAACGATTCTCAAATCATACACAACCTCGACAACCACGACGAGGATGATGTTCACAAGGAGGCTACGAAAGCTCGACAAGCAACGAGTCCATTTGTGAATTCCGAGGAGCTCCGATCACGATAAAATTAGAACCATCAGACACCGAAGCAACTTCAGAAGAGTCAGTTGTTCCGATTCATGAGGAGACACCGGTAAATTTAGAAAAGATAACTGAAGTCAACCTAAGAAACAGAAAAGTTCTACCCTCGAGAATGGGTCCAAAGGATAAAGGAAAGCAGGTGGTTGCTCATGAAGAGCCAACCCCAACAGAGGAACTGCCCATTCGGGAAGAAAATGAAGAACTTGGTAATAAAGTAGACTACAATGTGCTAGCCCATCTTAGGAAGCTACCAGCCAAACTAAGCATATACGACGCTCTGATCCTGTCAAAGGAGATGAGAGAAGCTCTGATCAAGGCTCTACTTGATCCAGAGATTTGTTTAACTCAAATGGCCGGTAATTCCTTCGACGAGGTTTGCTCGCTAAAAGAACAGCGAGGTGTTACCTTCACGGACAATGATCCATTATCGGGAACAGTCGATCACAAGCGACCGTTATACATTTCAGTCACTATTGGAAAGTTTACGCTGTCCAGAGTGTTGGTTGATCTGGTAGCATCAATCAACATAATGAATCTTCAGACGCTAGCATATTTGGAAATTGAAGCTCGTGAGCTTGAAGCAGACAAGATGCTATTAAGAGGCTTCAATCAAAAAGGAGAAAGAGCTCTTGGATCGATAACACTACTAATGAAGACTGGTGATTTAGCAAAGACAACCGCAAAATTCCACATAATTGATTCTGAGACATCGTTCAACGCTCTACTGGGTCGGCCATGGATCCATGAAAATATGATGGTACCATCGTCTCTGCACCAGTGCATAAAGTATTACTAAGGAGGGGAACAGTGCATAAAGTATTACTAAGGAGGGGAACAGTGCATCAAAGGAGATTTGTAACCGTTCTCTGTGCACGAAATTGGAATTCATGAAGATGCGGCCTACTACGCGCCCCCAAAGAAAACAATCTTTTCCAGAAATACTATATCAAATGAAGCAAAAGAAATTCGAGATGATGAAGAACCTGAAGTTCTAGTCCAACAGTTACTCACCACTCCCTTACGGTGAGATGGTGAAGATTTCTCCAGAACTCACACCCGAGGTCAAGGTCGGGGATGAGGACGTGGAAAAAATGTTGGAACAGTTGGACAGAAGAAACCAGTCATCGATGTTGATTGGGAGAACACTTCTGAAGAAGAAGAAGAAGAAATTGAGAAAGAAGTAGCGACAATAAGTCAAAAGAAACCCCAGTTCAAGATCTCTCTTGAAGACTAAAAGAATGAAGAATACAAATCAATGTACGAGAAGATTAACCATTATGTACATACTATGACCCTGACCCCGATCCATTCTAATAAGATCGAGGGTATGGTGGTCAAGGAAGTGCATGGTGGTGGTATTAAACCAATCAAGTTTTACCGTGGTTCTTCTTCTTCCAATATTGAAAAAGATGTACAATTTGATGTTACTTCATCTGAATTAATGGAATTAACTTTTAAGTGGTACTCTCCCTGTGTTCAAAATTTAATTCAATGTGGTGTCTTACCTCAACAATGGACAAAAGGCCGATCACAACACTTCAAAAAATTATGGAATAATGCCGGTCGGCCTCCCAATTCAAAACATGGTCTCGGACTTGGCACAGTAGGTTCAGTTGATGATACGGGATTTTGCTTGGTTGTCACTTGCGAACCTAATAAAGAGTGCTTGGAAGCTTCAGAAGATCTTGAGGATCTAGCAATCGGTGACGCTTCACCAGAATTCGAGGAAGAAATCAAATCTACAATAGACAAGTTAATGGAAGTTAACTTAGGTACTAGCGAAGAACTTAGGCCTACCTTCGTTAGCTCCTTACTCAATAAAGAAGACTCTGAAGACATAATCAAGCTACTAATGGAATTCAAGGATTGTTTTGCTTGGAGCTACGACGAAATGCTAGGATTAGCTCCAGAAGTCGCAGTTCACAAGTTAGGAGTAGATCCTACTTCCGTTCCAGTCAGACAAGCTCCCAGAAGAATGCGTCTAGAAATTGAGCAACAAGTAATAGCTAAAGTTAAGAAGCTAATAGATGCTAAATTTGTCCGTGAAGAACAATACCCAACTTGGTTAGCCAACGTGGTACCAGTCAGAAAGAAGAATGGTCAGATCAGAATCTGCGTAGACTTCAGAGATTTAAATAAAGCATGTCCAAAGGATGAATTTCCACTACCAATTCCAGAATTGATGATCGACATCGCTTCAACACATGAAATCTTCTCTTTCATGGATGGATCTTCAGGATACAACCAGATAAAGATGGCACCAGAAGACGAAAATCTCACGACATTCAGAACGCCGATCGGAGTGTATTGCTACACAGTAATGCCATTCGGACTAAAGAACGCAGGAGCAACATACCAAAGAGCGATGACGAAGATTTTTGATGATCTCATTCATAACCAAGTCGAGTGCTACGTGGATGATGTGGTCATCAAAATTAAACTAAAAGAATATCGCCAGTATGATTTGAGAATTATTTTATAGCGACTAAGACAATACAACCTTAAGATGAATCCCTTGAAATGCACCTTTGGCGTCACCTCCGGGAAATTCTTAGGATTTGTTGTCCGACATCGCGGGATTGAAATCGATCCGGAAAAGATCAAAGCTATTTTAGAAATGCCTCCTCCCAAAACTTTGAAACAACTACGATCCTTTTAAGGGAAGTTGACATATCTTCGACGCTTTATCTCGAACTTGTCAGGTAGGTGTCAGCCCTTCTCGGCATTAGTTAAAAAGGACGCCAAATTCGTTTGGGATGAGAAATGCTAGCGGGCTTTCAAGGACGTTAAGCAATATTTAATGACACCTCCTGTCTTAGCAGCCCTAGTCTTAGGTAGACCGTTGATACTTTATACCGCGGCTTTAGACGATTCTCTCGGAGCCCTGCTAGCCCAGGTCAATGACGAGGGGAAAGAAAATGCTCTCTACTACTTAAGTCGTCGTCTAATTCTGACGGAAGTAAAGTATCCCCCGATTGAGAAGCATTGTTTGGCCCTGATCTTCGCCGCTCAAAAGCTCAGGCATTATATGCTTTCTCATAAAGTCAACCTTATTTCGAGAGTTAATCCGTTGCAATACTTGATGACCCGACCGACACTTTCTGGCGGACTTGCCAGGTGGTCGATGATACTATTGCAATTCGACATAACTTTCGTTCCTCTTCGCGCCGTAAAGGGACAAGTCCTAGCAGACTTCCTCACAGCACACCCTTTGCCGGCGAATTCACCTCTCGACGATGATTTGCCTAATGAGCAGATAATGAACCTAGAAGACCCTGATGATCGACTTTGGGAACTATACTTTGACGGTGCATCCTCAGCATAAAAGAACAAAGAATTGCAAACGATAGTGCCCGGTAAGGTAGGAATCGGACTAATCTTTATAACACCGGAGCGGGGGATGTTAAGATACTCCTACCACTTAACAGAACCGTGTACAAACAACGAGGCAGAATACGAAGCCCTTATAACAAGATTGGAATTAACCATTCAGATGGGAATAACGGACATCAACATCTACAGAGATTCTCAGTTGATCATTCAACAGGTCGCCAGACAGTACAAAATTTTAAAGCCAAGACTCGAGCAATACTTTCAGTACGCCTTGAAATTGTTGGAACAAATTCCAAACATAACAATCTACAAAATTCCCAGAAGAGAAAATGCTCTCGCCGATGCGTTAGCCCGCCTTGCAAAGGAATTTGCCTGCTTACAAGATGAGTCAGTTGAAGTGTCAGTTCAAGGACGACAGGTCCTATCACAGCTCGACAAGGATACAATACACAAATCAGCAGAAAGAGTAGAAGAAACAATTGCAGCAGTGACAGAAAATACAGAAGATTGGTGGAAGCCATTAATAGACTACCTGTAGACAGGAAACCTACCGGACGATAAGTCGATAGCCCATCAAATCAAGAAAAAAACTCTGTCTTACGCATTAATAAACAATACATTATACAGAAGGTCTTTTGATCAGATGTGGCTAAGATGCCTGAGCAGATCCGAGGCTCGTGAAATTGTCAAAGAAGTACATTCAGGACTTTGTGGCGCTCATCAGTCGGGTCCGAAAATGAAAATGAAGATTAAAAGACTAGGGTACTACTGGCCCTAATGATGACCGACTGTATGAAAGTTGCCAAAAGTTGTCACCAGTGCCAAGTGCACGAAGTGGTTCTACATCAACCTCCAAATGTGCTACATCCGACAATCGTGTTGTGGCCATTTGAGTGATGGGGCACAGATATAGTGGATCCGATAGAACCACCTTCTTCAAGAGGACATCACTTCATTCTTGCAGCTACAGACTACTTTTCTAAATGGGCAGAAGCTATACCGCTCAGAGAAGTGAAGGCACACCACGTGCTACAGTTTTTCAAGAACCAAGTTGTCTACTGTTTTGAGGTACCGCGCAGGATCATTTCAGATAATGGGTCTGCATTCAAGAGTACAAAGATCAACAATTTTGTCAGAAGACATGAGATCGATTGGTTGGCCGAGGCTTTTAATAAAACTCTCGTTCAAATTTTAAAGAAAACTTTGGATGACAACAAGAGAAATTTGCACCAGAAGTTGTTAGAAGCCTTATGGGCCTACAGGAAAACTTTTAGGACTCCTAATCAGTCTACGCCTTATGCTTTAGTGTACGGGTCCGAGACCGTCTTGCCCCTGGAAGTTCAGCTTCCGTCACTCTGAATTGCAGTAGCAGAAAAGATCACTACAGAAGAAAATGCCAGACTACGACTGGAAGAATTAGAAAGCTTGGAAGGGAAAAGACTTTCCGCACAACAGAATTTGGAACCGTATCGAAGCCAAGATGATCCGAGCCCATGATAAATTAGTCGCGTCCCAGGACATTCAAAGTCGGTGACTTAGTTCTTGTTCTCAGAAGACCTATTCTTGCACATCGCAAGATAGGTGGTAAATTTGAACCAAAATGGGAAGGGCCGTTCGTGGTCGAGACAGTCTACTCAGGAGGTTCCTACCAACTGGTGAATTGCCGTGGAGAACGACCCATGCTTCCAATCAATGGACGGTATTTAAAGAAGTATTACACGACCTGATGTTTTGAAGGTTGGCCTCTAAAATAGAATCTTATCCCTAGAAACACGGGTGAAGTAATCACTTTGTGACTGGGCCCGAACCCAAAACAAAATAAAATGGATGATAAAAAAAATCTCATCAACAAAAATGTTAAGAAGAAAACATGGGAAATTATAATAATAAAATTTCAATCTATCCTTTTAAATCCATTCATTCCTGATTATTTCTCATCTCTTCCTTCTTCCTTTAAATTCAAAAGAAGTGAATAAGAATTTTTTAAGTGTTTTTCTTATTGTTCTTGTTCTTAGTACAGCCCTCGATCCTTTCCTTATTTTTTCGCAGGAAATGTCGAACGGGCGATTGGTTCTAAACTTTAGAAATGGTGTGAGTCTAGCACTTGATGAAAAGAGGGTGAGGGATGGAGCGATGATAGAGATTGACTCGGACTTCACACCAGCTGGCTTACAATATGAAGAAGATGATTGGATCCCAGTTGATCGAGAAGAACTTCATAGCCAGACAGTAATGAAAATGGGTGGCCCGAGCCACCTATCCAGCAACAAGAAAAGAAAAGCAAACGCCGCGCATGCAACCGGAGAAGATAAGAAAGTAAGTCCGTGGTCGCCACAGCAGAGGGTAGGCTTGTCAGCACCGCACCCGCAAGGATTCAAGGAGTAAGGAGAGCTACTCTCACTGTTACCCAGCGAAGAAATAAGAATCGTCGCATTCGTAAAATGTTGACCAAGTTAGCAGAAGATCAGCATGAACAGACAGTGGATACCGTTGGTGCAAATGCTCCAAGGAGACTGGTTCGTTAGGAACCAAAAAGAAGAAAGTCAATTCTAAGAAGGTCGGAACAAATAAAAGAAATACCAAGAAAAGCAGAAATAGAGTCAGTACCTCGACGCCGAGCATATGTACCAGATCCGAAGAGTCTTGCTGCGAAAGCAACCCCAGAGGATGTCCCTACAGAGACTATCCCCGAGGAGCCGAGACATGCAGAAGAATGTGCTGGGGTTGAGCCATACATCCTGCAGTATGTTACTAGACACAGAGGGCTTCAGATAATCACGGAATACGAGCTGGAGAAAATGCAACTAGTTGAGAAGAAAACCTTTGAATACTTTGAAAGAATTGGAGACAAGAGGGTCAACATCTTGGAAGGCCTAGAGCTGCATACAGATGTTTTCTCAGATTATGAGCAACAACAAATTGTAGATTGCATCCTTGAATTGCAGAAAATGGGTCGAGCTGGCCGCCTGAGAGAAAAGACATACTCAGAACCCCGAAGATGGATGCCAGGAAAGGGAAGAGTTACAATCCAATGCGGATGTTGCTACAATTTTGTCGTAGACAGGAAAGGAAATCCACCAGGGATACTCCGTCGCAGTGAGGTGTATCCAATGCCAAGAGTCATCAAGAGAATGGTGAAAAGGATGATAACATGGAGGGTATTGCTGCGCAGTTTCATACCCAATGCACTTGTATTATTAACATCTACAAGGAAGGCGACTGCATAACTCCGCATATAGATCATCATGACTTTGTTAGACCCTTCTGCACAGTATCATTCGCCAACCAGTGCAACATCATGTTCGGATCTAACCTCCGGATTGCAGGCCCCGGTGAGTTCCGAGGGCCGTTGGAGATACCACTACCGGTAGGTTCCGTCCTGGTGTTAAAAGGAAACGGAGCAGATTTTGTGAAGCATTGCATTCCAGGAGTGCCTGTGGAACGGATCTCAGTTACTTTTAGAAGAATGGACGACAGAAAGATGTCTTACCACTTTCAGCCAGATCCAGAATTGGAGAGTCTCCGGCCCTACGAGCTGCGAGTTACATGGGAAATAACACACCTCCAATGCACATCCATGCGGCATTCCTGCCAAGGGTGGCTTGGAAGGTGATGTCATTGCCCATGTTTCTTACTATTCAGACATGGATTTTTGACAGACGCTTTTGGATAGATCAACAAGAATCTTACACAGTCCGTTTTGGATTTACATGGATTGTATGAGACATTAAATTTCTGAGGAAAATGTCATCATTACTAGATGAAGTTGTATGATGTACTTTCAGCAAGTTGGAATGAAAATGACTACGTCATATTTTGCCTTCATCTCTTTTTTGTGCAAATTGACTGGAAAACGCCATTAGAGTTAAATGAACTTTGAACGAAGAATAGAGAAGAAAAGAAAATAAATGAGAATTTTTCTTAAAAAAAATTTGAATATTAAAATGAACTTCAAATTCACATGAACACTAAATAAACAAAAAAAAAAAAGGATCGTTAAAGGACAAACAAAATGAATCTAAATCTCAAATTGAATTCCGATCTGAATCCTCTGATTCGAACCTTTCAGTTCTTCTCTCAATCAAAATCTGTTTGAAACTCTTTTGAAATTTAAATATTTTCCTCGACTTATTGCTAAATCAAGTCTTTTCAGCTTGGTACACTTACCAACTCCTTTCAATTCTCTTTCTTCCGTGTCTTAGAGGATCTACTAGTTCTATTGACACGGAACCACGAACTTTGTTTGATTTGGTTCTGATGGCATGAGACTGGGTCCTTCTTCATACAGATAAATCTTCGAGACTAGAGTCTAACTTCCAGTTCTCTTCAAGGCTCGAGCCTAACTTCTAGTCCTCTTTCTAAATTCCTAGACTGGTACCTAAATTCCAGTTCTCTTCCTTCGAGGTCGGTACCTAAATTCCGACTCTCATTCGAGATCGATACCTAAATTTTGATTCTCTTTCGAATTGATACCTAAATTTCAATTCTAAATTCCGAGACTGGTACCTAAATTCCAGCTTCTCTTCCTTCGAGGTCGGTACCTAAATTTCGACTCTCATTCGAGATCGATACCTAAATTTCGATTCTCTTTCGAATTGATACCTAAATTTCAATTCTAAAATTCCGAGACTGGTACCTAAATTCTTGTTCTCTTCCTTCGAGGTCGGTACCTAAATTCCGACTCTCATTCGAGATCGATACTTAAATTTTGATTTTCTTTCGAATTGATACCTAAATTTCAATTCTAAAATTCCAAGACTGGTACCTAAATTCCAGTTCTCTTCCTTGGAGGTCGGTACCTAAATTCCGACTCTCATTCGAGATCGATACTTAAATTTCGATTCTCTTTCGAATTGATACCTAAATTTCAATTCTAAATTCTGAGACTGGTACCTAAATTCCAGTTCTCTTCCTTCGAGATCGGTACCTAAATTCCGACTCTCATTCGAGATCGATACCTAAATTTTGATTCTCTTTCAAATTGATACCTAAATTTCAATTCTAATTTTCGAGACTAGTACCTAAATTCCAGTTCTCTTCCTTCGAGATCGATACCTAAATTTCGATTCTCTTTCGAATTGATACCTACATTTCAATTCTAAATTTCCGAGACTGGTACCTAAATTCCAGTTCTCTTCTTTCGAGGTCGATACCTAAATTCTGACTCTTTTTTCGAGATTGAAACCTAAATTTTGATTCTCTTTCAGGTTTGATACTTAAATTTCAAATCTCACTCTCTCGAGATCAGTACCTAAATTCTGATTCTCATCCTTTGTGAGGTCGGTGCCTAAATTCCGACTCTCCCTTCGAGATCAGTACCTAAATTCTGATTCTCTCCTTTGTGAGGTCGGTACCTAAATTCCGACTCTCTTTTCGAGATCAGTACCTAAATTTTGATTCTCATCCTTTGCGAGGTCGGTACCTAAATTCTGATTCTCTCTCCGAGGCTGGTACTTAAATTTCAGTTCTCACTTCGAGATCAGTACCTAAATTCTGATTCTCATCCTTTTCCGTCGATACTTAAACTCTGATTCTCACTCCGAGGCTGGTACCTAAATTCCAGTTCTCTGCACAATCCCGAGGTTGAAACCTAGGTTTCAATACTCATTTCAAATCTAAATTTCAAATTCAAAATTTACTTAAATTGATTTTAAATTAAACTTCAATCAAAATCCAAACTCACACATTGAAACTTGAAATCTAAAAGTAAACTTAAATCTAAATTGAATTCCCCAGATCTTGTGATTTGGAGTTCACCTCCTTTTCCATTCCCCAGCGAGAGTTCAGGAATCTCCAGTCTTGGAAATATACCTGATACTCCCCAGCGGAAATTATTCTACTTCGTCCTAAGTTTGTCATTTGGACATCTGTGTTGGTTTTGTTGATCTCTTCAGTCAACGCCAATACTCGCGGTGTGCTTAGTTAGTACACTACCCCTCTTGGGGGTACATTTGTTGACCTCATTTTTGATGAGGTCTCTTCTTTTCTCACTCCTTAGTACTTAGGATCTAGCCTTAGGATTTTCCTTTGACTAATCTTAGAGGACTAGAAATGGAACCCACCCTTTAGAAATTCAAACAACTTCTTGACTCCCTGCAAACCCCACAAGCTTGATTGTAGACCCCTAATCACCTAGAGGGTTGAAATCAAATGTGTAGGTTTAAAGGATGAGTTTCCTATAGGACTTTTTGGCCTTAGGAATACCCTGGGTGGCCTGATATGGTGAGGGTTGACTTGCACATACACTACACTCTCACACACATTCCAAGTCCTAAAACCACACTCTCACCCAACTTGACCTCCTGACTCATGTAAGTAATTCACATGGATGGTCCCTAACCCCTAAGCCCCTGGCTAAGAGGGTTAGGAAAAACATAGTGAATGCCTCAAATGAGTCCTCTCATGGCTCATATGGGCTTAATATGGATTCATGCCTCAACCAAAGTGATTCCATTCTACTCAAATTTGATCAATCTTCATTTTTCCAAAATTTTAATTTTTGACCCCCGAGGCCCTACACCCACTAAACCTACCAAAAGTCCTTGAAACTACCCAAAATTAGCAAAATTTCCTAAATTACCCAAAATTCTTCAAAACCAATCCTAACCATTTCCCATCACTCAAATTGACCATCCTCGGCAAAAAATACCAAAATTTTCAAAAATACCCCTAAACCCCCCTAAAATTACCAAAATACTATTTTACCCCAAAAATCCAAAAATTCAGAAAATTCCCAAAAAATTTCAAAAAATCCAAAATATTCCCAATTTCATTTTGTTCAACTACACCAAGGGCTAATATTTCCAATTTATCCCACTTTTACCAAATCCCTCAATTTGACCTATTTTTAACCCAAATGAACCCAATGTCAAACCAAGAAACCCCAATTGACCTCAATTCTGGTCCAATTCAATTCTAAACTTCAAATCAATATCCCCAAAATCAATTTAGACCAAATACCAGTCCAATTTGATTGACATTTGAGCCCAATTTCAATTTGAAGCCTAAGGCCCAATTTCGGCCCATGACCTAAACCTAGCCCAAACCAACCCAATTCAACCCCAATTGGCCCCAAATCTTTTCTAAAGCCTTCCTAACACCCCCATAAAAAAAAAAACTAACTTGATTTGGCCAAAATTTGAACCTAAACTCCACCCAAACCTAACCCAAAACAAAAATCCCTTAAATTGACCTAAGCCCAAACCTAACCCAAATGGGCCCAAATCCCAAAATCAAAGCCCAACCAAAGTTGAAAACTCTTTGTAACACTCCCATGAACATTTCTCAACATTAATTTTACATCAAATCCAACTTTAGCCCAACCTTAGCCCAAGTTAGCCCAATTTGGCCCACCTTGGCCCCTTTACCAAAAAAGCCCAAATTCAACCCAATACTATTCAAAATCACTCTAAACTTGTTCCAAACCACTCATGACACATGCCTAAACCAATTACAACATTTATTTGACATGGTCCTTCACAAAATTTTCATCCAAAAGCCCATTTTAAAATCCAAAAGCCCACTTCCTTAAACCACTTTAAAAGCCCATCCAAAACCATTTCAAAAGCCCAAGTTTTCAATCCAAAGCCCACATGACATTTCTTTCCATCATCCATTTAATCAAAATCACCCCTAAGTTTCAAAACCATCATTAAACCATTCCAAATCAAGCTTCATGAAAATTTTCCACCAAAATGCCAAAATTTCTAAAACCCACTTCCATGAAACTAAGCCAAGCCACCCCTAAGCTAAATGGAGCCATTGAACCATGCACAAGCCACATGTAAGCCTTGGGAGCCCCTTTACACATCGCCATGCCATTAATTGCAAAAGGAGGAGCCACTTTTAAACCCCCTTAAAAATTTTTAACCCTTTTAATGATGCACCCTAACCCATGATTAATCTAAATATTCATGGATGGGGACTTCACCACCTTCTCTTGGTCGAACCCACCGATTTCCCTCGACCCAAAATCAGGCCTTGGAGAGGTGCACCAAGCCTAAAGCATGCATTTGACTAAACCAAGCCCAAATTGAGCCCTTCCCCCTTCCACTTTGATTCAACTCCTTTACACTTGCCATTTGCCAATTGAACTCACAAACCTCAAGCACTGACCTCCCTGATGACAACAGTGACCTGACACTGGCCGGCCAGCCACCAGGCGGCCGGAAAACACCACACCCATGAGCACCTATTTGATTCAAAAATTTAATTCCCCCTTGCTGAGTTGTCCCAACCTAAATGGCCACCATGGCTATTCTTCCCTTGCCCTAAGCAGTTGATTCAAGCCTCCAATGGCCCCTGGGAATCCCTCCAGCCACCTCTATTTAAACACCACGACCTCTCGACCAAATAGGGAGTTGAACCAAACCTTACCATAAATCTGCCAAAATCATTCCAGACCTCTCTCCAGACATAGAGAACTTGATCCCCACTGAAATCCAGCCCTAAAACCCTCTCTATGAGCTCAATTTCTGAGTTGAAAATCCACCCAAAAACGGGACACTTCACCACGGCTGAGCCAATCTCCAAATTGATTAATCCTACACCTTCACCAGACCAAAAGGAGAAGTTCCCCAGCAAAATCCCCCACACCAGGCCAGCCATTGCTTCCAGTCTCCAAGCTTTGTGATCGGCCTTGGTCACTTTCATACCTAGACAATTCCCCAGAGCCAGAGACTTCATTTGGAGTTTGCCTGGACTCAATCGAAGGTGACACAACTTTCAGATCGAAGCTTCACTTCTCTGAGCAAAGGTATGAACTCATTCTTCCTCCCGAGCTGCAGCAATTCTCCATTTTTTGGGTTAATTTCATAGCTTTATAAACCAGTATGGATGTGTTCGTCTCTTCAAGACGAATCCATAGAGCATAAGAACACAAAAATCCATTGAGAATCAAGTGAGATCTTAGGGTTTTAGTGTGGACGGCCACGGGTGCACACCAGTCGTAGAAGATGACCAGGAGCCGTTGGATCGCGCGTGTATCGAGCGGACGGTCGAGATTAAGTCGGACGGCGCAATGGTATGTGAACTGTGGGCCCCTGGAGAGCTGAGTCAGATGGCGGGGCCGAATCACTGCGCGACGCGTGGGCTTTCGGAGCTGCCGAGGTTGACGCGGCGCCGCGTGGATAAGTAGAAAATTAGGATATTTTTTAATTATTTAAATCCCCTGAACTTTAAAAATTCATATCTTTGCATAGAAAAATCACAAAAATAAAATAAAAATACCCTCTTGCTCAGTGAACAGAGGAGAATAATGTGGAAAAGAAATCAAGTTAATTGGATGAGTATTTTATTTTTACTAATTTATTTACTGCTTTCAATATTTTGATTCTCCATTTGCATAGACAATTCACCATGGCATGAAACCATAGGGCTTTTGAAGCCTCTGATCTTGGGAACATTCCCTGAATTTTTCAAGGTCAGAGGTCATCTCTGTGAAAAGTTATTGAATTTACAAGTTTATGTCACTATTTTAGGTATTTTCATTCCAATAATTAGCATGTTGTAAAATAAATTCTAGGAAAATTTGGTGATATTTCTTAGGACCAGAAGACCCTATGAAAAATATATTTTGAGTTAATTCATTCCTAATAACCTTAATTGACCTAAACCCCTAAAATTGAATTTAAATTAATTAGGGTTAGCCACACATTAAATTGACTTAAAAACAATTCTCCGTTACTCTTTAGGGTCAGAGGAACCTTACATAAAATTTTGAAATCAATTGGACTTGATTAACCCCAGCAAATGGATTGATTAAGCCTCATATGCAAAATGGAACTTTAAAAATTCATAACTCCAAAAATACTTTTCAAAAATTCATAAAAATGGTTTTGGAGCTTCTCTGATATCAGGGGAGTTTAGGAAAATTAAAATTGGAATTTTCTAAAAAAGTTAATTTTTCACAATATTTTAATATTTTAATAATTAAAAAATAATAAAAATCACAAAAATATTAAAAATCATAAAAATGTCACATTTTGACTCCTAATCATTTAGGAACAAACCAAATATTTTTTCTAAGTCCCTAGGATAAGATATTGAATTTTAAAGGCTTAATGTAATTTTTAATATTAAAAAATAAATTTTCAACCTTTTTCACTAAAATAATTCCAATAAATCAAAAAAAAATCAGAAAATTATAAAAAATTTTTCTATAGACTCCTTGAGGTCAGAGAAATTTAAGAAAAATATAAAATCTATTTTTTTCAACTTTTATTTTATTTTAAAATTAATTAATACTCTAAAACTCAAAATAATTATAATAAATAAAATATAATTCAAAAAATCACCAATATTGGTCCAAGTGGTCCTCTAGTCATTAGGAATATGTCATAATTTTCTTAAGGATAGAAACCTTTCCTTGGTCATGTTGTTGAGTTTTCTTGGAAAACCCATATTTTCAACTAAAAATAATTATTTAAATAAATTAAATTCCGAAAATAACATTTTCTCCTCTAATGTCTTAATTGACATGTGAGTGAGGTGGCATAAAAATTTCAAATTCATTTGAGTTCAATTTAGTGAATTATGAAATAAATAAGCTTAAAAGGGCATAAAGGTAATTAAAAATTTTACCCCTTAATTAAAACTTTAGGTTTAATCAAAATGGGAGGTAAAATATTTGATTTTAACTTTCTCTTAGATGATTGAAACTTAGAGAAATTAAGGGGAGAAACCCATTAAACACTTTGAAAATATCAAAATGAAACTTTAATTAATTAAATGATTTAAATTTTGGAAAGAATATATTTAAAATTTGGATTATTAAAATAGGGATATTATTAAGAGGATATTTATTCTTTAATTTAAAAATCCCTAAATAAATCACTTTAACAATATTTAGCTCTTAATTAAAAATTAAAATAATAATCCAAATTAACAATTAAAACTAAAATTAAAACTAAAATTAAATTAAATTAAATTAAAATTAAATTAAAATTAAAGTTAAACTAAAATTAACAATTAAAATTAAAATTAAATTAAATTTAAATTAAAATTAAATAAAATAAAATTAAATTTATTTTAAATTAAATTAAATTAAAATTAAACTAAAATTAAATTAAAATTAAATTAAATTAAATTAAATTAAAATTAAATTAAAATTAAATTAAAATTAAATTAAATTAAAATTAAATTAAAATTAAATTAAAATTAAATAAAATTAAATTAAATTAAAATAAAATTGAATTAAATTAAATTAAAATCATTTAACAACAAAGCTAAATGAAATCATTAAGAGTTAAATCAAAACATATCAATAATTTCAACACCTCTTTCTATCTAAGTAAAATTAAAACATGAATATCAATTTGAAATACCAAGATAATTAAAAATGTAAAGATTTAAATCAAATCTAAAATAATTTGAACACTATTCCAAACTTAAAATTATTAATTAAAACTTCATAATTAAATTGAAACACTTTAAATCATTAACTCAAACTTGATTAAAATTCTTGATAAACCAACTTGCTCTTAAAGGCTTTAATTATCATAACTCTTAAATAGAGTATTAAGTGAAATGTCACTTCCTTCATCAGGTAATCAAATACCTAAGTTCACTGAGCAAGAGATAAAGTTTAACTAAACTCCTGGATGATTAATTCACCTGTGCAACTAAATTTATTTGGACTCAAAATAATCTCAGAAGTATTGAAAAGATGTTTAGGACTCGTCCTAAACACTTCCTCAATATGACAGGATGTTTTAGAAGAACAATTGAATTTAATTTTTCTTTGATGAAGAAAATCATCCTCAAACCAAACCAAGAACCTAGACGTCAAAGGAGATGACTAGTTATAGGATTAGGAATTTGGTAGACAACCAAAACCCTTCCCTTAGCTTTACCTAGGTACTTGTTGAAATATTTAAATGCCTTAACATGTGTTTTAAGTGCAGCTTGGGATGACGGGAAGACCCTCCAGGTACGCTTTTATTTTATTGCAATTTACTTTATTGCAAATTACTTACATGCACTGTACTTTACTTTTCTTGCATGTTAAATATGACTGTTGCATGAAAACCAAAACCTTTAAGATAGTCCCTGAACTGAAACCAAAATTAAATTAAAAGTCATTGCAAGATAAAATTCACTGCCACAAAATTCCAAAATATAAAACAACTCAAAATTTAATCACAAACAGAACAACAAAACTACAATTGTAACTAAATTAAAACATCTCGTTGAATGATCGAAAATACCTCAGATGATGTAACCCACGTGTTGCTAACGGGATTTCCCACGGTCTAGGAACTCATTCAGTTGAGTTTAGCAAATTCATCTGGACTAAGTGAATTCAATGAAAATAACGGTGCGGGGATAACTGAACCGTGGGATCTTAATCGGTTCTGTTTAAACAACATTAAGATTTGTTTTAATTAAAATATTAAAAAACACTTGGATTTTAAGATTTTCTATAAACCAAAACACTTCTCTCATCTCCCGATTTATGACTTCTAAAACTAAACCTCTACAACAACAAGGAGCTCGGAGCACGGTGGGCAGCACGGCCATCTTCGTCAGCAAAACTTGTGTCTGCTTCAGCAAAACCTTGTCCTAGTTTTAAACAACAAAGCCATAGGATTTCGAGGTAGTTTGCCTAGTGCAACATAAGTCCTCAACTCTTCGTTAGGCATTTGCATGATCATGTCATTTAAATTAAGTCCTAACCAGTCTTAGGACTCTGAGGTAGTCGTTCGGTACGACATAAACCCTCATATCTTTGAGGCTATTTGTATGATCAGGTCATACAAATATAAGTCCTAATTAATTAAAATTGACAAGATTGCAATATTAAATAAACTCCCAAATTGAAGCCAAACAATAGGATAGTTTGGGAAGTTGCCAAGATTTCTTCTTGGATCCTCAGCTTCTCCTACTTCTCTTCCTTTGGACTCCTGAAAATAACTATTTCAAATTTGATCCATCCCCTTTTGAAATTCCAAAATTCAATCTTTTGAAACCTTAAACTTTGAAATTCTTGAGAGCAAAACCACTGATCATTATCGAGAGTTTTCTTAAATGATTCCCGTCATTTAAGATGTAATTAACTATAGGGGCTTGCCCTTATAAGGAACTTTAAGAACCCAGGTAATATAAACCCTGTTTAATTTCTTTATATTAAACAGGGGAACTTGTCGGCTTATAAAAATGCTTTGCAAACCAAACGGATGTCACAAATCTTTTAGTTTATTTAATCGTGCCCCATCATCAAGCAGTGTGTCTATTCTTCAGAATAAATACACGGTTTGTGATGCGGTGCTCGTTTATATAAACTATTTGGGATGTGAGATTGGTATTGATTTCATATCTTAAAATCTTCAAATTTAAAACTATTTTCAAAATCAAATACTACTTTCCAAATTATATATATATTTAAATTAAAATTAAATTAAAAATTCGCCGACAATTTCTGCAGGCGACCCCTTTTCAAAATACAACACTCAACCTAAAAATATGCCTATAATGGGCTTTGGAATAAGTCTTGGGCCTTTGAAATGGTTTTGGAATGGGCTTTTAAAATGGTTTAAGGAAGTGGGCTTTTAGGTTTTGAAATAAATTGATGGATAAAAATTGGTGAGGGGTTGTGTCAAATAAATGTTGGGATTGGTTTAGGAATGTACCATGAATAATTTGGAACAAGTTTGGGGTGATTTTGAATTGAATTGGGCCAACTTGGGTTAAGGTTGGGCCAATGTTGGGTTTGATGTAAAATTAATGTTGAAAAATGTTTATGGGGGTGTGACAAAGAGTTTTCAACTTTGGTTGGGCTTTGATTTTGGGATTTGGGCCTATTTGGGTTCATGATTGGTTTAGGCCCAAATTAGAGATTTTTTATTTGGGTTAAGTTTTGGTGGAGTTTGGTTTCAAATTTGGGGAAAATCATGTTAGTTTTTTGTTTGTGGGGATGTTAGGAAGGTTTAGGAAAAGATTTGGGGTTAATTGGAGTTAAGTTGGGTTGGTTTGGGCTAAGTTTAGGTCATGGGCCAAAATTGGGCTTTAAGCTTCAAATTGAAATTGGATCCACATGTTGATAGAAATGGGTTTGGATTTGGTCTAAATTGATATTGGGGATATTTTATTGAAGTTTAGAATTGAATTGGATCAAAATTAAGGTCAATTGGAGTGGTTTGGTGGGACATTGGGTCCACTTAGGTTAAAAATAGGTCAAATTACGGGTTTTGGTAAAAGTGGGCCAAACTGATAAAATTGGCTTATGGTGTAGTTGAACAAAATGAAACTGAGAATATTTGGGTTTTTCTAGAAGTTTCAGGGAATTTTTTGAATTTATGGAAATTTTGGGTTAAAAGGGTATTTTGGGTATTTGGAGGGTATTGGGGGGGTATTTTTGGAATTTTTGGTATATTTGGCCATGAATGATAAATTTGAGTGGGGGGAAATGTTTAGGATTTGTTTTGAGGAATTTTGGGTAATTTAGGAAATTTTGCAAATTTTGGACAAGTTCAATGGCATTTGGTAGGCTTGGTGGGTTTAGTGTCCCAGGGGTCAAAATTTGAAATTTAGGGAAAATGAAGATTGATCAAGTGTGAGTGAAATGAAATCATTTTGGTTGATCTATGAAGCCATGTTAAGCTCACAAGAGCCATGAGAGGACTTATTTTAGACATTCACTATGTTGTTCCTAACCCTCTTAGCCAGGGGCCTAGGGGTTGAGGTCCATCCAAATGAATTACATACATGAGTCAGGGAATTAAGTTGGGTAAGAATGATTTTAGGGTTAGAATGTGTGTGAGAGTGTGGTGTGTGCAAGCTTACCCTCACCAGACCAGGCCACCCAGGGTAATCCTAAGGCCAAAGAGTCCTATAGGGAACTCATCCTTTAAACCTCCACATGTTGGTTTTAACCCTCCACGTGGTTTTGGGGTTTATAGTCAAACTTGTGGGGTTTGAAGGGAGCCAAGAAGTGTTTGAATTTCTAAGTGGTGGGTCCCATTTCTAGTCCTCTAAGATAGTCAAGGAGAAGCCCTATGGCTTGACCCTAAGTACTGAGAAGAGAGAAGAGAAAAGACCTCATCAAAAATGAGGTCAACACCCCGCTGTCAGTGGCCTCGATCTCGCCGTTGGCGGGCTTCCATGTAATATTTTTTGAACTCTCGATAAAATCCACCCTCAGCGCCGTTGAGCTCGCCGTTGGCGCCCTAGATCAAATTTTCATATTTTTGATCCTTTTTACTCCAAATTCGCCCTTTTTGCATTTTTTCGCTCCATTGTCCATAAATCAACATACCTGTAGAAAAACATTAAAACTACCCTTCTTTAAAGTGCAATATCATCTAAATCAATTTAAAATAGGCATGAAAATCTCAACATTTTTTCGGTGGGTGAGGAGCCTACTCTGCATGATGTTATGAATCAATTATAAAGGTTGAACACCAGAGTAGAGGGACTAGAAGTAAGGAACAAGATAAATGATGATTATCAAGTGCAATGGAGAGAATATAAGACACACATATGAGATTTTTCAGAGGAAATGCTAGCACTGTATTTCATACTTACCATGAGTATACTCCATACCAACCTGAAGAACCTGATGATGGTGGAGCTCCGGCAGAGGATGAAGATTGGTAGTTTGTGTATTTTTATTTTTCAGTGTACTTTATATTTTTATGTGTGATGTATGTGATGTACCTGAGACTCTCTTTGATGTTTGTTATGTATTTGTTGATGTATTTGTGATGTACCTGAGACTCTTTCTGATTAGTATTTGTGATTTAATGATTATTTGGTTGTACTTGTAGCAAACTTTATATTGATTTGTAATGTATGTGATGTTATAGTAGAGTTTTCATGTGTTTGGTTTGCTAGTTTAATTTGTGATAGCAACAAGTTAGATGTTAATGTTGGGTGCATAGTTTATGTTTCATGTTTTTAAAATTCTTCTCTTATAAAATTCTAACCCATATTTATGTATAGAAATGCTCTTAATTATTTTAGGCCTATTGTTCTGCTTTATCGAGAAAAAACCTGCTTATACTTAAAGGTATGAAAAGCCCAACATATTGAGGTATGAGTTAAATGTTTATATCTTTTCTTTCTTCTTATATTAAATTGAATTAATATTCAAAAATCTAAGTTTGGGGGAGGGAAAGAATTAACTATTAATTGTTCTCATTTAAAAATATTTTTAAAATTATTAACATGATTTTCTGTAATAAAACTCAATTTTAGATAACTGTATTTTGATTTTATTTAAGTATTTTGTAAAATTGAATGAAAGTATTTGGTAATGAAAAGTAATTTTGTAGAATAAGATATTTGGTATAAGAGAATAGGACTATAGTCAACTATTCAAAGTAAGAAAAACTGTAAGTTTAGAATTTTAAGAATCTTAAAATTTTATGTGATAAGAAAGGATTGAAATTCTATGATGAATCATTAACAAGCTAAAGAAATGCCTATAAAGTAAAGGAATGTGGTAAGTTTCAAATTTAGGGTAAGAAGGGTGAAGTTCAAAATCATTAAAGGCTATCCAGATAAAGTAATCCTCACAGAAAATAAAAAAAAGAAAATAAAATAAAATAAAAAGAAAAGAGAAGTGAGGAGAAGCTTGAGGAGATGTCTCATCAAAAATTGGCTTCACTTAGACCTACCTAAAGAGAAAAACTTAATTACTTTCCTGAACTTATATGTATGGATTAACATTCTTACTAGAAGTGTTCTCATTAAATTCTTTTCATGTAATCCTTTTAAGTGCCTTAATAGGACAATCTACAATCATTTTTTAAATGACTAAAAGGCTAGAACTCTTAGACTTGACTACTAGATAGCCTTACACCTGTAGAATTTACTTGAATTATTCAAAGAACTTTTAGAAAATTTCACTATTGTATTTATCTAAATCAAAATTATGGTATTCTAGAAAGAAAGTTCATTGCAGTGGATCATTATTTTATGTATTAACTAAAATTACTTGAGGACAGGTAATAGTTATGTTTGGGGGATCCTGATCCACTGAAAATATGATAGCTTTTTACTACCAATTTTACACCTTTTTTTGATGATATTGCACTTTAAACGAAGCTATTTTTCATGATTTCATGCAGGTATGATAATTTTAGGCCTTTGGAGTAAAAGGAAGCAAAAAGGAGCAAATTTGGAACAAAAATGGAAAAAGTGCATTTTATTGAACTAGCGCCGGATCGTGTTATTTTACAGAGAGTTGCGACCGTTTTGGAGGAATAATGCACCGAATGACGTCCTATCCAGGGCCAAACAGTGTCCTATCCAGCATCGGACAGCACCCTATCCTGATTTAAAACTAGATTCAATGTATTTGGTCAGATTTTGAAAGGTTTCTTTAGGAAACTCTTGGGAATTCAGTTTTGGCAGAATTTAAACACTTTTGGAGTCAAGTTTAGAGAGGGGGAAAGAAGAAAATAGAAGAGTTTAGAGCTTAGAGAGAGTTTCTTTTCATTTTGGGTAGGAAATTAGGTTTTGTGTTTTTTCTCTTCTAAGGAGTGTGAGAGGAGAGGGGAACTAAGAGATTTCTTCTTCCTTACTTATCTAAAGGTATAATTATGTGTTTTTATGAAGAAAGAAGAGGAGTCAAAGGAACTCCTTGAGATTCTCTTGGGGAAGAGTTTGAGATAAGTTGTCTTTACTTTACTCTGTTTTTATGACGTTGTTTTTATATATCATCCATATTTTGTCATCTTTTCCTCGTGAATCTTGATTAGATTTCTTTGTCTTTCTCCTTTTCATGTGAGGTGTTGATGTTGTGATATGGAAATGATGTGTCAATTTATTATGGAGTATTTGTGATGACCTTTTCACTTCGAACTTCATTTACTTTTTGATCTGACTAATTAAATTGTTAAAACTTGTTGGGAAACATATTTTTCGCAAGGATTATGAGTTCCACAACAAAAGTGAAGGTCACATTCAATGTCCATGAATAAGAGACATAGTTTATGGGGATTGAGTGTAAATAAATAGGGAAATATACTTTGATGGGCATAGAATTGGAGATTTTAGAGTGAAAGGCTGAAAACCTCAATTTGTTCCTAATGTTTTGAAACTGAAGTGAGAGTTAGCCTTCAGGTGAAGGGAAGTGGGAGCTCTGGAGTGAGAGTCAGTATCCTCCCAGCCTAACCACGGATTTGGGGACTAAACTTAGGATTAGCCAATGCTTTTTATACGCTGAAATATGGGTAAAGAATAGGAATGCTCCTATTTGGCACAATACATTTGTATCACTGATCTATGTCACAATAATCATCACATTATGATTGGAAAGGAGGAAGAACTCTTTCTTACAACTGAATTTTGTTATAAATTTAGTCTTGTGTTAGTTTAACTTACTAGAGTTTAGAATTCATTTTGGTAGAAATAATAACTACAACTATTTTAAGAATTAAACTTACTTGCAATTGTGATGTGATTCTATAAGTGATTTCTATGCTACGCCATAAAATTGAAGCCTCCCTATGGGATCAATATTTTAGGACTCCACTAGAGCCCTATATTACTTGAGTGATTCGTAAACTTGTGTTTAATTGTGTGACTCATTATAAAACTAAATCAATATATCTATCTAAATTCGAGTTCATAAATTTTGGCAAATTAAAAAAGTCACACCATCAGTCCATACCTAAGTTTACATTAAACTCGGATAGTGTGAAGATTATGGGAGTAGCAAACTAATGCATGTCCTTGATGATAATATCATAATCATGAACACACTGAGTAATGCTCATGGGTGAGTCATATGGTAGAGTAATTTATAGATGTGATATAATGGATGAACCAATGCAATATATCCAAATTTATTGAAGAAGAATGAATTTATTACCCATAAGTTGAATAATACCCTTGTTGATTGCTTTATAATATGGATATTACATATCACCACAACAAGAGCTTCTCGAGCTTCTCTCAATGTCATAACCAATGCTCGTGGTGTAATTTTCTGTCTTGGCTGCTCCGAAGCTTGAGATCACTGAGGGTGGTACTGCACCCTATAATACAGGAGGACATGACTAAAATGGATGAGATGCCACCATTTTTGTGGATATAGTTGAAGATAAAGATAATTTTAGTTTGCCTGACTCTTTTTGTAATGCTTCTAAAATTGTCCTTCATTAGACTTATGCCACTTATTCTTCTGATCAGACCTAGTTATTTATCACTTGCGATTGACCGTGAACTTTGAAGGGACAATCCTTATCTTTATAATCAGAACTATAATAGTTAAATCATTAGCTGGTGATTAAGTTACATGGCACATAATGACATTTCTTGATATGAACACATAAACAATTTATTTTTTACTAATGTGTTTGATGATTCTAATGTTGTAACTAAATTATTCTACTTTCCCACATTCTTTTCCTCAAAGGCATTGATCTCTCTCTACATGAATTGCTCGACCCAATTTTTTGTAAGCCATACACTTGATAGCTAATAGACACCCTCTAATGTCCTCTCTTAAGTCAATAAGTATTTTGTAAATCTTCTGATCTTCATGTTGATTAATCGATGGAATGAAACATAAAATCCTGGCAATTTGTGCCTTGCACTCACTAATGATCATTGCTCCTTACTTAAGCTTCCTTAAATCATTCCTCAGATTGTCTCGATCTGCTATACGAAAATATTGCTCCATGAATAGTCTCTCAAAATCCGCCCAAGAAAGTATTATGTCTCATCCAAACATACTGCAGTGGTGACTTTCCCACCAATCATCAGCTCATTCTCCAAGTGTAATGTCATAATGTTCACCTTACAGTCTTAAGGATAGTTTATTTTTTGAAGCCTCTTCTCAATGTCATGAAGCCATGCATTAGACTTGATCAGGTCCACCATGCTATTGAAGGTAAGATGATGTGTCTTCAAAAGTGGATCCATCACTGGATCCATAGCTGATGGCCGCCGAGATCGTATTGTCGTTGCTCTTCATTCTATCATTTTCTTGATGTCGTCGTTGTAGTTGAAGAGTCCCCAATTTGTTTATAGTTATGTTGTCCTCTTCTCCAAATTATCCTCTACCTCAGATCATGCTGATGAACTTAAGAGAGGAAAAATCAAAGGACTGGGCCAGAAAATATGAAAACAAAAGAAATGTATGGGAAGCCTTCATAAGGGGACTTTTTATTTTGATGAATCGAAGCATAAGTCCAAAATGAAATGACCTTGGTATGCTCTGAAGACACCACTACAAAAGAAACCTAATGAAAGCAGACTTACCAGGGAATTGAGATTGATGTTTCTGTTCTATGGTTCACATACTCTTATAAGGACAAGTCCTTATAATTAATTACATCTTAAGAAGTAAAATTACTTAAGAAAACTCTCGATTGAGGCTTTAATTTGCTCTTAGAAAGTTCAACTATTATTGTCAGGGAGAGGAATGTCAAAATCATATCCTAAAGGTAGCATATTCCTAAGGATTATGAGTTATCCTATAATTTCACTCTGTTGATTAGTTGAGATCCATCCTTCGCACCAAGTTTTAAGTAGCGTGAATGATCGTCCCTAAAAAATAGAGTTAGCATACCCTAATAACATGTAAAAAAATCTAAAGTGACATCCACCTTTTCAACAATCCTTCAAAACATAGTTAGCATAAAATTTTGTTTTTTATTCATGTTTGTTAAATTTTTAAATTTTAGACAACCCAGTTAAGATGTCCACGGTGTCGTCATCCTAGGGTCATTGGGTACTATTATCTACTTATTCAGAGACATAATAAACCTACTGTAACTAGAAGATTCTTGTCAGCAACTGATTCATGAAAAAAATGCCCATTATTAGGCCTTGATTTTTATCAAATTTTTAAGGATATTATGCTTTAATGAAAGGTATTTCTGTGTTTTTGGATATAAATGATGGAAAAATGTTCAAGAATAAAAAAAAGTAAAAAAGGAGCAAAAAGGAGCAAAAATGGAGCCAAAATGCAAAATTTTCAAAATTAATGGTCTGGCGCCTAGGTGCCAGAATCCGGTGCCTAAGCGCCAGGTCGATACGGGATCTGTCAAGATTTTTGATGACTTTTGGACGGTTATTTTGACGGTGTTAGCGGTTATTGGACCTTCTAGAAGACTGACAGTTGTTCCTGGTTTATAGGACATGTGATACAATGTATTTGGACGCTTGGAAATGGTTTTAATCGTGAAGAGGTGCGATCCAAAGTGAAGAGGTGCGAAGAACTGGACGCACAGTCCGGCGCCTAGGCGCCAGATTCCAACGCCTAGGCACCAGACACATCTTCTAGAAGATTCATTGAATGTTGACACATTTTGAAGAGGTGCCTCAAGGCAACCCTTGAAGCCTATAAATAGGAGGGTACTCCTTTAGAGAAAAAGGCAACATACGCCCCATTAGAGAGAGAGAGAGTCTAGAGTCCATCTATAGAGAGAAATTAGATAAATATTTTAGGGCCACTTTTATTAATAAGTGAGTTTATTTAGAGTTTGTATTAAGAGTTTAAAGAGTTGGTGCTTTTGAAGTTTATTTGCTTTGGAGTCAGAAGAATTCAGAGGTTCAGTAGGAGAAACACTTGAGATAAGTATTTGTAATTTTATTCAAAGTTTTATTATCATGTTTTGTTGTTTAAATTCAATGTGTTCTGAGTAGTTAGTTTACTTTCTCCTTTAAATTATGAAAAGATAAATAAGATAATATAAAATTCGATGGAGAATTAAAAACTATTTATATTTTAAAACATTGTAATGATATTAATACAGGATCTTCATTTACTTTACAAATTGATCACTTGTATTGTTAAAATTTGTTGAAGAGTTTTGATACCTAGAAGGAGATGAATTCTTAACTAGTAGATATCACATGAATCCTTCGGTAGTCGAAGGCCTTGCGCGGGTTATTCAAGGTGAAGTGCAAATAAATAGGAAGATATTATATAATGAGCATAGAATTAATAAGTTTTTAGAGTGACAGACTAAATTCTTGTGATTTGGTTTATAGAGAAGGAAAGGGTCACTAGTAGGGCCGACCATAGCCACCCTTGGACATCTAGTAGTGTGAGCCTAGATTAACCCATTCTATTAACAATATATCCGGACCTAATCTATAGGCTAGCCAATGTTCGTTATACCTGGATCAAAGGGTAAAGAATATGAATGTTTCTATTTGGCACAATAACATAAATTTATATTCTCCACAAATATTATCATTATCTTAGAAAATCTTGGATTAATTGAAAGGAAGAAAGTTGTGTTCTTATTGCTATTTACATCAATCATTTCATTACTGCTTTATTATTGCATTTTTCATTACTGCTTTATTATTTCATCTAGTAAATTAAAAATATCAAATTTATAAACTATAAAAGAAATACATAAAAATAAAATAAAAATATTTAAAATCTATAACTCACTCCTCGTGGGATCGATACTGGGATCTTTGTTTCAAAGCTCTATATTACTTGATGCGATACGTATACTTGCGTAGTACCCCTAGTGTGTAAAATATTTTCGATTAAATTATATTTGTATACACTAGTTGCTATTGTTATCTATTACATATATTTGAAAGCATTAATTTTATATTTGTCATCAGCGGATTGCGGGTCAAGTTTTTGGCGCCATTGCCGGTGATTGAATTTTTAGTACGCATATATATAGCATCTGGATCAAGTTTTTGGCGCCGTTGCACGGGGAGGAACAGAGTCAAATTTTTATATTTTAAATATTTTTATTTTATTTTATTCATTTTAGTTTATTGTCAAAATTATAAAATACAAAAAATAAATAAATAAATATATATATATATATATTTATTTATTTATATATATATAATATTTTTTTAAGTAGAGATTTTATTTCTTGTTAATTTACTTTTTATGCGTAGTGCTGGATTTGAAGGATTATTACCTTTAGATTCTAAATTAGAAAGAACTATTAAAAGAATTAAAAAAGGAAAACAAACTAAAAAATTTCAAGAGATGGCTAATTTACATAACAATTTACAAAATCCAATTGAAATTAATGAACAAAATGTTTACAAACCATTAAGGGATTTTGCTAACCCTACAGTTGATGAACTTCATAGTAGTATTCAAATACCTCCTGTAGATGCTAATTCTTTTGAGCTTAAACCATCTATCATTCAAATGGTTCAAAATAATCAATTTGGAGGAACACCAAATGAGGATCCAAATTTACACCTTGCTAGTTTTTTAGAACTTTGTGCTACCTTTAAATATAACAATTTTTTGATGATGTTATTAGACTTAGACTCTTTCCTTTTTCTTTAAGAGACGAAGCAAAGTTGTGGTTGAATTCATTAGCAACAGGTTTTATTAAAACATGGGCTCAAATGGCACAAAAATTCCTTGCTAAATATTTTCCTCCATCTAAAACTGCTAAATTAAGAAATGATATTACTTCATTTAGTCAATTTTACGAGGATACAATTTATGAAACTTGGGAAAGTTTTAAAGAACTATTAAGAAAATGTCCTCATCATGTTTTACCTGATTGGTTAATTATTCAAACATTTTATAATGGTTTAATTAGATCACTAAAATTGATTATTGATGCTGCTGTTGGAGGTTCTTTAATGTCTAAATCATTTGAAGAAGCTTATACTTTAATTGAAGAAATGGCTAATAATAATTTCAATGGCCTTCTGAAAGGATTAATCCTAAAAGAATGTCAAGTATTCAAGATAATGAAGACTTTTCTATCTTAGCTTCACAAAATATCTATGAAATTAGATAATTTTGCCATCAACATATCACATAACAACTCATCTAATATTGAAGATTCTCAAACTATTGAAACTTTACAAGCTATAGCTAGTAAAAATAATCCGTATTCAAACTATTATAATCCTGGATGGAAAAATCACCCTAATTTTAACTAGAATAATCAACAACAAAAATGGGGTAATAATCAATCCCATCCAACTGAAAATTGGAATAATCAAGTAAATTCAAATTATAAACCACCTGGATTAAATAATCAACAGAAAAATTTATCAATAAAAGAATTAATTTTACAAATGAGTAATCAATTACAAAATCAAAATACTGTTATTAGTAATATTGAGAATCAAATGGGACAAATCGCTAATTTAATTAATTATAGCACCTCGTGGACACTTCCTAGTAATGTTGAAATTAATCCAAAAGAACCTGGAGAAGAACATGAACATGTTAAAGTCGTACAACTTAGAAGTGGAAAGTAATTAAAAGAAAGAATGCAGAATGAAATTGAAAAAGAGATTGAGGTTGAAGAGATTGAAAAACCTAAAGAAACTCCTTCTCTTAATCAAGATCAAACTAATATTTCTATTAATTTGGAAGTTAAAAAACTACCACCACCTTTTCCTCAAAGATTAAAACAACAGAAGCTTGATCATCAATTTTCTAAGTTCTTTGAAATTTTTAAGAAACTTACTATAAAAATACCCTTTGTTGAAGCCTTGGAACAGATGCCAACTTATGCAAAATTTATGAAGGATATATTAAGTAAGAAACGAAAATTTGAAGCTTTTGAAACTGTTGCATTAAGTGAAGAATGTAGTGCAATAATTCAAAAGAAATTACCTCAGAAACTTAAAGATCATGGAAGTTTTACTATACCTTGTGCTATTGGAGAAAAATTTTGTGGAAAAGCTTTGTGTGATTTAGGAGCAAGTATTAATCTCATGCCATTTTCTATTTATTGAAGGTTGAATTTAGGAGAGATTACTCCCACCATTGTAACCCTTCAGTTAACTGATAGATCTATCACTTACCCTAATGGAGTTATAAAGGACGTACTTGTTAAAGTAGATAAATTTGTCTTCCCTGTGGATTCCATTGTGCTTGATATGGAAGAAGATAAAGAAATAACAATTATTTTAGGGAGACCTTTTCTACTTACCGGATGAGCTATGATTGATGTGCAAAAAGGAGAATTAACTATGAGAGTTAATGATCAAGAGATTAAATTCAATGTTCTTAAATCTATGAAGTACCCTGACAAAGAAAAATGTTATCAAATGGATATTTTTAATTTTATAATTGAAGAACACTATCGAGAAAAATGTAAAATCATTCTTGAAGAAGAAATTAAATTTTTAACTGATGAACATGAAGAACTAAAAGAAGAAGAATTATTTAAAGAAAATCATTATATTAAAGACAACTGGGATACTTTAGACATAACTCAAAATGATTTACTTTTACCCTCAATTAAAAAAGCCCCTGAACTGGAATTAAGAATGTTACCTTCACATTTAAAGTATGCATTTCTTGGAAATTCATTAACTTTACTCATTATTATTTCTTACGAGCTAAGTTTAGATCAGGAAGAAAAGTTAATATGAGTGTTAAAGAATTATAAAAAAGCTTTTGGTTGGACTATTGCTGATATAAGAGGAATAAGCCCTTCCATTTGTATACATAGAATTTTAATAGAAGAAAATTTTAAACCTACTATTGAACCGCAAAGAAAATTAAATCCTATCATGAAAGAGGTTGTAAAAAAAGAAATTTTAAAATGGTTAGATGTTGGAATTATTTACCTTATTTCGGATAGCTTGATGGGTAAGTCTTATTCATTGTGTTCGAAGAAAGGAGGAGTAATCATCCTTCATCGATGATAAAAATGAACTAATTCCTACAAGACAAGATTCTTGGATTGCGAATTTGCATTGATTATCGGAAGTTAAATGATGCCACTAGAAAGGATCATTTTCCTTTACCTTTCTTGGATAAAATGCTTGACAAATTAGTGGACACTCATATTTACGTTTTACGGATGGATATTACGGTTATCATCAATTACTTATTGCTCACGAGGACCAAGAGAAAACAACATTTACAAGTCCTTATGGAACATTTGCCTTTAGAAGAATGCCTTTTGGTTTATGTAATGCACCTGCAACTTTTCAAAGATGTATGATGTCAATATTTTGTGATTTGATTGACAAAGGAATTGAAGTATTCATGGATGAATTTTCAGTTTTTTGAACTTATTTTAAGTCTTGTTTGGAAAATATTTCCAAAGTCCTGAAAAGATGTGAAGAAACAAATTTAGTTCTTAACTGGGAAAAATGTCAATTTATGGTCACAGAAGGCATTGTACTTGGTCATAAAGTTTCACAAAAAGGGATGGAAGTTGATCGAGCAAAAGTAAAAATTATTGTTGAACTGAAACCCCCTACTACTGTTACTGATGTGAGAAGTTTTCTAGGTCATGCTGAATTTTATAAAAGTTATATAAAGGATTTTTCTAAAATTGCTAAACCTCTTTGTCATTTATTGGAAAAAGAAGCTAAATTTGAATTTAATGAAGACGTAGTTAATGCTTTCAATATTTTAAAAGACAAATTAATAATCGCACCTATAATTATTGCACCTAATTGGAATAAACCTTTTGAATTAATGTGCGATGCAAGTGATTTTGCAATTGGAGCTGTATTGGGACAAAAATATGAGAAAATTTTCAAAGTTATATATTATGCTAGTAAAACTCTTACTGAAACTCAAAGAAATTACGCTACTACTGAGAAAGAGCTTTTAGCTATAGTATATGCCTTTGATAAATTTAGACCTTATCTTCTTGGTACCAAATGCCTAGTTCATACTGATCATTTCGCTATTAAATATTTAATGACGAAAAAAGATGCTAAACCTGGGCGATAAGATGGGTTTTACTTCTACAAGAATTTGATTTTCAAATAGTGGATAGAAAAGGAATGGACAACCAAATTGCTGATCATTTATCTAGAATTAAGAATGATGTTATTACTGAAAAAAATATAAATGAGAAATTTCCTGATGAACATTTGTATGTTATTTAAGAATACCAAACACATTGGTATGCAGATATAGTTAACTATTTAGTTAGCAATATTTTACCTTATGGATTGGATAACAAATTTATTAAGAAATTTAAAAATGATGCTAAATCTTATATTTGGGAAGATCCTCATTTATTTAAATTAGGAAGAGATTCTGTAATTCGTAGATGCGTACCTTATGAAGAAACTTATGTTATTATTAAAAAATGTCATGATTCCGAATTTGGAGGACACTTTGGAGTAGATAAAACTGCATTTAAAATTTTAAATTCAAGATTTTATTGGCCTACCTTATTTAAAGATGTGAGACATTATGTGAAAACATGTGATCGATGTCAAAGTATTAGAAATATATCCAAGAAAGATGAAATGCCTTTAAACTATATATTGGAAGTTGAAATTTTCGATATATGGGGTTTAGACTTTATGGGACCATTTGTACCATCATCTGGAAAGATTTATATTTTATTAGTGGTTGATTACGTTTCAAAGTGGATTGAAGCTATAGCTTTACCTAGCTGTGATTCCAAAAGTGTTTCAAATTTTTTCAAGAAGATGATTTTTTGCAAGATTTGGAATGTCTAAGATAATTATCACAGATGGTGGAAGTCAATTTAGAAATTTAAGAATTCAATCATTATTGGAAAAATTTGGAATCAAACATAGAATTGCAACTGCATATCACCCACAAACAAGTGGAATGGTCGAAGTATCAAACGAGAGAAATTAAAAGAATTTTAGAGAAGACTGTTAATCCTAAAAGAGCTGATTGGGTTGATAGACTTGATTACGCATTATGGGCTTATAGAACGACTTATAAGACACTAATCGGAATGTCACCTTACCAGTTAGTTTATGGTAAACATTGTCACTTACCTGTTGAAATTGAGCATAAAGCTTACTGGGCGATAAAGGAGTTTAATTTTGATTTGAATACTTCAGGAGAAAAACGATTATTGTAATTAAATGAGATGGATGAAATAAGAAATGAATCATATGAAAATGCAAGGATTTATAAAGAGAAAATGAAAATATTACATGATAAAAAGATTTCAGGAAAAATATTTGAACCTGGACAAGAAGTATTATTATTTAATACTCATTTAAGACTTTTTCCTAGAAAATTAAGATCAAAATGGATAGGACCATATATAATTGACAAAAGTATACCATTATGGAGCTGTGGATGTTAAAGATCCCAAAACGGGAAAAAATTTTAAAGTTAATGGATTAAGACTGAAGCCTTATTTGGGAGATTTTAAAAAGATTTATAAAGAGGCTTATGAGTTGAGTCTACCTGATTAAAAGACTTAATTAGGTCGGGCTGACGACATTAAACCAAGCTCTTTATGGGAGGCAACCCATATTTATTTTTTGTTTTGTGTGTTTTTACATTTTTTTAATGTAAGGTTATGTCTCAGTCTTGTTTAATTTTACATTATTTTAGAAAATTTGAATGCTAACAAGTCTTTATTGACGTAAGCTAAAAATTATCTCAAATTATATAAAGCTTAGACATTAGATCACTCTGTTTCATATATGAGTAAAAAGGAGATCAAGTTAACCTTCATTAGGATTGCTTATAATTTATGTTACTGAGTCTATATTGATCTTACCATTCTTAACTACCTATTTTGGAGAACGAAACTTTGAAATTTAACGTTAGGAGAAACGGAGTCGAACATGGTTCTGGCGCCTAGGTGCCAGATTTGGCGCCTAAGTGCCAGAGTAAAACCATGTGTCGATGGGGGATCGTGTCAAAACCGAAAATCTTCAGTTTTTCACACGATTTTCTCTTATAAATGACCCTATCTTAGTCCCCAATCCTTATGCAATCATTATTTCGACCCATACACTCCATTCTTGAGAGATTAGAGAGGATTTTTGAAGAAATGGACAGGAGAAATCTTGGAGAAGAGGCTAGAGACAAGGTTTCAAAGGATCCTCAACCCTACTTCAATGGTTCATTGCTGTAAGTTTGGAGAAAATTTATAGTCGTCTAGATAAGTTTGAATCAGAGTTTAAAAGCATTGGAGATCGACTCCATGAGATGTATCATCAAATTGAACATCTGGAATGGCATGCAAAACTTCAATTTGATCATCTAGCTGCTTATCAAGATCCTGAAATAGAGATGTATGCGAAGAACAATTGGATCGACGAGAAAATGGCTACGGATTTTCCGAGGGCGTTAGTATTCTTTCCAAGTGGTCTGAATAGTTTTCATTGCCAAGATAATGGGAATTAGATAGTAATGTGGTGAGATTGTGATTTATCTAATGTGTCGTTGTATCGATTTAGTGAATCGATTATTTTTGTTTGTGTGTTTGCTTTCATATTCAATGTGTGTTGTATTTGCTTTCAAATTTGTGTTGTTTGATTGTTATTAGAACTTGAATCATGTTATGATACTTATCTGAATTTTATTGAGCCCGAAATTGAAAATCATCAATGGAATTAGAAGAGTTTGATTTAAACTTGTGTTTAATTGGTGGATTTAATTTTTTAATATTTAAAATTTTTGGAAAATATTTTGGGAAATGGAAACTGAAGCAATACTCTTATATGAGTAATTAGAAGTTTAATTTATGAATTTTGGTGGAAAATAGAAGTTTTAAGAGATTTTTTTTGGAAAGACGAGTCTGGCGCCTAGGGGCCAGAATTCGGCGCCTAGGCGCCGGTTCGGCCTGCTTACCCGAAAAACACCATTTAAACCCGCTTTATCCATTTTTGACGCCTAAGCTTCATCTTCTTCCTCTTTTTCTCGAAAACACACCTCTTAAATCCATTTTGAGGTCAAAACATCAAGATTTTGAGCCCGAAATCACTTGATTTCTTCATCTCAAGGTTAGATCTACACTCTAATCCATTTATTTTTATTTTCACCATAGTTTTTCCTATTTTTGACTAAAAACTGAAATTTTGAGAAAATTTTTGATTTTTAGTGTTTCTCCATGAATTTATAAACTCATTTTAAGTTTCTTAAGCTTAAAAAGAGTTTAAATCTTTGAATCCTTAATTTATTTGTGTTTTCTTTCACGTTTAGATGGCACCGAAATCGAAGTGAGGAAAGACACGAGAAAATTTTGACAGTAGCAAGTTCGCGATTGCGGCAGCACATTATCGATATCACGAATTTGCGACGTCCAGAAAACTTATCTCAGAGCGAAGCTTTTTACAATCCTGGTGAAATGATCGAGAACACGATCGTTGCGCTCAACTGGCAACGATTATGTTATTTCACTGCTGTTGTTGTTATTCCAGTCGTGCGTGAATTTTATGCTAACTTTTTGGATGCGGAAGACTACGAAGTCTTCGTCAGAGGTGTTGGAGTAGGATTTACTCCAGAAAGGATCAATGTTTTTATGGACTGCCACCTACCATCGAGTGCCACTATTCTGGATTATCTCCATCTGAGGGAGATCTTGAGATGATTATTGCTTATTTGACTGACGACACTGGAGCTTGGAAGATCCGAAATGATAAATGGGTAAATTTCAAATATTCTAAGTTAAATGGTATTTCAAAGGCATGGCATTACTTTATTTCTGCAAGACTTATACCTTCCAACCACCTGAGCGAAGTGACTAGAGATCGAGCTATCTTAAACTATCGCATTCGGGAGAGGAAGATGATAGATCTCGGCAGTATTATTTATGATTCTGTGGAGTCTACTGCTAGATCCAGTACTTCTGTAGGACTAGGATTCCCATCTCTGATTTATTCTTTATGTGTGAACAATGGAGTTACTGCTGATATTTCCGAGGAGAAGCTGAAGTCTACTAAGCTAATTGGGTAGAAGAGTGTTAGTATCTATGATCGTCTTCGTGGGAAGAGATCTACAGCCCCTTTTACTTCTGCACCTACTCCAAGTAGAGCTTCCACTTCCAGACCTTCTACTTCTACTGCTGAGCCACCGTCTAGTTTTTGGGAATCGATTCATGATCAATTTCTGGAGCAGCAGAATGAGTTATTTCTAACTCACTGCAGAGTTGATACTATAGGTAAGAAGATTGATCACCTATCTGATTACACCCAGAGGAAGAGTGAATATGATGCTGAGTATTCATAATCTTTAGTCGGATTCTTAAAGGGTGAGCATGATATTCAGTTTCCCACCTGTCCTAGATTTTCACCATATGTTGATCATAAGGATGTGGAGTTTTCATTTGGTGATAACGATGATGAGGCTACAGACAGTGATTAGTGGCCTGATTTACCTCTGAGATGTGCTGAGTCTGTTGTTAGTTAAGTTTTTGTTTGCTAGTACTGATTGTTGTTTGATGTTTACTAGTTTAGATTTGTTTGTGAGACTTTGTATGAATTATTTGATGTTGAGACTGTTTTAGATATTTAGTTGCAGACTGAAATTTGAATGAATTTGTGTTTATTTTTTGTTTCAGCCTACTGCTTAGTATTTTAGAATAGTTAGTAATGTTATTTTACTTATGTTAGTAATATATTAATTTAATTCAATTACTGCTATATAAATTTTTGAGCCTGCTTACTTTTATATGCTTCATTCTTTCTGTAATATTCATAAAAGCATGTGTAGAAGTAAACTATATTTCTTTCTAGAATTTTTTTTACATGCCTATAAAATTCCTTTTTAAATTATACTTTTCTTTCTCTCATACTTTATTATTTTCATGATATACCAAAACTTAAGTTTTGGGGAAGAGAAAATACAGGCAAATTTAAATTTTATTTGTCCTTAATAAACTAATATTTTCTAAAAAAATCTTAACATAACATAAGGAAGGAAGAATCTATTTAAGATCACTTAAATTTTTTAAATTATAAATAGTTTAGTGGACTTAACCAAAATTTTAATAACTTTGATTGATTTTAAAAATAGAATTATTTAACCTAAAGAAGAATAAGATTAAGAAATATTTCTATTCATAACAGAAATAATTGAATTTTAGAAGTATTAAGAAATCAAAAGTTATAACATGAAAAAGAAAAGATTGAAAATCTTTTTGAAATTTTATTCATGTTATAAAAATTATGTGAAAATGTAAAAGTTTGAAAATATAAGTTAAGGATAGTGAAGTTCAAAATCATTAACAAGCTATCCAGATATAGTAATCCTCACTGTGAAAAAAAAAGAGAAAAAAAGAAAGAAAAGAAGAAAAAAAGAGGAGAAGCTTGAGGATATGCCTAATCAAAAATTTGCTTCACTTGAATTATCTTATATGAAAAAAACTAGTTACATTCTTTTACTTAATTTTCATGCATGAATCTTTTTTTAAGAAAGACTTTTCATGAAAATTTTTTCTTGTAAATAATCTATGTGATCTTAATATAATAAACTTCTATTATTTTCAAAATGAATGAAAATTTTTTGAAGTCTTATGATTTAGTAGTTGAATATTCTTTAAATTCTTAAAATTAAACATAGTTAGTGAAATTTTGTTAATGATTTACTAAAGCCTTTATAAGATCAAAATTACAAGGAATCTTAAATATTTATCTTTCATTCCAAATGTTATACATTTTATATAGTAAAAGGATTACTTGAGGACAAGTAACTTTTAAGTTTGGGGGATTTTGATCCATGAAAAAAATACCCATTTTTAGGCCTTGATTTTTATCAAATTTTTAAGGATATTATGCTTTAATGAAAGGTATTTTTGTGTTTTTGGATATAGGTGATGGAAAAATATTTAAGAAGAAAAAAAGTGAAAAGGAGCAAAAACGAGCAAAAATGGAGCCAAAATGCAAAATTGTCAAAATTATTGGTCTGGCGCCTAGGCGCCAGAATCCGGCGCCTACGCGCCAGGTCGATACGGGATCTGTCAAGATTTTTGATGACTTTTGGATGGTTATTTTGATGGTGTTTGCGGTTATTGGACCTTCTAGAAGACTGACACTTGTTCCTAGTTTATAGGACATGTGATATAATGTATTTGAACGCTTGGAAACGGTTTTAATCGCGAAGAGGTTCGATCCAAAGTGAAGAGATACGAAGAACTGGACGCACAGTCTGGCTCCTAGGCTCCAGATTCCAGCGCCTAGGTGCCAGACACACCTTCTAGAAGATTCATTGAATGTGGACACATTTTGAAGAGGTGCCTCAAGGCAACCCTTGAAGTCTATAAATAGGAGGGTACTCCTTTAAAGAAAAAGGCCTCGTACGCCCCATTAGAGAGAGAGA
Organism: Papilionanthe hookeriana x Papilionanthe teres; assembly: GCA_022702705.1. Lineage (NCBI taxonomy): Eukaryota > Viridiplantae > Streptophyta > Magnoliopsida > Asparagales > Orchidaceae > Papilionanthe > Papilionanthe hookeriana x Papilionanthe teres. Next base: position 98,433,325 of record CM040422.1, on the reverse strand, counting down.
GAGTCTAGAGTCCATCCAGAGAGAGAAATTAGATAAATATTTTAGGGCCACTTTTATTAATTAGTGAGTTTATTTAGAGTTTGTATTGAGAGTTTAAAGAGTTGGTGCTTTTGAAGTTTATTTGCTTTGGAGTCAGAAGAATTCAGAGGTTCAGTAGGAGAAACACTTGAGATAAGTATTTGTAATTTTATTCAAAGTTTTATTATCATGTTTTGTTGTTTAAATTCAATGCGTTCTGAGTAGTTAGTTTACTTTCTACTTTCAATTATGAAAATATAAATAAGATAATATAAAATTCGATGGAGAATTAAAAACTATTTATATTTTAAAATATTGTGATGATATTAATACTGGATCTTCATTTACTTTAAAAATTGGTCACTTGTATTGTTAATATATGTTGAAGAGTTTTGATACCTAGAAGGAGATGAATTCTTAATTAGTAGATATCACATGAATCCTTGGGTAGTCGAAGGCCTTGCGCGGGTTATTCAAGGTGAAGTACAAATAAATAGGAAGATATTATATAATGGGCGTAGAATTAATAAGTTTTTAGAGTGAGGGACTAAATTCTTGTGATTTGGTTTATAGGGAAGGAAAGGGTCACTAGTAGGGCCGACCATAGCCACCCTTGGACATCTAGTAGTGTGAGCCTAGATTAACCCATTCTACTAACAATACATCCGGACCTAATCTACAGGCTAGCCAATGTTCATTACACCTGGATAAAAGGGTAAAGAATATGAATGCTTCTATTTGGCACAATACCATAAATTTATATTCTCCACGAATATTATCATTATCTTAGAAAATCTTGGATTAATTGAAAGGAAGAAAGTTGTATTCTTATTGCTATTTACATCAATCTTTTCATTACTACTTTATTATTGCATCTTTCATTATTGCTTTGTTATTGCATCTAGTAAATTAAAAATATCAAATTTATAAACTATAAAAGAAATACATAAAAATAAAATTAAAATATTTAAAATCCATAACTCACTCATCGTGGGATCGATACTGGGATCTTTGTTTCAAAGCTCTATATTACTTGATACGATACGTATACTTGCGTAGTACCCCTACTGTGTAAAATATTTTCGATAAAATTATATTTGTATACACTAGTTGCTATTGTTATCTATTACATATATTTGAAAGCATTAATTATTATATTTGTCATCAGCGGATTGCGGGTCAAGTTTTTGGTGCCATTGCTGGGGACTGAATATTTAGTACGCATATATATAGCATCTGGATCAAGTTTTTGGCGTCGTTGCACGGGGAGGAACAGAGTCAAATTTTTAGATTTTAAATATTTTTATTTTATTTTATTCATTTTCTTTTATTGTCAAAATTATAAAATACCAAAAAAATAAATATATATATATATATATATATATAATATTTTTTTAAGTAGAGATTTTATTTCTTGTTAATTTACTTTTTATGCGTAGTGCTTGGATCCGAAGGATTATTACCTTTAGATTCTGAATTAGAAAGAACTATTAAAAGAATTAAAAAAGGAAAACAAACTAAAAAAATTCAAGAGATGGCTAATCTACATAACAATTTACAAAATCCAATTGAAATTACTGAACAAAATGTTTACAAACCATTAAGGGATTATGCTAACCCTACAGTTGATGAAATTCATAGTAGTATTCAAATACCTACTGTAGATGCTAATTCTTTTGAGCTTAAACCATCTATCATTCAAATGGTTCAAAATAATCAATTTGGAGGAACACCAAATGAGGATCCAAATTTACACCTTGCTAGTTTTTTAGAACTTTGTGCTACTTTTAAATATAACAATTTTTTTGATGATGCTATTAGACTTAGACTCATTCCTTTTTCTTTAAGAGACAAAGCAAAGATGTGGTTGAATTCATTAGCAACAGGTTTTATTAAAACATGGGCTCAAATGGCACAAAAATTCCTTGCTAAATATTTTTCTCCTTCTAAAACTGCTAAATTAAGAAATGATATTACTTCATTTAGTCAATTTGACGGGGATACAATTTATGAAACTTGGGAAAGATTTAAAGAATTATTAAGAAAATGTCCTCAACATGCTTTACCTGATTGGTTAATTATTCAAACATTTTATAATGGTTTAATTAGATCACTAAAATTGATTATTGATGCTGCTGCTAGAGGTTCTTTAATGTCTAAATCATTTGAAGAAGCTTATACTTTAATTGAAGAAATGGCTAATAATAATTTTCAATGGCCTTCTAAAAGGATTAATCCTAGAAGAATGTCAAATATCCAAGATAATGAAGACTTTTCTATCTTAGCTTCACAAGTAGCTGCAATATCTAAGGAATTAGATAATTTTGCCATCAACATATCACATAACAACTCATCTAATATTGAAGATTCTCAAACTATTGAAACTTTACAAGTTATAGCTAGTAAAAATAATCCGTATTCAAACTATTATAATCCTGGATGGAAAAATCACCCTAAGTTTAACTAGAATAATCAACAACAACAATGGGGTAATAATCAATCCCATCCAACTGGAAATTGGAATAATCAAGTAAATTCAAATTATAAACCACCTGGATTTAATAATCAACAGAAAAAGTTATCAATAGAAGAATTAATTTTACAAATGAGTAATCAATTACAAAATCAAAATATTGTTATTAGTAATATTGAGAATCAAATAGGACAAATCGCTAATTACAGACCTCCAGAGACACTTCCTAGTAATGTTGAAATTAATCGAAAAGAAACTGGAAAAGAACATGAACATGTTAAAGCTGTACAACTTAGAAGTGGAAAGTAATTAAAATAAAGAATGCAGAATGAAATTGAAAAAGAGATTGAGGTTGAAGAGATTGAAAAACCTAAAGAAACTCCTTCTCTTAATCAAGATCAAACTAATATTTCTATTAATTTGGAAGTTAAAAAACCACCACCACCTTTTCCTCAAAGATTAAAACAGCAGAAGCTTGATCATCAATTTTCTAAGTTCTTTGAAATTTTTAAGAAACTTACTATAAATATACCCTTTGCTGACGCCTTGGAACAGATGCCAACTTATGCAAAATTTATGAAGGATATATTAAGTAAGAAATGAAAATTTGAAGCTTTTGAAACTGTTGCATTAAGTGAAGAATGTAGTGCAATAATCAAAAGAAATTACCTCAGAAACTTAAAGATCATGGAAGTTTTATTATACCTTGTGCTATTGGAGAAACATTTTGTGGAAAAGCTTTGTGTGATTTAGGAGCAAGTATTAATCTCATGCCATTTTCTATTTATCGAAGGTTAAATTTAGTAGAGATTACTCCCACCACTGTAACCTTTCAATTAACTGATAAATCTATCACTTACCCTAAAGGAGTTATAGAGGATGTACTTGTTAAAGAAGATAAATTTATCTTCCCTGTGGATTTCATTGTGCTTGATATGGAAGAAGATAAAGAAATACCAATTATTTTAGGGAGACCTTTTCTACCTACCGGATGAGCTATGATTGATGTGCAAAAAGGAGAATTAACTATGAGAGTTAATGATCAAGAGATTAAATTCAATGTTCTTAAATCGATGAAGTACCCTGACAAAGAAAAATGTTATCAAATGGATATTTTTGATTTTATAATTGGTTAGCCCTAGCTAGATCGAACTTACCTAAAGATTGGTTTGATCAAACATAATTTGAATTGATCTGGTGATCAAGTTTATTTGGGTTAACCCAAGTTAGGTCGGGCTGACCTGGTGGTTCAAAGATTTAGTTGATTTGGGTAACTCGAGTTATGACAGGTAGACTTGATGATTTAGTTGATTTAGGTTAACCTGAGTTAGCTCGGGTTGACCCGATGGTTTGAAGATTTAGTTGATTTGGGTTAACTAGAGTTAGGTCGGGTTGACTGGCTGATATAGTTGATTTGGGTTAACTTGAGTTAGATAGAGTTGACCTAGTGATTTAGTTAATTTTGATTAAGCCGAGTTAGGATGAGTTGACGTAGTGATTTAGTTGATTTGTGTTAACCCGAGTTAGGTCAGGTTAACTTAGTGATTTAGATGATTTAGGTTAGCCCAAGTTGGGTTGGATTGACCCAGTAATTTAGTTAATTTGGGTTAACTTGAGTTAGGTCGGGTTGACTCGATGATTTAGTTGATTTAGGTTCATCGGAGTTAAGTCGGGTTGACCCAGTGATTTAGTTAATTTAGGTTAACTCGAGTTTGGTCGAGTTGAGCCAATGATTTAGTTGATTTGGGTTAACCCGAGTTAGGTTGGGTTGAATTGGTGATTTAGTTGATTTGGGTCGGTTTGGTGATTTAGTTGATTTGGGTTAACCCGAGTCACGTCTGGTTGACCTGGTGATTTAGTTGATTTGGGTTAACCCCATTTAGGTCTGATTGGTCTGGTGAGTTAGTTGATTCGGGTTAACTCAAGTTAGGTTAAATTGACATGGTGATTTAGCTAATTCAGGTTAACCTCAGTTAGGTCAGTTAACCCGGTGATTTAGTTGATTTGGGTTAAGCTGAATTAGGTCGGGTTAACCCTATGATTTAATTGATTCGGGTTAACTAGAGTTAGGTCGAGTTGACCCGGTGATTTAGTCAATTTGGGTTAACCTGAATTAGTCAGGTTGACTCAGTGATTTAGTTGATTTTACTTAAGACCAAGTTAAGTTAGACTTAGGGTTTAGCTTTAATTTAGGTTAAACCTAAAGAGGGTTGGTTAAGTAATGTAGGTTAGACTCGGGGTTTAGGTTCAATGAAGGTTGAACCTGAAGAGTTGGCTAAGTCTAATGTATGTTAGACTTAGGGTTTAGGTTCAACTTAGGTTGAACCTAAAGAGAGTTGGCTAAGTCTAATGTTGATTAGACTTGGGGTTTAGGTTCAATGTAGGTAGAACCTAAAGAGTTTGTTAAGTCTAATTTACTTTAAACTTAGGATTTTGGTTTAATGTAGGTTGAACCTAAAGTGTTAGAGTTGGGTTCAAGGGTTGTACTAGACGTTTTACAATTAGGTCCAATTTTGGTTTGAATCAGGGTTAGGTTCAATTTAGGTTGAACCTAAGGTTTTGGGTTAGATTCAAGTTGGTTTGAACTAGGGTTAGGTTCAATTTGAGTTGAATCTAAGGATTTAGGGTTAACCCCAAGCTGGCTTGGACCTAGGGTTTGGTTCAGTTTGGGTTGAACCTAAGGATTAAGGGTTAAGTACAAGTTGGTTTAGAGGTTCAATTTGGGTTGAACCTAAGGATTTAAGGTTAAATCCAATTTGGGTTGGAGCTAGGGTTTGGTTCAATTTGGATCAACCTAAGGATTTAGGATTAATTTCAATTTGGTTTGGGCCTAAAGTTTGAAGGCTAGATTCAATTTGGGTTAAACCTAACATTTAGGATTAGATTGGGTCTAGGATAGTTAGACCTAACACTTAGGGATGGGTTGAATTTAACCCAAATTGGATATAAGGGAAGTCAAGTCCGATTAGGACTCAGATTTAGCTTCAATTGGGTTAACTCTAATCAAGAGTTTACTCAAATCGGATTTAAACTGACTTAAAACTATCCTACGCCTAAGCTCAAACTAGACTGAAACCCTAGGTCATACAGATGTCCCATGGTTAAGAAGAAAACCATGTTATAACATCCCTAATGGCTCTAGATGAATGTCTTATCTTAGGTTAAAAACAATTTAGGCCAAAATATAGTTTTTTTTTTATTTTTTACATTTTTACCCTTGAATTTCTAATGTTTTGTTTTAGGGTTTTCAACGGTGTAAATTATCATTTTAAAGTTCAATTTAATGTCCTTGAATTTTCTAGCCAATTTTCATATTTAATTTTCACTTTTCTGATTTTTTATAATTATTTTTTAAAATAATTATAAACTTGATAGAAAATTAAAAATTTTAATGTTAGGGAGGTTCTCTGACCTTGAAAAATTCAAGAAATGTTCCCAAAGATGGGAGGTGCAATCCCAGAAAATTTCAAAATTTTTAGATTTATATTTAATTTTTAATAATTAAAATACTCTCCAGAGTATTTAATTAATTAAAAATTAAATATAGGTCATATATTTCCAATTTTATTTTTATTAATTTTCCCTCTCTTCATTGAGTTCAAAGGCATTTTTATTTTAATTTTAGAGTTTTTCTACATAGAGTTATGTATTTTTGAAGTTACAATGATTTATTTGGGTTTAATTACATAGGAAGAGGTGGAGGTTTCTACTTATCCATGCGGCATCCCGTCATCATCAGCAGTGTCAAAACTCCACGCAGCACTGTTATATTTGTAGTGTTTTCTACGCTATCGCTGAGGGGGCCCGCGATCCACACCTCTGTTCCACACTGTTTGATAGTCCAATTAAATTGTTGTCGTCCATTTCCAATACACAGAAATAGATGGCATCCATTCATCGTCCCCACAGGACAATGAACCGAAGATCTTTTATGATCAAATTGTAATGTATCCCTCAATTTTCCATGAAATCTCATAGGGTTTGTTACCAAAGCTTCATCTAACGTTAATGAACACATATATATGGTTGATTGACCATGGTGCATTCATTTCTTTAACAAAGACCAAACCCGAAACAAATTTTAGGATTTTTTATCCTTCCCTTGTCCCAAGAGATGTGGCCTCGATTAGGCTTGATAGACACAATCATCTTGACCCCACAAAGCTTCTCTTTAGCTCAATTTGGATTGAAATCAGCTCTAGCTATAAGCTAGGACAAATGGTGGTTTGGTTTGGTCTTAGGATAGCTTTGAGTGTGCAGGATGGCTTGATTTTGATCGGACTATCTTTGTGAAGCTTGGGGATGCTTTTGGAAGAGTTAATTTGGTATTCCAATTAAATTTATGTCAAAACTGAAATTTTCCTTGGATTTCAAAGGGAAAGTTAGGGCTTCATAGTGGTAGTGATGGGATAGGGAAAGATGGATTTTATTGGCTAAGTCTTAAGAAATGTTTTTTCTATTGGAAGGCAAAGGATTTGGGAGCTATCTAGGGAGCTTAGTTTTTTTCTTGAAGCTCACAGGTTCCCCTTTCAGTTGTCATGGAAGGGCTTAGCATGGCTTGGGATAAGCTTAGGCAATTCCTCTATGAGTTTGCAGAGGCATGTGAGGCTTTCTTGGATGAATTATGGGTGTCATTTCCCATTTTTGGAAAGCTTGACCAAGGAGGCTCCAATGGGGAAGAGAGAGAAATTTCATGGCTTGAGGGCATTTGACGGAGTTGGAGATGTGGCTTTTAAGCTCATCCTTTGTCTAGCTAGCCGAAACATTAGAAGATTTAGGCAAGGAAGACTTGGTTGCCAAGTGTAGGGGGGACGGGGGGTGGGTAGGTGTGATCTTTTTCATCTTATCTGCCTTTTTTTATTTTGGTTTTATTTGGAATTATTTAGAGTATAGTTCATTGACCCACTTTTTATATGTTTGCAAAATTATGTTAATAGCAATTGCACCAAAAACTTGATCCTGCTTTAATATATATATTTGATTTTATGATGGAATGTTTAATGTGGATTCTACGCAAGTATACGTATCGTATCAAGTAATACAGGGCTCTAGTGGAGTCCTTGTTATCGATCCCACGGGGAAGTTTTTAACGAATTGTATCGACTAAAATTTAAAGGAATTACTTACTAATATAGTAATAGGAAATTTAAAGTAACTAAAGCAACTAAAGTAAACAAATGCTTGAAATAAAGTTGATTTAAATAATTCAGAAAAAAGTATCCTTCTCCTTGTTTTTAGAAAATTAAGTGAATGATGAATCTAATTAGAATTTTTTAATTGTATTGTGACAAATAGGAGCATTCCTATTCTTTACCCTTTAGTCCGAGTGTAAAGAACATTGACTAATCATATGTTTGATTACTGAATCACGCGGCTAGTTGGAAGGATACCGGCTGCCACTTCGAGCTCTCACGTTCCCCTCACTCGAGGGCTAACATCTACACTTCGACTCTCAAACAATAAGACCAAATTGAATATTTTAGTCCGTCACAATAAAATGTCCAATTCTACATCCGATAAATAATATTTCCCTATTTATTTGCACCCTCCTTCCAAGGCTTTTGACTTCCCTGAATATTGGATGTAATTTTTATTGTAGTTGATAATTCAACATATTTTAACAAATCAATTGGCCAGATTGAAAGTAAATTAAGTTTTAAGTAAAAATTATCACAACTTATTTTAATATATTAGGTACTTCTATTTAATTTCATCATTTCACATAATTTTCATAAACAAGGAGAAAGACTAAGAAAACTACTCAGAATGCATGGGAATAAAATAAAGCATGGATTTTTATTTAAAGTTAACAACACTAAACAAAGGCACTTATCTTAATTTCCTCCCCAAGCAGACTCCTTGAAGTTCCTTGGACTTTTCCCTCTAATACAGCACACTTCTAACTCACTAATTATACTCTAAAACTCTCAAATTAGCACTCAAACACAAATAGACTCTCTAAATAAACAAACTGAAGACTCAAGAAACACACCAATGACACACAATAGACACACACACAAACACTAGAATTCGGCCTCTATTTATAGAGGTAGGCAAAGGTTCAAGGGGTACTTAAGCACCTCTTCAAAAAGCGTCCAGGATCAATGTATTTTGCATTTTGAACTGTCTCGCCGTAGGCGAGAAACGACCTCGCCGTCGGCGGGCTTCTAGAAGGTCTTCAAACCCGCGCGATCTCGCTGTCGGCGGGCTCGGGCTCGCTGTCGGCGAGGTAGTTGTAATTCCTTCAGAAGTTCTCCTCATGATCTCGCCGTCGGCGGCCTCGATCTCGTTGACGGCGACTTAGTTCATTTTGCATGAATTTCTTCCTTTTTGATCCAAATTCGCTCCATTTCATGCTTTTTGTTTCCATCACTTATAAATCTTTGTTCCTACAATAAAATAAAGAAAATGCATTTCTTTAAAGTGCAATTTCATCAAAAATAGATATGAATTTCTTAATATATTTTTCTGTGATCAAAATCCCCCAAACTTAATTATTACTTGTCCTCAAGTAATTTTAATACTAAATAAAAATAATGATTTCTGTAATAGAATTTTTTCAATTCAGATATACTATGAATTAAATTTAAATAATATTATAGCAAAGTTGAATAGAAATATTTCTAAGTAATTAAATTTACTTTATAGATATAAGATTATCTAGTTATCAGGTCTAAGATTTCTAGTTTTCTATTTATTTCAGGAATGACTATATTTAAAAGAGTAAATTACTTAAGATATTTAGATGATAGGAAGTTCAAGAAAACACTTATTTAGTAAAATACTAATCTATATATATAAGTTTAGAAATATAATTAAGTTCTACCTTTTAGGTTGAATCCATTGAAGCCAATTTTTTATAAGGCATCTCCTCAAGCTTCTCCTCACTTATACTTTTCTCTCTCTTTTTTTTCTTTCTTTTTTTTCTTTTTGGATTGATTTTCAATCCTTCTCTTTTTTTTCTTTTCTTTTTCAAGTGAGGATTACTGTATCTGGATAGCCTGTTAATAATTTTGAACTTCAACTTTTTCTTCCTAAATTTGAAACTTAAAATATTTCTTTGCTTATATGTATTTCATAGTCTTTACTTTATTAAGTTTCAATCTCTTCTTTTTCATCTAAATACTCAAGGATTTCAATTTTAGAATATAGTTTCCCTTACTTTAAAAAGTTTACTATATTCTTATTCCTTTTAACCAAATATCTTATTCTATTAATTAATTGAATTACTAAGAACATTTTATTTAACTTTCTATAATAATTAAATAAAGTAATTCATGTTTATTGAATTGAAAAACTACTATAGAAAATCATTTGATAATAATTTTTGAAAATAGAAATTGAGAACAATTTAATAATTAAATTTGTATTTTTATCTTCCCCCAAACTTAAATTTTTCTATCTATACTAAATAGTGAAAAGGGAAAGTATATAGTAAAGTTTATCATACCTTTTGAGCTTTAGGTATTTATTTTCTTTAAAATTTTTGCAGGCTTTTTCATTACTTACAGAACCTGTACTGTTAGTATTCTTCCACATATAGTATTTAAAAGAAAGTGCAGGGATGAAATTTTGAAATAAGTATAAAACATAACAAATGAAAACTTAATCTATTACTACACATACAACCAATTAACCTACTTTAAAACATATTAAAACAATCTAAACAATATTAAAAGTTCATAACTTATACAAAACATAAATAACACATTAAAGAAAGACTAACATCCTATCTAACAGAAAATTACAAACTAATTTAACACACATAAGAGGTCTAATATAACAGCATAAGAAAACATACCAACATCCATAGTTCACAGAAAGTATAGAATAATTAAACACAGAATAATAAAGTTTCCAAAATAACAACAAATCTAAACAAACTAAACAAAGGCTCTAATCTTCTGCATCAAAATCCCAAACTATATCATCTCCCTGATCTCCAGGCTGAGAAGGCTGAGCAGGCTGGTACTATGTATAACGGGGGCACTCAGGAAAGACAACATCTAAATCACCACTCCTATATCGACGTTCAGCTTCATAGTATGCAATTTCGTATTCTGAATGTCGCTAGAGATATTCGCTATCATAATCGTGTCTTCTTTCCATACCTCTAATCCTTTGGTCTATATGCTCAAATCTTCTTTCCATATTTTCTCCAAATTGCTCAAAACTCTTTCTACTCAAAGTCAGCTCAGTCATCAGATCTTGAAGGGTAGGAGTGGTGTACTGAGGGGGTTCATAACTAGTAGAGGGTATATCTCTACTTGAAGAAGGTACATAATCCCTTATTCCAGATCTCCATCCTTCGTGGGATTCATATTTCTTTATATTAGCCTGAGTAAGGGGTTTCATAGGTTCAACCCATTCCTCATTATCTCTTGCCTCTACCCTAGATAATTGGCAGAATGTATAGATAAGACCAGGATGTCCTAGTCCTCCTCCACTTTCATTTCTAGAGGTGGCTAATATATTCTTATAAATGACACTTCCCACATTAATACTCTTTTGGTTCTGAATATAGAAATTCAGAACTGCTATATCTCTTGTTACCTCACTATGGTGGTAGGTAGGTAACAAAGTAGAACAAATAAAATAATTTCAGGCTTTAGATGTTGCATTTAACATAGAAGGAGGGAAGTTTACCCGTTCCCGCTGTTTTATCTTCCAGACTCCTTTCCCATCAGTGAGAAAGTCGATCACCTCTTCCAGTGGTCCTTCCATAGTTCCAAAAGTTTCATACTCGCTGGTGTAGGTGTCTCGTACTTCATAATAAGTGTTTATTCTAGCAGCGTTGAATTCCACAAAAATCCTCTAACTTTAACCGGTGCATCTTCAGCCTGTGTTAAATTTGCATAAAATTCTTTTACCACTTCTACAGCGGCTCTGTTGGTCACGAAACAGAAATTTTCTCATCCTCGCTCCCTAATGATTCGCTCAACTTTTCCTCCTGGATTCTTGAAAACTCAATCTTGAATGCATTTTCTTGATTGGATATTGTGTAAATATCTTGATTGTGCCCTTGCATTCACAAAACAAGTTTCATCGTAATCCAATCGTCGCTTTTGTCGTGGAGCCATTCTTCGATATGTGAAATTTACAAAAATTTTAACTAAACTCCAAAATATTACTAAGAAGGCTTCCTACAACATCTAAAATCCATTTAAATCAATTTTCATGAAATTCTTCCAAGTATTTTCTCTACATTTCAAATTTTTTTCAAAATTTCCCAATGTAGAAGAAATCCATGGTGAAAATAAAAACTTTTTGCATAGGAGTGAAGCTCTTACCAAGGGAAGATGAAATCTGGTGTCAAAAAGTGTTGAAATCGCCTCAAATCCAAGATCTCTCAAGCCCTAGGTTGGTTTTTTCGAAGTTTTGAGGAAGGGGATGATAAATAGTGTCGGTTGACTGGTCAAATATAGGTCTTTTCGTGATCTCGCTGTCGGCGAGATTTTTCTCGCCGTCAGTGAGCTAATTAATTTAATTAGGCAAAAGTTTCAGGAAAAATCCACCGTCGGCGAGCTCGTTCTCACTGTCAGCGGGTTTTCTCGCTATCAGCGAGATAATTCTCTCCATCGGCGAGATCCCAAAATTTTTAAATTTTTGAAATTCGTTAATCATTTTCAACCTCGATTTGCCCTTAATCAATCTTCTGATCACTTAATTTAATAATAGTATGAAGATTAGATACTTCTACTCACAGAAAAGTTCACACAACACAAACAATATAACTTTATATATGAAATCCATGAGACTTACAAACTTCACACTAACAACTTAACAACATACTTAACTTAAATATTTAAATCCATAATACTCAGCATCGCAATCCACACCACAACACTCTAAATGTTGAGACATAACAATTACAAATAATCTCATCAAATCTGAGATGATCAAATCAAAGTTTGACTCATAATAAAACCTAAATCCAAATCAACACATATATACACAAATATATGACATAAAATAGAAATCTTTCCTACTCCTCAGTGTCTGAACTATCTTCCTCTCTGATATTCCCGATGCGACGCAGGTGCACAAATAAATTGTAGAAAGGCCTAAAAGGGAATTTAGCAATAGATTCTTCATCAATCCATCCTTTCTTTCTCAGTAAATGAATAAAACTGGCCTCCAGATGTCCAGTATGCTCAAAGTGCTCCTTCATCCTCTAGTCAATGTGATCAAACATATTAGAGATATTGTCGATGGAATTCATCACATTTTCAACTCTTTCTCCAATCCTTTAATCTTTTTTAGAATGAAATTAGTTTTATCAGTAAGAGGCCTTGCTAAAGGATTGTTATGTGATGCTCTGTCAGAAATAATGGTAATCTCATCATTGTTATCCAAAGTTGGAAACATATCCGTAGGATCAAGTGGTTTCCATGGTAAAAGTACCTTTTCCCAAGCCTCATAAGAAACTTGGTACTGACTGCATAAAGTAAATATAGTCGATGGGTGTCCAAGTCCATGCACTGACCCATGCACAATCAATCCCAATGCTGACTTTACTATTATTGATCTAACATCGATAGGTAGTCCAATTTGAATACAGTAGTTTAATATAGCGCATTCCTTTGAAACTTTATTGACCCTCATAGTAGGTAATAGTTTTGATGAGATAAAGAAATGCCAATGCTTCAAGACAGGGTTAAGAAGTGATGCAGAAAAACTGACATACCCATCTTCGCGTAACTCCCAATCATCAGGTTCGTCGATCAGGTATCTATAGATCTCGTTCATATTGTATCTTGAAGGCACAAAGTTGGAATAATGACGGACGAGGTATTCTCTATAGAAAATAATTCATTTACCCTTGAAGGAGTAAATGTTACCCATCTTCCCCGACGTAGACATTTCTATTGTTGATCGCATGTAGATTAGAGTAAAACTCTTTAACTACTGGAATAACTACAGCGGATGTCGTATAACAAAATACCTCCATTGCCGCTGTGCGATCATTTCTTCGATTTTTGTGGTGGAATTCTCTACTCCTCTGTTGACAAATCTCCTTTCTTTAATAAGTCTTTTCTTCATCAAGCCTTTGTTGAAGATACGTTGCGCCTCCGAACTGACGAATTTTCTTCGGTTAAAAACTTCAGTTTTTGTGGTTTCTAAGAGTTTGGTGGCCATTTCGGATTGAAAGGATTGGTCTCTAGTTGTTTTTAAGGAAGAAAACAGTGTAAAATTGGAATTGGGATAATTTCCTATGAAGAAATGGCTTGAACCGTCCAAAACCGCACGAAAATTCTTAAGAAACCAAAATCTCAACTGCCTCGCCGTCAGCGGGAAGTTTCTCGCCGTCAGTGAGCTAGTTATAAAACTGAATTAAATCATGGCACACGATCTCGCTGTCAGCGGGCTCGGGCTCACTATATGCGAGATTCTTAAAAATCTCCCATTTTCGCTCTAGTCCAAATATTTTCTGATCTCTTCATATAGGTTCGAATTTGTGATGATTCTAATTAAAAATTTGAGTGGTAAGATTTGTTTTAATAATATAGACTCACTAATTTGTAGATAATTAAAAATAAAATACTACTATGGGTTGCCTCCCATAAAGCGCTTGGTTTAACGTCGTCAGTCCGACCTAATTTCAGTTAGTAATTAGGTTGACTAAGCATTAAAACCTCTTTAAAATTTGGTCTTCTTCCTTCGAAATATGGTTTTAATCTATGTTCGTTTACCTTAAATCTATGTCCTATTTTTGGATCTTCAATTTCTATAGTTCCATATGAAAATATTTGAGTTATGGTGAAAGGTCCTAACCATCGAGATTTCAATTTTCCAAGAAATAATCTCAATCTAATATTATATAGTAGAACTTCTTGTCCTGGTTCAAAATTTCTCTGATTAATCTTCCGATCATGCCATAATTTCATCTTTTCTTTATAAATCCTATCATTATCATATGATTCATTCCTTAATTCTTCCAATTCATTTAATTGCAACAATCTTTTCTCACCAGCTTCTTTCATATTATAATTAAGTTCTTTAATCGCCCAATATGCTTTATGTTCTAATTCAACTGGTAAGTGGCAAGTTTTTCCATATATAAGCCTATAAGGAGTCATTCCAATCGGAGTTTTATAAGAAGTCATGTATGCCTATAATGCAGTATCTAGTCTTATAGACCAATCCAATCTATTAGGGTTTTCAGACTTTTCTAATATACGCTTAATCTCTCGATTAGAAACTTCAGCTAATCCACTAGTTTATGGATGATAAGCAGTTGATATCTTATGCATAATATTATATTTTTCTACTAGTTTGTGAATATATTTGTTTCTAAAATGAGTTTCTCCGTCAGTGACAATCACTCTCGGCATTCCAAATCTAGTAAAAATATTTTTCATTAAAAATTTTGAAACACTTTTAGCATCACACCTAGGTAAAACTTGTGCTTCGATCCATTTAGAAACATAATCAATAGCTACTAATATATATGAGTTTCCAAATGAAGGAATAAAAGGTCCCATAAAATCTAATCCCCAAACATCAAAAATTTCAACTTCTAATATAAAATTCAGAGGCATTTCATTTCTTCTTGATATGTTTCCTACTCTTTGGCATTTATCGCAGGTTTTTATATATCTATATACATCTCTAAATAGAGTAGGCCAGTAGAATCCTGATTGTAGAATTTTATATGCAGTTTTATCTGTCCCAAAATGTCCTCCAAAATCAGAGTCATGACATTTTTGAATGATTGGTTCAGTTTCTTCATAAGGCACACATCTTCTAATAATTAGATCCTTACATTGCTTATATAAGTATGGTTCATCCCAAAAGTATGTTTTAGTATCATGAATGAATTTTTTTCTGTTCTTGTAAAGTTAACATAGGTGGTAAAATATCACTTACAATATAATTTACTATATCAGCATACCAAGGTAATTTCCACTCATTTATATTATAAAGTTGTTCATCGGGAAAACTGTCTAAAATTTCATTATCGGTATCGGATAATTCATGATTTTCTAATCTTGATAAATGATCCGCATTTGATTATCAGTTCCCTTTTTGTTAATGATCTCAAAATCAAATTCTTGCATTAATAATATCCATCTAATTAATCTTGGTTTAGAATCTTTCTTTTGCATTAAATACTTTATAGAAGAGTGATCAGTATGTACAATACATTTAGTTCCTATTAGATAGTGCCAAAATTTATTAAAAGCATATACAACTGCTAATAATTCTCGTTCAGTAAAATTTATTTCAACATCATTTAGAGTTTTACTAGCATAGTATATAACTTTAAAAATCTTATCATATCTTTGCCCAAGAACTGCTCCTATAGCATAATCACTAGCATCACACATAAGCTCAAATGGTTTCTCCCAATTAGGTGAAACTATTATAGGTACTGTAATTAATTTATCTTTTAATAATTCGAAAGCATTCAGGCATTCAGTTGTAAATTCAAATTTCTTGTCCTTTTCAAGAAGTTGGCATAGAGGTTTAGTAATTTT
Source organism: Papilionanthe hookeriana x Papilionanthe teres (assembly GCA_022702705.1). NCBI lineage: Eukaryota > Viridiplantae > Streptophyta > Magnoliopsida > Asparagales > Orchidaceae > Papilionanthe > Papilionanthe hookeriana x Papilionanthe teres. The sequence goes on along the minus strand of CM040422.1, from coordinate 98,417,353 downwards.
TGAAAAATCTTTAATATAACTGTTGACCTCATTTTTGATGAGGTCTTCTCTTCTTCTTTCTAGTACCTAGGATCTAGCCTTAGGTTTTTTTCTTTGACTATCCTAAAGGGCTAGAATTGGGACCCACCACTTAGAAATTCAAACCACTTCTTAACTCCCTGCAAACTCCACAAACTTGACTATAGACCCCTAATCACCTAGAGGGTTGAAATCAAATGTGGAAGTTTAAAGGATGAGTCCCTATAGGACTCTTTGGCCTTAGGACTACCCTGGGTGGCCTGGTCTGGTGAAGGGCTGACTTACACACACACTACACCTATACACTACACTTTCACACACCTCCTAAAAACACACCCATACCTAACTTGACCTCCTGACTCATGTAGGTGATTCACATGGATGGTCCTTAACCCCTAAGCCCTTAGCTAAGAGGGTTAGGAACAACATAGTGGATGCCTCAAATGAGTCCCTTCATGGCTCATGTGGGCTTGATATGGCTACATGGCTCAACCAAAATGATTTTATTCCACTTACATTCACCCAATCTTCAATTTCCCAAATTTTCAATTTTTGACCCCCGGGACCCTACACCCGCTTAGCCTACCCAAAACTCTTGAAATTACCCAAATTTTTCAAAAATTCCCAAATCATCCAAAATTCCCTAAAATCATTCCTAAACATTTCTCTCCACTCAAATTGATAATCCATAGCCAAAAATACCAAAACTTCCAAAAATACCTCCCAATACCCTCCAAATACCCAAAATACCCCTCTTGACCCAAAAATCCAAAAAATTCAGAAAATTCCCAGAAAATTCTAGAAAATCTCAAATATTCCCAATTTCATTTTGTTCAACTACACCATGGGCCAATTTTGTCAATTTATCCTACGTTTGTCAAAACCCCCAATTTGACCCATTTTAACCCTAAGTAAACCCAATGTCAAACCAAACCTACCCAATTGACCCAAATTTTGTTCCAATTCAATTCTAAACTTCAATTCAACATTCCAAACACCAATATAGACCAAATCCAAGTCCAATTTGATTGATATTTGGATCCAATTTCACTTTTGGCCTTAAAGCCCAATTTGGACCCATGACCCAAACCTAACCCAAACTAACCCAATTCAACTCCAATTAACCCCAAATATTTTCTAAACCTTCCTTAACATTCCCACAAACAAAACACTAACATGATTTGCCCAAAATTTAGACCCAAACCCCACTCAAATTCAACCCAAAGCTAAAAGGCCCAATTTTGACCTAAACCCAAACCTAACCCAAATGAACCCAAACCCCAAAATCAAAACTCAACCAAAGCCAAAACCTCTTTGAAACACTCCCATAACATTTACCAACATTTATTTTACATCAATTTCAACCCTAGCCCAACATTGGCCCAAGTTAGCCCAATTTGACCTATATTGGCCCATTCACCAAAGAAGCCCAAATCCAACCCAATTCAAACCTAAATCACTCCAAACTCATTTCAAATCACTTATGACATATCCCTAAACCAAACTCAATAATTATTTGGCCCAAAATTCTACAAAATTCCCATCCATGAATTCATTCTTAAACTTAAAAGCCCACTTACATGAAACCTTCCTAAAGCCCATCTCCACCAAAATCCAAAGAGCCAAAATCAATCCAAAACCCATATGACAAGTGCTCTACACCATATTTTCAATTAAATCAATCCCTAAGTTTCAAAACTCATCATGAAGCCATTCCAAATTAAGCCCACATACAAATTCCCATCAAAATACCAAAATTTTCTTAAACCCATTTCCATGAAATTGACTTAACTTTTCCCAAGCCAAAGATGAGCCATGAAGCCATGCATGAGCCACATGGAAGCCATGAGAGCCTCTTTACATGTCACCATGCCATTTTGGGCAAAAGAAGGAGACTCTTTCCTTAATCTCCTAAAGTCATTAGCCTTAACCATGATTCCCTTAACCCAAATTTAATCCAAATATATTTGGATAAGGACTTCTCCATGTCAAACCAGCTGATTCCCTTGATTCCTCACAGCACCCAAAGCCACCTTGAAGGGTGAACCAAGCCCAAAGGGTGGACTTGACCAAATCAAGCCAAAATTGGCCTTCTCCCATTCCATTTTAAATCAAGCTTTTGACACATGGCATTTGCCAATTGCCTGCACTAATGCCAAGCCCTGACCCCACTGGCCAAGATGGTGACCTGAGACTGGCCGGCCAGCCACCACAGCCGCCGGAAACCACCAGGCCGAGAGCTCACATGTGAGCCCAAACTTGAAATTCTCACCTGGCTGAGTCGCCCCATCCCCAATGGCCATTGCAGCTGTTCTTCCCTTGACCTAAGCAGCTGATCCCAAGCCCTAACTCTCCTTGGGAGGCCCTCCACCCTCTCCTATTTAAACCCGAACCCCTCACGGCCATGGAAGAGAGTTGCACAAACCTTGCCGAAACTCTGCCAAAATCGTTCCAAACCTTACTCCATACTTAGAGCAGTTGATCCTCAGTGTCAATTTGCCCTAATCCCCACCAACAGAACCCAATTTCTCAACTGAAATTTCACTCAAAAACCAGGACACTTTGCCACAGTGAGCCAATCTTCAAATTGACTGGCCCTACACCTTCACTAGACCAAGAGGAGAAGTTTCCCACTGAAAGCCCCATCTCCAGGCCACCCAGTTGTTCCAGACTCCAAGTTTTGTGATCGGGCTTGGTCGAAATCATACCTAGGCGACTCACCAGACCAGGAGACTTCATCTGGAGCTTGTCGGGATCCAATCGAAGGTGACACAACCCTCAGATTAAAGCCACACTTCTCTGAGCAAAGGTATGAGCTAATTCTTCATCCCGAGCTTCTGGAGATTCTCCATTTCAAATGCTTTAATTTCAATACATGATCACCATATAGATGTATTCGTCTCTTCAAGACGAATCCATAGAGCACAAGAACACGAAAATCCGTTAAGTATTGAGTGAGATATTAGGGATTTTGTGTGGACGGTTCTCGGGCTAGGAAGCTTGGGGACGATGAACGGATGTCGTTCATTTAATACACGTGCGGACGGACGGCCAGGATCGCGCCGGATAAGGAGACGGAACGACACAGCGGGCCCCCGGAGCGCTGAGTTGGATGGCAGCGCCGAATCAGAAGGCAGCACGCGGCGTTTCGGAGCTGTCGAGGTTGACGCGGCGCCGCATGGATAAATAGAAAATTAGGGTATTTTTCTATTTATTTAATTCCCTAAACTTCAAAAATCCATAACTTTTTGTAGAAAAATCAGAAAAATAAAATAAAAATACCCTCTTGCTCAGTGAACGGAGGAGAATAATGTGGAAAAGAAATCATTTAATTTCATCAAGTATTTTATTTTTAATGATTTATTTACCCTCTGCATTGTTTTAATTCTCCATGCATATAGGAAATTCACCATGGCATGAGACCATAGGGCTTTTGAAGCCTCTGAATTTGGGAACATTCCCTGAATTATCCAAAGTCAGAGGCCATCCCTATGAGAAGTTATTGTTTTTTCAAATTCATGTTACTGTTTTGAGTATTTTAAATCCAATAGTTAGCATGTTGTAAAATAAATTCTAGGAAAATTTGGTGATGTCTCTTATGACCAGAGAACCCTAGGAAAAGTAGGTTTTGAATTAATTTATTTAAAATAGCCCTAATTGGCTTAAACACCCAAAATAGGTCCCTAATTAATTAGAGCTAATCATACATCAAATTGACTTGAAATCAATTCTCCACTGATCTTTAGGATCAGAGGAACCCACCATAAAAATTTGAAGTCAATTGGACTTGGTTAGCTTTACTAAATGGGTTGATTAAACCATTTAGTCAATTTGAACTTTAAAAATTCATAACTTTCAAAATACTTTTCAAAAATTCACCAAATTAGTTTTGGAGCCTCTCTGATATCAGGGGAATTTAAGAAAATTAAAATTTTAATTTTCTAAAAAAGTTGATTTTTTGTATTATTTTAATATTTTAATAATTAAAAAATAATAAAAATCATAAAAATAATAAAATTCACCAAAATGTTTTTGAATTTTAATCACTTAGGAACAAACCCCATATTTTTCTTAGGTCTATTTAATGAGATATTAAATTTTAAAGCCCTAAGGTAATTTTAAAATTAAAAATATATATATTTCTAGTATTTCCACTAAAATAATTCTAATAAATCAAAGAAAAATCAGAAAATTGTAAAAATTGATTCTCTGATTTCCTTGATATCAGAGAGATTTTTGAAAAATGTAAAATTCATTTTTCAATCTTTATTTTATTTTAAAATTAATTAATACTCCAAAATTTAAAATAATCATAATAAAAATAATATAATTCAAAAAATCACCAAAATTGGTCCAAGTGGTCCTCTGGTCATTAGGAATGTCCCATTATTTTCTTAATGACAGAAACTTTCCCTTGGTCATGTTATTAAATTTTCCTTGGAAATCCCTATTTTCTACCAAAAATAATTACATAAATAAATTAAATACAGAAAAAATCACATTTTCTCCTCTCATGTCTTTATTGGCATATGAGTAAAGTCACATAAAAATTTCAAGTTCATTTAAGCTCAATTTAGTGAGTTATGAAATTATTAAGCTTGAAGGGCAAAATGGTAATTAAAATTTTAACCTTTAATTAAAACTTTAGGCTTAATAAAATTAACAAGTAAAATATTTGATCTTAATCTGATTTGGATGATTGAAATTTAAATAATTAAAGGGTAGAAACCTATTAAACAATTTAAAAATAATTAAAATAAACCTTAATTAAATAATTGATTAAATTTGGAAGAATAATAAAGTTGGGATTATTAAATAGGGATATTATTAGGAAGAGATTTGTTCTTTAATTTAAAAATCCCTAAATTAATCATCTCAATAATAATGAATCCCCAATTAAAATGATAATTCAAATTTAAGTTTTAAAATGTTAAAAGACCTAATCATTAAAATCAAATTAAAGTCAAATTATTAAACTCTTTTTAAATTTTCAATTAAATTAAAATTAAAAATAAAATTAAATTAAAGATTAAATTAAATTAAATCAAACAAATTAAATTAATTTAAATTAAATTAAATCAAATAAATTAAATTAAATTAAATTGAACAAATTAAATTAAATTGAATTAAATTTAATTAAAATTAAATTAAATTAAATTAAATTAAATTAAATTAAATCACATTAAATTAAATTAAATTAAATTAAATTAAATTAAAATAAAAAAATAAAATCAAGTTAAAATTAAAATTAATTTAAGTTAAATAAATTAAATTAAAATTGAAGCTAAACCAAATCAAATAAATTAAAGTTAAATTAAATTGAATTAAAAAATAACATCACACTAAGACATAAAGAAATTCAAAATAAAGCAACTTGAACACTATTCCAAATTTAAACCCGTTAGCCGAGATTAAATTAAATCACAAACCATTTGAACACCAATTTGCCCTCGAAAGCTTTGGTTATCATAACTCCTAAACGAACGTTAAATGAAATGTTACTTCACCTATAGGATATTCAAATGTCCTAGTTCATCTGAGCAAGATAACAAAACTTGAATTCCCGGACGATTAATTCATTTGTATGATTAAATTCATTTGGACTTAAAACAATTCTAGCAATATTGAAAAGATGTTTAAGATTCTTCTTAAGCACTTCCTCAATATGACGAGATGTTTATAAGAACAACTAAACTTAATTGTTCTTTGATGAAGAAAATCGTCCTCAAACCAAAACACAAGAACCTAGACATCATAGGAAATAACTAGCTATAGGATTAGGAATTTGGTAGAAAACCATAACCCTTCCCTTAGCTTTACCTAGGAACTTGCTTATTCTAATTGTGTTTTAAGAACAGCTTGGGATGACGGGAAGACCCTCCAGGTACGCTTTAATTTTATTGCAATTTACCTTATTGCAATTTATTTAATCGCATCGCACTTACTTTTCTTGCATGATAAACAATCGTTGCATGAAAACCCACACCTTTAGGATAGTCCACTAAAGCCGAAATCAAAACTAAATTAAAAGTCATTACAAGATAAAATTCACCGCCACAACATCTCAAAATATAAAATAACTCAAAATTTAATCACAAACAGAACACAAAACTGCAATTACAACTAAATTATAACGTCTTGTTGGATGATCGGGAATACCTCGGATGATGTAACCTACATGTTGCTAACGGGATTTCTCATGGTCTAAATGAAAGTGTGGAACTCATTTAGTTGAGTTTAGCAAATTCATCTGGACTAAGTGAATCCGATAAAAATAACGATGCCGGAAGGATGGAATCGTGGGATCTTAACAGGTGTTGTTATAATCAACTTTAAGATTTGTTTTAATTAAAACATAAAAAAAAACATTTGGAAATTAAGATTTTCTCTAAACCAAAACACTTTTCTCATCTCCTGATTTATGACTTCTATAACTAAACCTCTGCAACAACAAGGAGCTCGGAGCATGGTGGGCAGCACGGCCATCGTCATCAGCAAAACCACGAGTCTACTTCGACAAAACTTTCCCGAAATTAAATAACCGAGCCATAGGACCTCGAGGTAGTTTGCACTAGTGCAACATAAATCCTCGACCTTTTGTTAGGCATTTGCATGTTCTTGTCATGCAAATTAAGCCTAGCCTAGGTCTTAGGATTCCGAGGTAGTCGTCCGATACGACATAAACCCTCACATCTTCGAAGTTATTTGCATGATTGCGTTATGCGAAATATAAGTCCTAATTAATTAAAATTGGCAAGATTGAAATACTAAATAAACATTAGGACTTTCCTAAATTCGAAGCCAAACAATAGGATAGTCGGGAAATTATCGAAGTTCGCTTCGAATGCAGTAATTTCTCCTACCTTTCTTCCTTTGAATTCCCAAAACAAAATGTTCCAAATTTGATTCATTCCCGATTGAAATTCCAAAATTCAATCCCTTGAAAACTTAAACTTTGAAATTCTTGAGAGCGAGAACTACGATTATTATCGAGAGTTTTCTTAGGTGATTCCTGTCACTTAAGATGTAATTAACTATAGGGCTTTCCCTTATAGGGAATTTTAAAGAACCCATGTAATATAAACCCTGTTTAATGCTTTCATATTAAGCATGTGAATTTGTCGGCTTATAAAATTGGTTCACAGACCAAACGGATGTCACAAACCTTTCTAGTATATCTAATCGAGCCCTATTATCAAGCAGTGTGTCTATTCTTCGGGATAGATACACGGTTTGTGGTGCGGTGCTCGTTTATGTGAACTATTTGGGATGTGAAATCAGTTTGATTTCATATCTTAAAATTTTCAAACTTAAAATTATTTTCAAAATCAAATGCTACTTTCTAAATTATATATATATATATTTAAATCAATTTTAAAATCTAAAATTCGCCGACAATTTACGTTAGGCGACCCCTTTTCAAAATAAAACACACAAACCTAAAAAAATGCCGACAATAACGTCTGTAGAATCCAGCATGTCCAAGAAAACTTCTTATCCCTTTCACCGCAGTTGGAGGTGGTAATTTAGCTATAACTTGAATTTTTGCAGGGTCTACTTCCATGCCCTTTTCCAAAATTTTATGCCCTAATACAATGCCGCCTGTAACCATAAATTGACATTTCTCCCAATTAAGAACTAAATTAGTTTTCTCACATACTTCAAATACTTTTTCAAGATGATTTAAGCATGTGTCAAATGTTGTTCCAAATACAGAGAAATCATCCATAAATACTTCTATTCCATTATCAATTAATTTACTAAATATAAGCATCATACATCTCTGGAATGTTGCAGGTGCATTACATAATCCAAAAGGCATCCTTCGAAAAGCAAAAGTTCCATAGGGACTAGTAAAAGTAGTTTTTTCTTGATCCTCAGGAGCAATTTGTATTTGATGATAACCAGTATATCCATCTAAGAAACAAAAATATTTATGTCCTGCTAATCTATCTAACATCTGGTCTAGAAATGGTAAAGGAAAGTGATCTTTCCTGGTGACTGTGTATAATTTTCTATAATTAATACATATTCGCCATCCAGTAACTTGTCTTATAGGGATAAGATCATTATTTTCATTAGCTTTTATGGTCACTCCTCCTTTCTTAGGTACACAGTGAATTGGGCTTACCCAAGCACTGTCAGAAATAGGATATATAATACCATTATCTAACCATTTTAAAATTTCTTTCTTGACTACTTCTTTCATTATCAGATTTAATCTCCTTTGAGGATCTGCTTTAGGCTTATGTTCATTATCTAAAATAATTTTGTGCATACAGATTGAAGGACTAATTCCTTTAATATCTGCTAAAGTCCAACCAAAAATTTTTTTATATTTTTTTAAAGTATCTAAAAGTTTTTGTTCTTGAGATTCATTTAATTTATATGAAATAATAACTGGTAGAGTTGAAGAATTACCTAAGTAAGCATATTTCAAATGATTAGGTAACATTTTTAACTCAAGTTCGGGAGGTTTAATAATCGATGGAACTATATTTTTTTCGAGTGTTTTTCGTGTTATCCAAAAATTCAAATTTCTCTTGAATATAATCTAGTTCTTCATTTATATCGGCTTTTTCAATTAATTCGGTATTTTTTTTCTAATTTTTCTTCATAATATTCCTTGAAATGTTCTTTTTGTAAATGATCGAGTACTTCCATTCGAAAACACTCATCATCTTTTTCTAGTGCATATTTCATTGATTTAGCAATATTAAAAGTAATTTTTTGGTCATTTACTCTCATAGTTAATTCTCCTTTCTGAACATCAATCATAGCTTTCCCAGTGGCTAAAAATGGTCTTCCTAAAATGATAGGAATTTCTTTATCTTCTTCCATATCTAAGATAATAAAATCTACATGAAAGATAAATTTATCCACTTTTACTAATACATCTTCAATAACTCCCTTAGGATATGTAACGAACGATCGACTAGCCGAAGAGTTGCTGAGGTAGGTGAAATTTCTACCAATCCTAATCTCTTAAAAATTGATAGAGGCATTAGATTGATGCTTGCTCCTAAGTCACACAAAGCTTTTCCATAGAATTTTTCTCCGATAGCGCGGGGTATAGTGAAACTACCGGGATCTTTTAATTTTTCGGGAAGTTTTTTCTGAATAATAGCACTACACTCTTCACTAAGAACGAACATTTCATTATCGGTAAATTTTCTTTTTTTATTTAGAATATCTTTCATGAATTTTACATAATTTGGCATCTGTTCTAAAGCTTCTACAAAAGGAATATTTATTGTTAATTTCTTCAGAATTTCAAGGAATTTAGCAAATTGTTTATCTTTTTTATGTTGAATTAGTCATTGAGGAAATGGTGGTGGAGGTTTTTCAACAGAAATTTTCATTGGTATTAAAGGATTTTCTAAGTTTGGATCTTGTTGATTCTTTTCCTTTACAATTTCCACTTCCTCTTTTTGACTTTCAAGTTCTTTTCTAAATTGAGGTTCTAATTCTTTTCCACTTCTTAATTGTATTGCTTTAATTTGTTCATTTGCTTTGTCTTTGGGATTTATTTCCACATTACTAGGAAATGTTCCAGGTATTCTATTATTAAGTGCGGTAGCTATATGTCGAAGTTGAGTTTCAATATTTTTAATAGCTGTTCCTTGATTTTGTAATTGGTTACCTTGTATTTGTAATTGATTTCCTTGATTTTGTAAATGTTGACCCATATTTAATATTAATTCTTCTATTGATAATTTCTTATCTTTAAATTGTGGGTTATTATTATTAAATCCGAGTGGATAATTAGGTTTATAACTAGAATTTCCTTGATTAGAAGGAATTCCTAATGGTCGTGTTATGTTATTCATCCACGGTTGATTATTTGTGTTATTATTCCCATTAAAATTAGGATGATTTTTCCATCCAGGATTATAATAATTCGCATAAGGATTATTGGGTCTGTTATTAATTGCATTTATAGTTTCATATTGAGATTGGTGATTCTATAAGTTGTCCAGATGAATTTTCTTCTAATATAGTTGGAGAGTAATTCATTCCAAAATGATCTAATTTTTTAGATACAGCAGCGATTTGTGAAGCTAACATAGATATTGCATCATTTTCATGAATACTGGCTATCTCTTTCGGATTCATTCTATCAGCGAGCCATTGAAAATTATTGGTTGCCATTTCTTCGATTAGTGCATAGGCTTCATCAAATAGTTTTGACATTAATGATCCTCCGAGTAGCGACATCGATGATTGATCTTAAAGATCCTACTAATCCATTATAGAAAGTTTGAATAATTAACCGATACGGTAACGCATGATGTGGGCATTTCTTAAGAATTTCTTTAAATCTCTCCCAAGCTTCATATATTGATTCTCCATCAAACTCGACTAAAAGAAGTTATATCATTTCTAAGCTTAGCGAGTTTTAGATGGTGGAAAATATTTGGATAAAATTTTTTGTGATAACTCTCCCCAAGTTTTAATAGATCCAGAGTCTTAACGAATTTAACCACATTTTAGCCTTATCCCTTAAATAAAAAGGAAAAAGTCTAAGTCTAATAGCATCGTTAGATACTCCTTCATATTTCAAAGTAGCACATAGTTCTAAAAAACTAGCAAGATGTAAATTAGGATCTTCAGTAGGTGAACCACTAAATTGATTGTTTTGTACCATTTGGATAATTGCATGTTTAAGTTCAAATGAATTAGCAGCTACATCATGGTTTTGAATAGTTAAATGAATTTCATCTAATGTAGGGTTGGCATAATCTCTTAATGGTCTCTATTGATTGATATTTTCAGTTTCAGGAATATTTGCCATTTGTTTTAAATTTATAATTTCTCTTTTTTGTTTTCTAATTCTTTTAATTGTACGCTCTAATTCTGAATCGTAAGGTATTAAATTTTCGTTTCCAAATTTTTGCATACAATTTTGTAAAATAAATTTTAAAATAGTTTGTTACTCTAGTAAATAATTTCTTTACTTCCCCGGCAACGGCGCCAAAAACTTGACCCACCTTTTATATGTTTGCAAAATTATGCTAATAGCAACGACACCAAAAACTTGATCCCGCTTTAATATATATATTTGATTTTATGATGGAATGTTTAATGTGGATTCTACGCAAGTATACGTATCGTATCAAGTAATACAGGGCTCTAGTGGAGTCCTGGTTATCGATCCCACAGGGAAGTTTTTAACAGAATTGTATCAGCTAAAATTTAAAGGAATTACTTACTAATATAGTAATCGGAAATTTAAAGTAACTAAAGCAACTAAAGTAAACAAATGCTTGAAATAAAGTTGATTTAAATAATTCAGAAAAAAGTATCCTTCTCCTTGTTTTTAGAAAATTAAGTGAATGATGAATCTAATTAGAATTTTTTAATTGTATTGTGACAAATAGGAGCATTCCTATTCTTTACCCTTTGGTCCAGGTGTAAAGAACATTGACTAATCATATGTTTGATTACTGAATCTGCGGCTAGGCTGGGAGGATACTGGCTGCCACTTCAGAGCTCTCACGTTCCCCTCACCTGAGGGCTAACATCTACACTTCAGCTCTCAAACAATAGGACCAAATTGAATATTTTAGTCTGTCACAATAAAATGTCCAATTCTACATCCGATAAATAATATTTCCCTATTTATTTGCACCCTCCTTCCAAGGCTTTTGACTTCCCTGAATATTGGATGTAATTTTTACTGTAGTTGATAATTCAACATATTTTAACAAATCAATTGGCCAGATTGAAAGTAAATTAAGTTTTAAGTAAAAATTATCACAACTTATTTTAATATATTAGGTACTTCTATTTAATTTCATCATTTCACATAATTTTCATAAACAAGGAGAAAGACTAAGAAAACTACTCAGGATTCATGGGAATAAAACAAAGCATGGATTTCATTTAAAGTTACCAACACTAAACAAAGGTACTTATCTTAATTTCCTCCCCAAGCAGACTCCTTGAAGTTCCTTTGACTTTTCCTTCTAGTACAACACACTTCTAACTCACTAATTATACTCTAAAACTCTTAAATTAGCACTCAAACACAAATAGACTCTCTAAATAAACAAACTGAAGACTCAAGAAACACACCAATGACACACAATAGACACACACAGACACTAGAATTCGGCCTCTATTTATAGATGTAGGCAAAGGTTCAAGGGGTACTTAAGCACCTCTTTAAAAAGCATCCAGGTTCAATGTATTTGGCATTTTGAACTGTGTCGCCATCGGCGAGAAAAGACCTCGCCATCGGCAGGCTTCTAGAAGGTCTTCAAACCTCCCGATCTCGCTGTCGGCGGGCTCGGGCTCGCTGTCGGCGAGGTAGTTGTAATTCCTTCAGAAGTTCTCCTCATGATCTCGCCGTCGGCGGCCTCGATCTCGCCGTCGGCGACTTAGTTCATTTTGCATGAATTTCTTCCTTTTTGATCCAAATTCGCTCCATTTCATGCTTTTTGCTTCCATCACTTATAAATCTTCGTTCCTGCAATAAAATAAAGAAAATACCTTTCTTTAAAGTGCAAGTTCATCAAAAATAGATATGAATTTCTTAATATATTTTTCTGTGATCAATCATCCTATATCCTGATGGGTTAGCTTGGGTTATGGATTACTAATTTAGGAATGGGCCATGGGCTAGGTTCATGGGCTTAGACCATTGTCTTGGATCATTGATTAAGACCTAGGTGGTTTTAGCTTATGCTAAAGACTAATTGGACCTAAAACCATCAATTTAATTAATTGATAAATAATTTATTAGAAGATTAATAGAGTTGACCCATGATCATGGGTTGACCATTTGGCACATGCGTTGACCATATGGCCATTGGTTGAATGGAGTAGGTAAAATGGTCAGTTTGGTCAAAATTTGGTAAATTTTGGTAAAATTAGGGTTATTTCTAATTAGTTTTGACCATCTCAATGTACCATCAAAGTTTGGGTTTAAAAGGGCACAATACGGTTTTAGTCTGATTTTTAGGGTTTGTTAGGGTTACCGAGGCCCCTAGTGAGGCTAAGGATCGGTTTATGTAGACCCCTCTCCTATGGTGGATTTTGTGGTCAAAATAGTTTCTAAGGTTTATAGACAAGTCCCTAGTGCTTCAGGTTGATTTGGGTCACTTGGGGTATGTCTTGCCCTGGTAGTCAATTTGGGTTCACCTAAGGCTTCTTTAACTTTTAATGAATGCTTTCGGGTCTTCAACTTTATTTGGCATGGTGTCTCTAGAGAAGATTGTTTTTATTTAGGGAGCATAATATGCACCATATTCATGAAATCTTATTTCATGTATTGAGAACGGCTGTAGATCTCCTTTTATGTAATGCTCTTGCGCGTCCTCAGAGTACTTTATACATTGGTGTAGAGACAAAGGGACCAACTTGTAATCAAGAATTCATGGTCAACCTAGTAGGACATTGAATGAGGTTCTGGAGTCTTTGATATTGAATTTTGTCATCATTTTTAAATCACTGATTCTCATTGATAATATGATTGATCAGAGGGCTCTTTCTCTTTTTTTGTTGAAGTCCCTTAGCATCATCGTGTCGGTTGTAATCTTGTGTGTATTGATATCCAGATATGCTAATGTTTATAGATTCATTAAATCAATGGATGCTCTAAGATCCACTAAGAGTCTGGAGAGCATGAATTTGTCTATGTTTATGAAAATATATAAAGGATGATTGTGGTTGGCGGTACAGAGCAACAAGTTTTCGTCTGTAAAGGTTACCCCGAACTGTTCTTATAACAAACAAACCTCATCTAAAGAGATGCTAACCAATTGTGTTAATAAAATTTCCAGATCAAGTAAGTCCTTGACCAATGTTTCCCTCATCTCCTTTGACAGGATTAGAGCATCATATATGCTTAATTTGGCAGGCAACTTCCAAAGATGGGCTACTACGTTGTAACCCAGTTTTTGTTTATTTCTCTAGTTTCTTCCTGGATAGATGTTTTGTCAGTCGGTGGAGCTGGCTCTTCTTGAATGACTATTTGCTTTCCTTTATCTTTCGGATCTTCTCTTGAAGGTAACACTTTTTCACTCCTTAAATTTTCGTTTGTTACTTCATCTAATTTCTGGGTTGGGCCCAGATATATCTCATCTCGAGCTTTGGTTGGTCCTTCTGGAGTTACTTCTGAATCTGAGAACTCTAAATCGATTACAATTGGTGTTCCTTGGAATTTGAAGATGGGTGCCTTACTGTCCGAACTGTCATAGCTCGAGTTGTTAATGTTGTTCTCATCTGTACTAACGAATTCACTCAGGTTCTGTATGATTTAAGAATTTTTGTAGGAATTTAAATTTGAGTTAAATTGGTTGTTATCAGTTATGTTATCATTAGAGACAGTCAAAATGTAGCTAAAATTATAACTCTTAACGTTATATGAACCTAATGAGATAAAGAAACAATCGTACAGCGTTAGTAGTTCGAGGGATTTTTCTCCCAGATCAGATAAAACTGACGTTGGATAAGCGGCACCTACTCTACTCTTCAAACTGTTGAACTTTGAGCCCTTAGCCATGTTCTCTATCTCTTGTTAAGGTGGCTCTTCTAACGCAATCGATAAAGTTGGCCATTTAGGTTTCAGACTCTAAATGGAAGCTTGCACCAAAGCAGTCTGAATATGATCCAATATCTACTTGGAGGATTTTTTTTCCAAACTGTAGTTCATCTACCCTCAATTACATAGGGATTAATCAGAATAATTGGATTGGCCAAAATCATATTAATGAAACCTTTTTCATGTTTTTTCAGACATTCATTTAGGATCGTTATGTTTCCATTTTTGAAGTTCCTCTCAAGCCAATCTTTGAAGCTGAAATAATCTTCTATGGTGTGTCGGGGCAACGTGTTGTATGGATAGTTTTTGGGGTCATCTTTCTTCTTGACCTCTTCTGGTTTCTTTAGCTTGGGTAGCCTAAAATCGGGCTTCTTAACTAAATTTTGGAACATCTTCCCTACTACCCCATTCTTGAAAGAGTATATTATATTCAGCCAATCGGTCATTATCGAGTTTTGAATTCCATCCATTTGGTAGAGCCTTTGCTGAAATGACTGCTAACTATAGTGTCAAGGATGTTGGAAAGTCTACTGAGGCTATTCAGCTTGGATATGTATTAACTGCTTTCCTCTGTCTACTGTTGCCACTGATTCAGACTTCTTTTCAAATGCTTTTACTGGCTTGGCTTTTCAGTACTTCCAAGAATTCAAGTTGTTTTTCTTCTTCTTGCAAACTTCTGACTTTGCTGAGTAGTTTTTTGAAAGTCTTGATTGTAATTCCTTTGAGTAAGAAAGATACTAGGCCATGGATGTTATTTAGCAAAATTTATATTGCATGTTGTTCTTGAAGCTATGTTTCACATTTTATGTTTAGATTCTATCCGTCGTAGAATTTAGTCCACCAATGTTTCTATCGATCTTTGTTGCTCTACCACAAGATCATCTACGGTGATGTCATGCTGAGCTCCAGCGAACCTCTTGACAAACAGGCTTTCTAGTTCTGTAAATATCTTTAACGAGCTATTGGGTAACTCCGCATACCAGTCGAAGGCAACTCTTAAGATATTGCTCACAAACTGACGGAACAACAATGCTTCATTACCCCCAACATTGTAGCAACTTACTTGAAAGTGTGCAACATGCTATTGGGGGTTAATTGTTCCATCGAATGTTTTGAACGATTGTAGTACGAAACCTTTGGGATATTGCATGGCATCGAACTCCTCTGGATAGGTATATCTTTTAGAATTAGCACTCCCTTTTTTGACTCAGTTAAGGCTTCTCTCACTTGTTGTTCCACCATCTGCTTAATGACTTTTTCTGGTATTACATTTTGGATAGAATCATTCTTTGGCTGCTCATCTCTACTGGTAAAGGTGAATTCATACTCCTCATTTGTAATTTGAACAATCTTCAGCTGATTTTCCTTAACAGGGTTTGTTTTTGGATACTAAGGTTGACTCTGTATATTCGTCACAACAGGCCATTTTCTCTTCCATCCTCTTCTTCATGCAGCTGATCTACTTTTCCTTCTGTTTGATGACTCTTTATAGTATCTCAACGACGTCCTCTTTAGCCATTGATGGGGCATCCCACAGAGATGATGAGGCTCTAGTCTCAACAACATTGATCTTAACCAAATCTTTTTTTATATAGTCCGTTAGATCATAGTCTTCATCATCAATGTCCTCCGCTTTCTCTTCAAATAAATATTTAATGTCAGCTCTAATCTTTTCCAAGATGATCTTGATCGATTTTCCTTTGGCAGCTTTAAGGTCAATTAATGGCTCCTGATGGAGATCACCTTCTATGGCAAGCTCTGTTGTAGCTGTGGTACTGGTAGTCAGAATCGCAAACTTATAATCCTTCTTAGAGAGATGCCCCCCTGCTTTTTCTGCAGTATCGGCCCAATGACCTTAGGTGTCCACAGATTTTCCTCTGATACTAATGTTTTGAGTTAAATGCCTCGTTGGTAACATCAACTTATTGGGAGAAAGCATGGACCCTAGCGCTTGGACCAGATACAACAACGAGTGTCCCCCTGTCGTTACTTGTCCTATGGTGTTCTTCACATACGGTGATAGGCGGTACTCTTGGACTAAGGCGAGACTTGCTTGGTTTATGCTCTATAAGGAAGCAGTGGTAGTATTGGTGATGGTGGTAGCAGTAGTATATGATATCTGAGACAATTGTCGGCATATTTTTAGGTCGTGTTTTATTTTGAAGAGGGGTCGCCTAACAGAAATCTGTCGGCGAATTTTTAATTTAATTAAAATAAATAATTTGAAAAGTAGTATTTGATTTTGAAAATAATTTTAAATTTGAAGGTTTTAAGATATGAGATTAAACCGACCTCACATCCCAAATAGTTTATATAAACGAGCACCGCACCATGAACCGTGTATCTATCCCTAAGGATAGACACACCTGCTTGATGGTGGGGCTTGATTAAATAAACTAGAAGATTAGTGACATCCGTTTGGTCCGCGAACCAATTTTATAAGCCGACAAGTTTCCCCGCTTAATATGAAAACATTAAACGGGGTTTATATTACTCAGGTTCTTTAAAATTCCCTATAAGGGCAAGCCACTATAGTTAATTACATCTTAAGTGACGGGAATCACCTAAGAAAACTCTCGATAATAATCGATGATTCTGCTCTCAAGAATTTCAAAGTTTAAGGTTTTCAAAGATTGAATTTTGGAGTTTCAATAGGGAATGGATCAAATTTTTGGAACATTTTGTTTTGTGAATCCAAAGGAAGAAAGGTAGGAGAAATCACTGATTCGAAGTGAACTTCGATAATCTCCCGACTATCCTATCGTTTGGCTTGAATTTAGGAAAGTCCTAATGTTTATTTGATATTTCAATCTTGCCAATTTCAATTAATTAGGGCTTACATTTGTATGATAAAATCAAACAAATAGCCTAGAAGATGTGAGGGTTTATTGTCGTATCGGACGACTACCTCGGAATCCTAAGACCGGTTAGGGCTTAATTTGCAATGCAAATGCCAACGAAGAGTTGAGGATTTATGTTGCACTAGTGCAAGCTACCTCGAAGTCCTATGGCTTGGTTGTTTTAATTCTAGGAAAGTTTCTTTGAAGTAGACTCGAGGTTTTGCTTGATGACGATGGTCGTGCTTGCCCACCATGCTCCAGAGCTCCTTGTTGTTGCGAGAGGTTTAGTTTTAGAAACCATAAATCGGGAGTTGAGAAAAGTGTTTTGGTTTAGAGAAAATCTTAATTTCCGAGTGTTTTTTATGTTTTATTTAAAACAAATCTTAAAGTTGATTATAACGACACCGGTTAAGATCCCGCGGTTCCATCCTTCAGGCATCATTATTTTTATCGGATTCACTTAGTCCGGATGAATTTGCTAAACTCAGCTGAATGAGTTCCACACTTTCATTTAGACCGTGGGAAATCCCGTTAGCAACACGTAGGTTACATCATCAGAGGTATTCCCGATCATCCAACGGGACGTTTTAATTTAGTTGTAATTGTAATTTTGTGTTACGTTTGTGATTAAATTTTGAGTTGTTTTATATTTTGAAATGTTGTGGCGGTGAATTTTATCTTGCAATGACTTTTAACTTAATTTTGGTTTCGGTTTTAGGGGCTATCCTAAAGGTGTGGGTTTTCATGCAACTGTTGTTTTATCATACGAGAAAAGTAAAATGCATTTGCGATAAAGTAAATTGCAAGAAAGTAAATTGCAAGAAAGTAAATTGCAATAAAATAAAAGCGTACACTGGAGGGTCTTCCCGTCATCCCAAGTTGCACTTAAAACACAATTAGAATATTTAAGCAAGTTCCTAGGTAAAGCTAAGGGAAAGGTTATGGTTTTCTACCAAATTCCTAATCCTATAGCTAGTCATCTCCTATGACGTCTAGGTTCTTTGGGTTTTGGTTTAAGGACGATTTTCTTCATCGAAGAATAATCAAATTCGATTGTTCTTATAAATATCCTATCATATTGAGGAAGTGCTTAAGAAGAATCTTAAACATCTTTTCAATATTTCTAGGATTGTTTTAAGTCCAAATGAATTTAATTATATAAATGAATCGATCATCCGAGGTTTTCGAGTCTTGTTAACTTGCTTCGATGAACTAGGACATTTGAATATCCTATGAGTGAGATAACACTTCATTTAATGTTCTATTTAGGAGTTATATTAATCAAAGCTTTCGAGGGTAAATTAGTATTGAAATGATTTGATTTGAGTTAAAGGGTTTAAATTTGGAATAGTGTTCGAAGTTGCTTTATATTTAGTTTAATTTAATTTAATTTGATTTGATGTTTAATTAATTTGATTTAATTTAATTTAATTTAATTATTTAATTTAATTTAATTTAATTTAATTTAATTTAATTATTTAATTTAATTTAATTTTTTAATTTAATTTAATTTAATTATTTAATTTAATTTAATTTAATTATTTAATTTAATTTAATTTAATTGTTTAATTTAATTTAATTTAATTTTAATTAATTTAATTTAATTGTTTAATTTAATTTAATTTAATTATTAAATTTAATTTAATCTTAATTTAATTTATCTTTAATTTACTTTATTTTTAATTTTAATTGAAATTTCAAAAGATTTTAATAATTTAATTAAGTCTTTTAATATTTTAAATTTGAGTTATCATTTTAATTAAAAATTGAGTATTAGTTGATATAATTAATTTAGGGATTTTTAAATTAAAGAATAAATCTCTTCCTAATAAAGATCCCTTATTTTAATAATTCGATTTTATTATTCCTCCAAATTTAATCTATTATTTAATTAAAGTTTAATCATTTTAAAATTATTTAATGGGTTTCTACCCTTTAATTATTTAAATTTCAATCATCCAAATCAGATTAAGATCAAATATTTTACTTGTTGACTTTTTATTAAACCTAAAGTTTTAATTAAGGATTAAAGATTTTAATTACCATTTTACCCTTTAAGCTTAATAATTTCATAACTCACTAAATTGAACTCAAATGAACTTGAAATTTTTATGTGACTTCACTCATATGTCAATAAAGACATGAGAGGAGAAAATGTGATTTTTCTGTATTTAATTTATTTATATAATTATTTTTGGTGGAAAATAGAGATTTTCAAGGAAAATTTGATAACATGACCAAGGGAAAGTTTCTGTCCTTAAGAAAATTAGGGGACATTCCTAATGACCAGAGAAGCACTTGGACCAATTTTGGTGATTTTTTGAATTATATTATTTTTATTATAATTATTTTGAGTTTTGGAGTGTTAATTAATTTAAAAATAAAATAAATGTTGAAAAATGGATTTTATATTTTTCAAAAATCTCTCTGATATCAAGGAAACCAGAGAAACAAATTTTGCAATTTTCTGATTTTTCTATGATTTATAATAATTATTTTAGTGAAAATGCTAGAAAATACATTTTTTTTTAATTTTAAAATTACCCTAGGGCTTTAAAATTTAATATCTCACTAAATAGACTTAGGAAAAATGTGGGATTTGTTCCTAAGTGATTAAAATTCAAAATGTGACATTTTGGTGAATTTTATTATTTTTGTGATTTTTATTATTTTTTAATTATTAAAAATATTAAAATATTATTAAAAATCAACTTTTTAGAAAATTGAAATTTTAATTTTCTTAGGTTCCCCTGATATCAGAGAGGCTCCAAAACCAATTTGGTGAATTTTTAAAAAGTATTTTAAAAGTTATGAATTTTTAAAGTTTAAAATGGCTAAGTGGCTTAATCGACCCAATTAGTGGGGCTAACCAAGTCCAATTGACCTCAAATTTTTATGGTGGATTCCTCTGATCCTAAAGGTCAGTGGAGAATTGATTTCAAGTCAATTTGATACCTAGTTAACTCTAATTAATTAAAGACCTATTTTGGGTGTTTAAGCCGATTAGGGTTAATGCGAGTGAATTAACTCGAGTCCTATTTTTCCTAGAGTTCTCCGGTCATAAGGAACATCACCAAATATTTCTAGAATTTATTTCACAACATGCTAATTTTTGGAATTAAAATACTCAAAACGACAACATGCATTTGAAAAATAAATAACTTTTCACGAGAGATGGCCTCGACCTTGGAAAATTCGGGGAATGTTCCCGAGTTCGGAGGCTTCAAAAGCCCTATGGTCTCATGCCATGGTGAATTGTATACATGCATGGAGAATTAAATGTATGCAGAGAGTAAATAAATCATAAAAAATAAAATACTTAATTAAATTAAATGATTTCTTTTCCACATTATTCTCCTCTCGTTCAGCTGAGCGAGAGGGTATTTTTATTTTATTTTTGTGATTTTTCTACACAAAGATATGGATTTTGAAGTTTAGGGAATTAAATAAATAAGAAAATACCCTAATTTTCTATTTATCCACGCGGCGCCGGCGAAACCTCGGCGGCTCCGAACGCACACGCGTCGCGCTCCGATTCGACGCCGCCACCGAGTCGGCCGGCCGGGCCCCGCGGTTCTCGTACCGGTCTCTCGGTCCGACGCAATCTGGCCGTCCGTGCGCGCGTGTATCGAATGGACGGCATCCGTTCATCGTCCCCGAGTGTTCTCGCTCGAGAGCCGTCCACACTAAATCCCTAAGATCTCGCTCGATTCTCGATGGATTTTCATGTTCTTATGCTCTATGGATTCGTCTTGAAGAGACGAACACATCTATACTGGCTAACATGCATTGAAACTAAGGCATTCGAAATGAAGAATCTTCGGAAGCTCGGGATGAAGAGTTAGCTCATACCTTGGCTCGGAGAAGTGTGGCTTCGATGCGAGAGTTGTTGCACCTTCGATTGGGTCCAGCGAGCTCCGGATGAAGTCTCCCGAGTGCAGTGAATTGTACGGATATGATTTCGACCAAGCCCGATCCACAAAGCTTGGAGAGCTGGAGCAAGCCGGGTGGCTCTGGAGATGGGGCTTTTGGTGGTGGACACCTTCCTTGGTGCAGTGAAGGTGTAGAGCCAATCGATTTGGGAATTGGCTCGCTTGTGGAGAAGTGTCCTGGTTTTTGGGCTAAAGTTTGAGCTCGAAATTGGGCTCGGCTAGAAGGAATTGGAGGTTGGAATTCGGTGGGGATCGGGTGCTCATGTGTAGAGAGTGATGCGGAGTGATTTTGGCGGAGTTTCCTTAAGGTTTTGTTTTCAGCTCCTCTCATGGCCGAGAGGGGTGGAGTTTAAATAGGAGAGGGTGGAAGGCCTCTCGGAGGGAGTTAGGGCTTGGGATCGAGCTGCTCCGGTGAGGAGAAGATCGGCCATGGTGACCACTAGGCATGGGGCGGCTCGGCGAGTGAGAATTTCAATGTTGGCTCACATGTGAGCTCTCGGCCATGGTGTTTTCCGGCGGCACGGTGGCCGGCCGGCCGAGCGATGGTCACCATCTTGGTCGGGTGGGTCGGGTGCAGGGTTTAGTGTAGGCGATTGAGGTTTGACATGTGTAAAGGAGTTTGATTTAAATGGAATGGGAGAAGGCTCACTTTGGCTTGGTTTGGGTCAACCCACCATTTTGGGCTTGGTGCACCCTTCCAAGCTCCGATTTTGAGCTGAGGGAATCATTTAGGTCGGCTTAGAAGGAATGGTGAAGTCTCCATCCATGATGAGGTGGCTAAACATGGTTTAGTGTGTGACATGATTAAGGTAAAAAGGGTTAAAGGAGGTTTAAGAAAGAACCCCCTCTTCTTGCCATAAATGGACTAATGACAAGTCAAAGCCCTCATGGCTTCATGTGGCTTGAGAATGGCTTGTTCATGGCTTCATTTGGCTTGGGAAAAGGTTGATTTGTTTCATGAAAAGGGTTTTAAGAAATTTTTGGATGTTTTGATGGGAATTTGGATGAAGCTTGATTTGGAATAATTTGATGGTGATTTTAGGACTTAGGTAATGGATTTAATTAAATGGATGACAAATGGAGATGTCATGTGGGCTTTAGGGTAGATTTGGGCTTTTGAATTTTGAAGGAAATGGGCTTTTAAGAAGGTTTAAGGGAAGTGGGCTTTTAAGTTTAAGGATGTGTTCATGGATGGGAATTTTTGTAGAAGTTTGGGCCAAATAGTTGTTGGTTTTGGTTTAGGGATGTTTCATGAATAACTTGAAATAGATTTAAGGTGGTTTGGGTTTGAATTGGGTTGAATTTGGGTTTATTTGGTAAATGGGCCGATGTAGGTCAAATTGGGCTAACTTGGGCCAATGTTGGGCTAGGGTTGAAATTGATGTAAAATAAATATTAAGAAATGTTTATGGGAGTGTTTCAAAGAGGTTTTGGCTTTGGTTGGGTTTTAATTTTGAGGTTTGGGCCTATTTGGGTTAGATTTGGGTTTAGGTCGAAATTGGGCTTTTTGATTTTGGGTTGAATTTGAGTGGGGTTTGGGTCAAAATCTTGGGCAAATCATGTTAGTGTTTTGTTTATGAGGATGTTAAGGAAGGTTTAGAAAAGATTTGGGGTTAATTGGAGTTGAATTGGGTTAGTTTGGGCTAAGTTTGGGTCATGGGTCCAAATTTGGGCTTTAAGGCCCAAAGTGAAATTGGATCCAAATGTCAATCAAATTGGACTTGGATTTGGTCTAAATTGGTATTGAGAATGTTGAATTGAAGTTTAGAATTGAGTTGGACCAAAATTGGGGTCAATTGGGTATGTTTGGTTTGACATTGGGTCCACTTTGGGTTAAAATGGGTCGATTTGGGGGTTTTGACAAAAGTAGGGTAAATTGACAAAATTGGCCCATGGTGTAGTTGGACAAAATGAAATTGGGAATATTTGGGATTTTCTGGAATTTTCTGGGAATTTTCTGAATTTTTGGATTTTTAGGCCAAGAAGGGTATTTTGGGTATTTGGAGGGTATTGGGAGGTTTTCTTGGAATTTTTGGTATTTTTGGGTATGGATGATCAATTTGAGTGATGTGGAGGTGTTTGGGATTGATTTTGGAAAATTTTAGGTAATTTGGAAATTTTGCAAAAATTTGGGTAATTTCGAGGGTTTTGGGTAGGTTTAGTAGGTGTAGGGTCCCGGGGTCAAAATTGAAAATTTGGGAAATTGAAGATTGGGTGAATTTGGGTGGGGTGAAATCATTTTGGTTGAGCCATGAAGCCATTTCAAGCCCATATGAGCCATGAAAGGACTCATTTGAGGCATTCACTATGTTGTTCCTAACCCTCTTGCGAGGGCTTAGGGGTTAAGGACCATCCATGTGAATCAATCACCTACATGAGTCGGGAAAATTCAGGTGGGTATGGGTGTAGTTTAGGAAGTGTGTGGAAATAGTGTGTAAGTGTAATGTATGTCGGCCCCTTCACCGAGACCGGGCCACCCGGGCGAGTCCTAAGGCCCGAAGGAGTCCTATAGGGAACTCATCCTTTAAGCTTCTGGCCCCGATTTCAACCCTCTAGGTGATTAAGGGGTCTATAGTCAAGTTTGTGGGTTGCGGGGAGTTTCGAAGTGGTTTGAATTTCTAAAAGGCGGGTCCCAGTCTCTAAGATAGTCGAGCTTTAAGGCTAGATCTGGCACTAAAAAAGAAGAAAGGAAGACCTCATCGAAAATGAGGTCAACAAATGGACTGATAGGTGTGGTGGCGGCGGAGCACAGCGCGTATTGGTGTTGGCCAGCGATCGGCAAAACCCAGCACGAATGTCCGAGTAGCCGAACTTAGGACAAAGTAGAAAGTTTCGCTGAGAGTGTCAAGTATATCTGCGGGAAGCGGAGATTCTTGAACTCTCGGCGGGAAGAAAAGGAGGTAAATCCCAAATCACATGATGCGAATTTCGATTTAGATTTTATTTTGTTTCAATTTATGTTTTGATGTGTGAGTTTAAATTTTGGATTTGGAGTTTCAATTTAGATTGAAGTTTGTCGAAATTAATTTGAAGGATTTGATTTGAAATGAAAAATTGGAATTTTGAGGTTTTAGATGTAACATCTCCAACCTCGAAAGAAAATTGAATTGATTCGTTGAATCATTGCGATGAGAAGATATCTCGGAAGCGAAAGTGGTGTTGGATATAAATCCTCGACCTCGAAAGTTTGAATTTGATTTGATGTACTTCATTGCGATAGGGAAATGATCCTAAAGCAATGGAGTCTCGGATGTAAAATCCTCGACCCGAAGGTTGAATTTTGATTTGATGTATTTCGATCTGTCGGGAAAAGGATCCTAAACGGTGCGGTCTTGGATGTAAAATCCTCGACCTCGAAGTTTGATTTTGATGTGATGTACTTCATTGCGATAGGGAAATGATCGCAAAAAGCGATGCGATGCCGGATGTAATCGCGACGAAAGGTTGAATTTTGATGTATTTCGGTACGATAGGAAGAGAATCCTAAACGGTGCGGTCTTGGATGTAAAATCCTCGACTTAAAAGTTTGAATTTTGATGTATTTCAGTGCAATAGGAAGAGAATCCTAAAGCGGTGCGATCTTGGATGTAAAATCCTCGACCCGAAGTTTGAATTTTGATGTATTTCGGTCTGTATTAGGAAGAGAATCCTAAAGCGAGTGCGGTCTTGGATGTAAAATCCTCGACCCAAAAGTTTGAATTTTGATGTATTTCAGTGCAATAGGAAGAGGATCCTAAAGCGGTGCGGTCTTGGATGTAAAATCCTCGACCCAAAAAGTTTGAATTTTGATGTATTTCGGTGCGATAGGAAGAGAATCCTAAAACGGTGCGATCTTGGATGTAAAATCCTCGACCTCAAGAGTTTGAATTTTGATGTATTTCGGTGCAATGAGGAAGAGAATCCACAAAGCGGTGCAGTCTTCAGATGTAAAATCCTCGACCCAAAAAGTTTGAATTTTGATGTATTTCGGTGCGATAGGAAGAGAATCCTAAAGCGGTGCGGTCTTGGATAGCCAAATCCTCGACCTCAAAGTTTTGAATTTTGATGTATTTCGGTGCAATAGGAAGAGAATCTAAAGCGGTGCGGTCTTGGGTGTAAAAATCCTCGACCCTTAGTTTTGAATTTTGATGTATTTCGGTGCGATAGGAAGAGAATCCTAAAACGTGCCGGTCTTGGATGTAAAATCCTCGACCCAAGTTTGAATTTTGGTGTATTTTAGTGCAATAGGAAGAGAATCTAAAGCGGTGCGAGTCTTGGATGTAAATCCTCGACCCAAAAGTTTTGAATTTGATGTAAGATCTAGAAGATCGGATTTGAGATTTGATAGAGATTGAATTTGAATTTGATTGAGACTTGAAACTGGAAAGATTGAATTTGGAATTTGATTGAGGATTTGACTTGAGATTTGGGAAGATCAAATTTGAAATTTGATCGAGTGGACGGAATTTGATTGAGAATTTGATTTTGAAGTTTGGAAGGATGAGTTTGAACTCGATTGAAACTTGATTTAAGATTTGATTTGAAATTTGAAAGATCGAGTTTGAAACTTGATCGAGATTGGATTTGGATTTTGAATGAGAATTTGATTTGAGATTTGGGAAGATCAAAATTTGAAATTTGATCGAGAGTGGTTGGAATTTGATTGAGAATTTGATTTGTGATTTGAAAGGATGGAATTTGATTTTGAAGTTTGAAAAGATTGAAATTTGATTCGAATTTGGAAGGATGGAATTTGATTTTGAAGTTGATTTCGTTTATCTTTTAATGGTTCAAATTTTATTTTGTTGTTTATTTAATGTTCATGTGAACTTGGTATTTGTCATTTTGATTTTTTTTTTATATTTTCGAATTTAGCGGGAATGAAGTAGGATAAGATCAGGAAAGAGATCTTGATTTGGAGAAGAAAACGAGGAAAACTTTATTATCATGATTTTATTTATTTTAGCACATTTTATTATTTTTGGGTTCGGATTTGACCTGAGTAATTACTTCACCGTGTTTCTTAGGGATGAAGAATTCATTCCTTCGAAACATCGAGGTAGCGTAATATTTTTTCAAGTATCGTCGTTGATTGGAAGCATATGTCGTTCTCACGGCAATTCACTAGTAGTAGGAACCTCCACGAGTATCTTTGCTTCAACCACAAACGGTCCTTCCCGAAGTGGGTTCAAATTTTCCTCATTTATCTTGCGGTGTGCAAGAATAGGTCTCTTGAAACGAGAACTAAGTCACCAACTTTGAAGGTTCTTGGGCGGACCCGGTTGTCATGGGCTTGAACCATCTTAGCTTGGTATGGATTCTAAATTCTGTTGCGCGTAAGTCTTTTCCCTTCCAAGCTTTCTAATTCTTGAGTCGTAATCTGGCGTTTTTCTTCGTAATTGATCTTGTTGCGATTGCAATTACGAGTGAAGGAAGGGCGGAACCTCTAAGACGTAACCTTGCCTCCGGACCCATGCAAGGCGTAAGGTGTGGCAGGTAGGGGTTACCGGGGTTGTCCGAGTGAGCCCATAAGGCTTCTAACAATTTCTCGTGCCAATTTCTCTTATTATCGTCCAAGGTTTTCTTTAAGATTTGAACGAGAGTTTTATTAAAAGCCTCGGCGAGGCCGTTTGCTCTTGGGTAGTAAATTGTTGAGTATCGCCGGTCGATTCCGTGTCTCACGACAAAATTGTTGATTTGTGTGCTTCGAATGCGGCCCATTATACGAGATGATCTGCGCGGCACTTTCCGAAACGGTAGGCAACTTGGTTCTTGAAAAGCACGGCACGTAGTGTGCTTTCACTTCTCTAAATTAGGCCTTCTGCCAGCGGAAAAGTAATGCATGGCGCAGAATGAAATGATGTCCTTTTGAAGATGGTGGTTTATCGGACCCGCTGTAATAAATGCCCCAACATTCAAATGGCCACGACGCAATTGTCGGGTGTAGCACATTTGGAGGTTGATGTAGAACCACTCAGGTGCACTTGGCATTGGTGACGGCTCTTGGCGATTTTCATGCGATCGGTCATCATCGAGGGCCGAGTAGTACCTAGTCTTTTAATTTTCATTTTCATCTTTGAATTCGGCGAGTGAGCGCCACGGAGTCTGAATGCACCTCTTTAACGATTTCACGGGCCTCGGACGCTTAGGCACCTGGCCACATTTGATCGAGCCTTGTCTGATAATATTTGTTTATTAATGCGTAGGGCCAGAGTTCTTTTCTTGATACGATGGGCTAGCGACCTATCGTCTGTGCTTTCTGTTTGCGGGTAGTCTGTCAGTAAATTTGTCGCCAATCTTCGGCGATTTTTTCTGTCACTCTTTTATGGCGATTCTTTTCTTTCTGATTTGTGTATCATGTATGTCAGCTGTGATAGGACTGACGTCGAGTGAACTGACACTTCCAACGATTCATCTTGCGAAGCAGACAAATTCTTTTTGCGAGAGCCCAATTTAAAGCATCTATTTAAAGCATTCTCTTTTCTGAAGATTTTGTAGATTGTCACATTTGGAATCTGTTCCATGTTTGTATGGCATCTTGGAAGTATTGTTCGAGTCTTGGTTTAAAAATTACTTGTATTGTCACGGCGATACGTTGAATGGTCTTGTGAATCCCGTAGATGTTGATGTACGTTATCCCATTTGAATGGTTAATTCCGATCCGTTATGAGAACCGTATTACTGCTTCGTTGTTTTTGTACGGTTCTGTCAAGTGGTAGGAGTATCTTAACATCCCCGCTCCGGTGTTATAAAGATTAGCCCGATTCCTGCCCCCTTCACCGGGCACTATCACTTGCGATTCTTCGTCTTTGTGTGCGAAGATCTTTCCGTCGAAATACAATTCCCAACGTCGATCATCGGGGTCTTCTAGGTTCATTATTTGTTCATGCGGCGGATACGTCATTGAGGAGGAGATTCGGCCGGCAAAGGGATGTCTTTGCGAGAAAGTCTGCTAAGACTTGTCCCTTTACGGCACGCGAGAGGCACGAAAGTTATATCGAATTCTTGATAATATCATTGACCATACGGCAAGTCTGTAGGAAAGTGTTGGACGAGTCATCAAGTATTGCAATGGATTAAACTTCGAAATCAAGTTGACCTTATGAAAGCATGTAGTGCACAGGCTTTTGAGCGGCGAAGATCAGAGCCAAACAATGCTTTTCAATTGCGGAATGCCTTACCTCGGAAGTCGGAGTAAACGGCCGGCAAGTGATAAAGAGCATTTTCTTTACCCTCATCATTGACACAGGCTAACGGGGCTCGGGGAAGTCGTCTAAAGCCGCGGTGTAAAGTATCAGCGATTACACTTTTGAGGCCCCGGGGCTGCTAAGGCCGGGAGGTGTCATTAAATATTGTTTAATGTTTTCGAAGGCCTTGGCATTTCTCTTCCCAAAATAAATTTGGCGTCCTTTTTAACTAGTCTTAGAGAAAGTGACACCTACGACGGGTTTGAGATAAGCGTCGAAGATATGCCGGCTTCCTTGAAAAGATCGTAATTGTTTTAAGGTTTTGGGAGGCGGCATTTCTAAGATAGCTTTAATCTTCTCCGGATCGATTTGATTCACGATGTCGGACGAGCGAATCTAGAATTTCCGGAGGTGACGCCGAAGGCGCATTTTAAGGGATTCATCTTAAGGTTAAATTGTCTTAATCGTTCGAAAACAATTCTCAAATCATACAGGTGGTTTTCCTTTACTTTGCTTTCGATGACGACATCGTCCACGTAGCACTCGACTTGATTGTGGATGAGATCATCAAAAATTCTTGTCATTGCTCTTTGGTAAGTTGCTCCTGCGTTCTTCGGTCCGAATGGCATCACCGTGTAGCAAAATACTCCGATCGGCGTTCGAATGTCGTAAGCTTTTCATCTTCACGGAGCCATTTTTATCCGGTTGTATCCCGAAGATCCATCCATGAATGAGAATATTTCATGTGTCGAAGCAATATCGATCATCGATTCCGGAATCGGTAGAGGGAATTCATCTTTTGGACATGCCTTGTTTAAATCTCTCGAAGTCCACACAAATTCCGATCCGACCATTCTTCTTTCGACCGGCACTACGTTGGCTAGCTAAGTCGGGTATTGTTCTTCACGGACAAATTTAGCGTCTATTAGCTTTTTAACTTCGGCTATGACTTGTTGTTCGATTTCCGGACGCATTCTTCCGGGACCTTGTCCGACTCGGAACGAAGTAGGATCCACTCCTAACTTATGGACCGCAACCTCCGGGGCTAATCCCGGCATTTCATCGTAGTTCCAAGCAAAACGAGTCCTTAAATTCCATTAACAATTTGATTATTTCTTCGGAGTCTTCTTTGTTGAGTAAGGAGCTAACAAAGGTAGGTCTAGGCTCTTCGCTAGTACCCAAGTTAACTTCCGTTAACTCATCTATCATAGATTTGATTTCTTCTTCGAATTCCGTGGAGCGTCTCCAATTTGTAAATCTTCGAGTTCGTCCGTAGTTTCCATGCAGTTTTCATTGGATTTGCAAGTGACAACCAAGCAAAATTCGGTATCGTCAACCGACCCTACCGTGCCGAATCCGAGTCCATACTTTGAATTGGGAGGACGGCCGGAGTTATTCCATAACTTTTCAAAATGTTGTGATTGGCCTTTTGTCCATTGTCGAGGTAAGAAACCACGTTGAATTAAATTTTGAACACAGGGAGAGTACCACTCAAAAGGTAATTCCATTAATTCCGATGAAGTGACATCTTCGAATTGTACATTATTTTCAGCTTTGGAGGAAGAAGCACCACGGTAAAATTTGATCGGCTTTGCACCGTCACTACGTACCTCTTTGACCTCCATACCCTCGATCTTATTAGAATGGATCGGAGTTAGGGTCATAGTATGTACGTAGTGGTTAATCTTCTCGTACATTGATTTGTATTCTTCGTTCTTTTCATCTTCGAGGGAGATCTTGTATTGCGGCTTCTTTCGACTTATTGTTGTCGCTTCTTGCTTGATTTCTTTTTCCTCTTCGTAACTATCTTCCCAATCAACATTGATGGCTGGTTTCTTCCGTCCAATTGTCCTAGTGTCTCTACCACGGCCTCGTCCCCGGCCTCGACCTCGGATGCGAGTTGTGGAGAAACCTTCACCATCTCGCCGGAAGGGAGTGGTGAGTGATCGTTGGACTAGAACTTCAGGTTCTTCGTTGTCCCGAACTTTCTTTGCTTTATTTGTTACGGTATCTCTCGGAGAAGATTGTTTTCTTTGGCGGTGCATAATAAGCCGCATCTTCATGGATTCCAATTTCATGTACGGAGAATGGTTGTAAGTCTCCTTTGATGCACTCGTTCCCCTCCATCGTAATATTTGATGCACCGATGCGGAGATGATGGTACCATCCCGTTTTCATGTATCCATGGTCGGCCCGATAGAGCGTTGAACGACGTTTCGAATCGATTATATGAAATTTTGCGGTTGTCTTTGCTAAATCACCGGTCTTCATCGGTAGCGTTATTGACCCGAGGGCTCTTTCTCCTTTCTCGGTTGAATCCTCTTAATAACATTTTGTCGGCCTCGAGCTCACGAGCATCAATTTCCAAGTATGCTAGTGTTCGAAGACTCATTATATTGATTGATGCTCCTCGGATCCACCAATACTCCGGAGAGCGTAAACTTCCCAATTGTAATCGAAATGTACAACGGTCGGTTGTGATCCGTCGTCCCAAGTAGTAGGTCATTGTCTCGTGAAGGTGACACCTCGCCGTTCCTTTAACGAGCAAACCTCATCTAAGGAATCTCCGCCATTTGAGCTAAGCAAATTTCCGGATCAAGTAAGGCCTTGATCGAGCTTCTCTCATCTCCTTTGATAAGATGAGAGCATCGTAGATGCTCGGCTTGGCCGGTAGTTTCCTAAGATGGGCTAGCACGTTGTAGTCCACTTTGTTCTCCCGCGTCTCGGCTTCTTCTCGAATGGGTATGTCTTCTGCCGGGGTTGGTTCTTCTTGAACAACCACCGCTTTCCTTTGTCTTTTGGACCCATTCTCGGAGGTAGAACTTTTCCACTTCTTAGGTTGACTTCCGTAATTTCTTCGAATCTAGTATTGAGTTTGCTGGTGTTTCCTCCCGAATCGGAATGATCGGCTCTTCCGGATTATCTTCAAAATCCGAAGGCTCTAACTCTATCGTAACCGGAGCTCCTCGAAACTCACGGATAGAGCCGTTGCTTGTTGAGCTCTCGTAGCCTCCTCGATGGATGCCTTCTTCGTCATTGTGATCGTCGAGATCATGTATGATTTGAGAATTGTTGTTGGTATCGAAATCGACGCCCGGATTGTCGCTAGTTACGTAATCGTTAGAAACGAGTCAAAACGTAGCCAACGCCATCACCCTTATCATTATATGATCCCACCGAAGTGAGCAGATAATCATACAAAATCGGAGGTTCGAGGGATTTCTCCCCCGAATCGGAAACAACTATCCTAGGATAAGCGACCCCTAGTCTAGCCTTAGGAATCTCGGTCACCTCTTCTTCGTCAATTTTCTTCTTCTCTTCGATTTTCTCCCGTCGAGGTGGTTCTTCTATCGCAAGTGATAGTACCGGCTTAACGAGTCTCGAACTCCGAATCGAAGCTCGCACCGAAGCGGTTCGGATGTTGTCTAAAATCTTCTTCGAAGATCTCGTCCGTGCGGTAGTCCATCCATCGTCGCTTGCATAGGGATCTATCGGAATGACGGGATCGGCTGAGATAACATTGACGGAACCTCCTTTCCGGGTTCCTTCATGTACTCCTTCGGGATTGTTATATTTCCTTTCCGAAGGTTGTCGTTGAGCCAACTTTTGAAGGTAATGCAGTCTTCTATCTTGTGCCCAAGCATCCGATGGTAGGGGCAAAAGTTGGGATCACCTTTCTTGTTGACTTCCTCTCGGTCTTTTGGGCTCGGCAGCTGGAAATCTGGAGTTTTCATTAAGCTACGGAACATCTTCGCATCGCTTCATTTTTGAACGGATATTCTCTCGCTCGAAGCTCCCTCAATGTACGTTGCGGACGAGACGGTTGTTCATACTCGCGGAGACGACCGATAGCCGGACCGGGTTGCTGGTAATTTTGTTGTGGTTGTTGCGGCCGTTCTCGGTGGTATTTGCATCGGTTGTTTGCCTTTGTCAACCGCCGCAACGACCCTGCATTTCTTTTCGAAAGTCTTCACCGGCTCGCTCGTCCGTCTTGTCGGCAAAACTTAATTGCTTCGCCTCTTCTTGCAAGCTTCCGGCCTTGCTTAACAACTTCTCAAAAGTCTTAATAGTGAATCCCTTGAGGAGAAGTGCTATCGGGCCGTGAATGCTTTTAAGCAAGATGCCGATCGCATGTTGTTCTTGCAGTTGTGGTTCACACTTCATACTTAAATTTCTCCATCGAAGTATGTAATCCACTAGAGTTTCATTCGGCCTTTGTTTCTCTACCACTAAATCACCTATAGTGATGTGGTGTCGAGCTCCGACAAATCGCTTAATGAAGAGGCTCTCTAGCTCGAGAATGTCTTTACGGATCCGTTGGGTAATTCCGCATACCGGTCGAAGGCGATCCCCGACGGATCGCTAACAACCGTCGGAAGAGTAGCGCATCGCTCCCGCCGCATTGCAACAACCGGCACGAAAGTGTGCAACATGCTCGTCGGGGGTTCCTGGTCCGTCGAAGGTTTTAAACGAGAGGTGGTACGAAGCCCTTTGGGTATTGGACAGCGTCGAATTCTTCCGGTAAGGTCTACCCGTCCGAATAGATGTCCCGTTCTTCGATTGTGCTAGGGCTTCTCGCACCTGCTGTTCTACCAAGTTCTTGATATCCTTTTCAGGGATCATACTTTGTGTTGTATCCTTTTTCAACTTGGTCATCCCCATTGACGGATGTAATCTCCTTTCCTCCGTCTACGATGTGAATGACTTCGGGGGTGTCTCTCTATGTGGTTGTACTTGACTTTGGAGAGTGGCTAGAGCTACGGCCATCTCTTCCATCCTCTTCGCCATTCGAGCGATCGTGTCGTCCTTTTCCCGAAGCCGTCTCTTCATCGGTTCCGGCTCCTCTCTTCTGCGGCTGCAGGAGCACCTTGAGAAGATGATGAAGCTCGTGTCTCAACCATGTTGATTTCTCGCATATTCGTTGTCCATGAATTCCGATGAGTCGATCTCATCTCCGAACTTTTCTTCTCTTTCTTTTGCCAACCGTCGGATGTCGGTTCTCAACTTTTCCATGGCATCTTCTAGCGGAGCTTTCTGTGTATCTTTGTGGTTGTCATGCGATGGTTGCCGGGTCCTTTTTTCATGAGTCCCCTTCATCGCAG
This sequence comes from Papilionanthe hookeriana x Papilionanthe teres, assembly GCA_022702705.1. Taxonomy (NCBI): domain Eukaryota; kingdom Viridiplantae; phylum Streptophyta; class Magnoliopsida; order Asparagales; family Orchidaceae; genus Papilionanthe; species Papilionanthe hookeriana x Papilionanthe teres. The sequence continues at coordinate 98,383,747 of CM040422.1, read as the reverse complement.
TAGCACTTTCTTCGCATTCCAGCCTCCTGGCGAGACTTCCTTTCTTGGGCTGCTTGTTTCGGCCTCAATCGCCCCGTAGTGGGACGCCACACCATCCTTCTAGCAGCAGAAGGTCTATGACCGGATGGTCTATCGGCCAAATGCTCGGAAGGTGGTATCCTCCCTAATCCGTAACCCCGATACTACGACGGGCGGGCTAGCCTTCATTCTCTTGCTCGGCTTTTCTATCATGACGGCGGGTTCTACTCGGGGCCCAAGACGGGATTCGACCGGCACCCGCCCTATCCTTCGTAGAATTTCGACACGGGGCAATTTTCCTTCTTCGCTAGCTTTTCTACCAAAGTTTGCGGTCGAGCAAACCGGCGTAGTTCGATTCTTTTCTTGCGGCTATCGTTGTAGTATGCGGGCCGTGGTAATGTGGCAACGAATCTTTCGAACATTCTCTTCATCCTCTGCGGCGGAGAGGGGATGGAACCCGCTTCCTCCCAAAAGTGGTATGTAGTCGAGCAATGGTGTATATTCCGGTAGCGGTGTATATTCCGGTAACTCCGGAATTTCCTCCGGAAGGCAATCTCGGCGGCTCGGCTTCCCCGGCGATCCTTCTATTTCTATTTCTTCTTTGGGTCTTTGTCGGCGACGGAATCTTCGAACTGGACCCGATTTCGAAGACAGAAGGTCTTACAGGAAGATCCGTACCCTCCACGGTAACGGGTTTACCATAGTTCTGGATTTCTTTCCCCTTTGATTTGGCAGAAGTCGGGGTAGGTGCAGAAACAACTAGACCAGTGGGGGTAGTGAGAACAGTCCTCCTGCGGACAGCAGTACTCCTCCTAGTCGGGACCCTTTGCAGGGGAGGAAACTCTTGGGTCGACCTAAGGTTGAACTCGGCGCGTGGTTCCTCGGCTCGGATACCTTGTTTGTCGGTGCAAAGAGGGAGACGTCGGTGACCTTGACGTTCGTGTTTTCAAATCCTCGTCCAAATCGGATGACCCCATTGTCGGGCAGCTCATCCTTATGCACAGCGAAGTCCGATCCGTTGGTGAAGGAGAAAATCGGCTTCGGGGCTTCCATTTCCGCAAGGTAGATTCTGGTTGTCGGTCCCAGTTATGCTTCTTTTCTTTAGGACGAAAAGAAAGGAATTGAAAAGAGTCCGAACTCATTCTTTGTTCATGTATTTATCATTTGTTAAAAGAATCACTTATTAGAGGGTTTGTTTATTTAGAACGGAATGTCCAAAGGTGTAGAGAAGGTAAGGAATCCGATTCAGAAAGGAAAAGAAAGTCTCAAGCAAGACTTCCCGACTCGAAGGATCACTCCTAAACTAACACCTATCGGGGGTCCACCCCACCTCAGAAATGAGGTAAAAGGATCTCGGAACCTCTCTGTTTAGGGGTATCTAAACAAGTGGCTCCTAAATCCGAGAGAATGTTGGCTATGCTTGTTCAAGATAGAAATGAACATAGTATTCCAACGGAAAGAAGGGTAGTTTGATCCATTAGGGACATGGATACACTACCGATTTTTGAAAGCGGAATTATTTGATTATAATGGCGAGAGGAATTGTCCTCACGTGAGTCGCCGAAATCTCGTTCGGCATATTTTTAGGTCGTGTTTTATTTTGAAGAGGGGTCGCCTAACGTAAATCGTCGGCGAATTTTTAATTTAATTAAAATAAATAATTTGAAAAGTAGTATTTGATTTTGAAAATAATTTTAAATTTGAAGGTTTTAAGATATGAGATTAAACCGACCTCACATCCCAAATAGTTTATATAAACGAGCACCGCACCACAAACCGTGTATCTATCCCTAAGGATAGACACATCGCTTGATGGTGGGGCTTGATTAAATAAACTAGAAGATTAGTGACATCCGTTTGGTCCGCGAACCAATTTTATAAGCCGACAAGTTTCCCCGCTTAATATGAAAACATTAAACAGGGTTTATATTACCCGGGTTCTTTAAAATTCCCTATAAGGGCAAGCCCCTATAGTTAATTACATCTTAAGTGACGGAATCACCTAAGAAAACTCTCGATAATAATCAATGATTCTCGCTCTCAAGAATTTCAAAGTTTAAGGTTTTCAAAGATTGAATTTTGGAGTTTCAATAGGGAATGGATCAAATTTTTGGAACATTTTGTTTTGTGAATCCAAAGGAAGAAAGGTAGGAGAAATCACTGATTCGAAGTGAACTTCGATAATCTCCCGACTATCCTATCGTTTGGCTTGAATTTAGGAAAGTCCTAATGTTTATTTGATATTTCAATCTTGCCAATTTCAATTAATTAGGGCTTACATTTGTATGATAAAATCAAACAAATAGCTCTAGAAGATGTGAGGGTTTATTGTCGTATCGGACGACTACCTCGGAATCCTAAGACCTAGTTAGGGCTTAATTTGCAATGCAAATGCCTAACGAAGAGTTGAGGATTTATGTTGCACTAGGCAAGCTACCTCGAAGTCCTATGGCTTGGTTGTTTTAATTCTAGGAAAGTTTTGTTGAAGTAGACTCAGGTTTTGCTGATGACGATGGTCGTGCTGCCCACCATGCTCCGAGCTCCTTGTTGTTGCGGAGGTTTAGTTTTAGAAACCATAAATCGGAGTTGAGAAAAGTGTTTTGGTTTAGAGAAAATCTTAATTTCCAGGTGTTTTTTATGTTTTATTTAAAACAAATCTTAAAGTTGATTATAACGACACCGGTTAAGATCCCACGGTTCCATCCTTCCGCATCATTATTTTTATCGGATTCACTTAGTCCGGATGAATTTGCTAAACTCAACCGAATGAGTTCCACACTTTCATTTAGACCGTGGAAATCCCGTTAGCAACACGTAGGTTACATCATCCGAGGTATTCCCGATCATCCAACAGGACGTTTTAATTTAGTTGTAATTGTAATTTTGTGTTCCGTTTGTGATTAAATTTTGAGTTGTTTTATATTTTGAAATGTTGTGGCGGTGAATTTTATCTTGCAATGACTTTTAACTTAATTTTGGTTTCAGCTTTAGGGGCTATCCTAAAGGTGTGGGTTTTCATGCAACCGTTGTTTTATCATGCAAGAAAAGTAAAATGCATTTGCAATAAAGTAAATTGCAAGAAAGTAAATTGCAAGAAAGTAAATTGCAATAAAATAAAAGCGTACCGGAGGGTCTTCCCGTCATCCCAAGCTGCACTTAAAACACAATTAGAATATTTAAGCAAGTTCCTAGGTAAAGCTAAGGGAAAGGTTATGGTTTTCTACCAAATTCCTAATCCTATAGCTAGTCATCTCCTATGACGTCTAGGTTCTTTGGGTTTTGGTTTAAGGACGATTTTCTTCATCAAAGAATAATCAAATTCAATTGTTCTTATAAATATCCTATCATATTGAGGAAGTGCTTAAGAAGAATCTTAAACATCTTTTCAATATTTCTAGGATTGTTTTAAGTCCAAATGAATTTAATTATATAAATGAATCGATCATCCGAGGTTTTCAAGTCTTGTTAACTTGCTCGGTGAACTAGGACATTTGAATATCCTATGAGTGAGATAACACTTCATTTAATGTTCTATTTAGGAGTTATATTAATCAAAGCTTTCAAGGGTAAATTAGTATTCAAATGATTTGATTTGAGTTAAAGGGTTTAAATTTGGAATAGTGTTCAAGTTGCTTTATATTTAGTTTAATTTAATTTAATTTGATTTGATGTTTAATTAATTTGATTTAATTTAATTTAATTTAATTATTTAATTTAATTTAATTTAATTTAATTTAATTTAATTATTTAATTTAATTTAATTTTTTAATTTAATTTAATTTAATTATTTAATTTAATTTAATTTAATTATTTAATTTAATTTAATTTAATTGTTTAATTTAATTTAATTTAATTTTAATTAATTTAATTTAATTGTTTAATTTAATTTAATTTAATTATTAAATTTAATTTAATCTTAATTTAATTTATCTTTAATTTACTTTATTTTTAATTTTAATTGAAATTTCAAAAGATTTTAATAATTTAATTAAGTCTTTTAATATTTTAAATTTGAGTTATCATTTTAATTAAAAATTGAGTATTAGTTGATATAATTAATTTAGGGATTTTTAAATTAAAGAATAAATCTCTTCCTAATAAAGATCCCTTATTTTAATAATTCCAATTCATTATTCCTCCAAATTTAATCTATTATTTAATTAAAGTTTAATCATTTTAAAATTATTTAATGGGTTTCTACCCTTTAATTATTTAAATTTCAATCATCCAAATCAGATTAAGATCAAATATTTTACTTGTTGACTTTTTATTAAACCTAAAGTTTTAATTAAGGATTAAAGATTTTAATTACCATTTTACCCTTTAAGCTTAATAATTTCATAACTCACTAAATTGAACTCAAATAAACTTGAAGTTTTTATGTGACTTCACTCATATGTCAATAAAGACATGAGAGGAGAAAATGTGATTTTTCTGTATTTAATTTATTTATATAATTATTTTTGGTGGAAAATAGAGATTTTCAAGGAAAATTTGATAACATGACCAAGGGAAAGTTTCTGTCCTTAAGAAAATTAGGGGACATTCCTAATGACCAGAGAAGCACTTGGACCAATTTTGGTGATTTTTTGAATTATATTATTTTTATTATAATTATTTTGAGTTTTGGAGTGTTAATTAATTTAAAAATAAAATAAATGTTGAAAAATGGATTTTATATTTTTCAAAAATCTCTCTGATATCAAGGAAACCAGAGAAACAAATTTTGCAATTTTCTGATTTTTCTATGATTTATAATAATTATTTTAGTGAAAATGCTAGAAAATACATTTTTTTTTAATTTTAAAATTACCCTAGAGGCTTTAAAATTTAATATCTCACTAAATAGACTTAGGAAAAATGTGGGATTTGTTCCTAAGTGATTAAAATTCAAAATGTGACATTTTGGTGAATTTTATTATTTTTGTGATTTTTATTATTTTTTAATTATTAAAAATATTAAAATATTATTAAAAATCAACTTTTTTAGAAAATTGAAATTTTAATTTTCTTAGGTTCCCCTGATATCAGAGAGGCTCCAAAACCAATTTGGTGAATTTTTAAAAAGTTTTTTAAAAGTTATGAATTTTTAAAGTTTAAAATGGCTAAGTGGCTTAATCAACCCAATTAGTGGGGCTAACCAAGTCCAATTGACCTCAAATTTTTATGGTGGATTCCTCTGATCCTAAAGGTCAGTGGAGAATTGATTTCAAGTCAATTTGATACCTAGTTAACTCTAATTAATTAAAGACCTATTTTGGGTGTTTAAGCCAATTAGGGTTAATCTGAGTGAATTAACTCAAGTCCTATTTTTCCTAGGGTTCTCTGGTCATAAGGAACATCACCAAATATTTCTAGAATTTATTTCACAACATGCTAATTTTTGGAATTAAAATACTCAAAACAGCAACATGCATTTGAAAAATAAATAACTTTTCACGGAGATGGCCTCCGACCTTGGAAAATTCAGGGAATGTTCCCAAGTTCAGAGGCTTCAAAAGCCCTATGGTCTCATGCCATGGTGAATTGTATACATGCATGGAGAATTAAATGTATGCAGAGAGTAAATAAATCATAAAAAATAAAATACTTAATTAAATTAAATGATTTCTTTTCCACATTATTCTCCTCTGTTCACTCGAGCAAGGGGGTATTTTTATTTTATTTTTGTGATTTTTCTACACAAAGATATGGATTTTTGAAGTTTAGGGAATTAAATAAATAAGAAAATACCCTAATTTTCTATTTATCCACGCGGCGCCGGCGAAACCTCGGCAGCCTCCGAACGCACACGCGTCGCGCTCCCATTCGACGCCGCCACCCGAGTCAGCAGCCCGGGCCCCGCGGGTCTCGTACCGTCTCCTGGTCCGACGCAATCCTGGCCGTCCGTGCGCGCGTGTATCGAATGGACGGCATCCGTTCATCGTCCCCAAGTGTTCTCACCCGAGAGCCGTCCACACTAAATCCCTAAGATCTCACTCGATTCTCAATGGATTTTCATGTTCTTATGCTCTATGGATTCGTCTTGAAGAGACGAACACATCTATACGGCTAACATGCATTGAAACTAAGGCATTCGAAATGAAGAATCTTCAGAAGCTCGGGATGAAGAGTTAGCTCATACCTTGGCTCAGAGAAGTGTGGCTTCAATCTGAGAGTTGTTGCACCTTCGATTGGGTCCTAGCAAGCTCCGGATGAAGTCTCCCGGTCGCAGTGAATTGTCCGGATATGATTTCGACCAAGCCCGATCACAAAGCTTGGAGGCTGGAGCAACCGGGTGGCCCTGGAGATGGGGCTTTTGGTGGTGGACACCTTCCCTTGGTCCGGTGAAGGTGTAGAGCCAATCAATTTGGGAATTGGCTCACTGTGGAGAAGTGTCTCGGTTTTTGGGCTAAAGTTTGAGCTCAAAATCGGGCTCGGCTAGAAGGAATCGAGGCTGGAATTCGGTGGGGATCGGGTGCTCTATGTGTAGAGAGTGATCCGGAGTGATTTTGGCGCAGTTTCCTTAAGGTTTTGTTTTAGCACCTCTCATGGCCGAGAGGGGTGGAGTTTAAATAGGAGAGGGTGGAAGGCCTCTCGGAGGGAGTTAGGGCTTGGGATCGACACTGCTCTGGTGAGGAGAAGATCGGCCATGGTGACCACTAGGCATGGGGCGGCTCAGCAAGTGAGAATTTTAATGTTGGCTCACATGTGAGCTCTCGGCCATGGTGTTTTCCGGCGGCTCGGTGGCCGGCCGGCCGTGCAATGGTCACCATCTTGGTCGGGTGGGTCGGGGCTGGGGTTTAGTGTAGGCAATTGAGGTTTGACATGTGTAAAGGAGTTTGATTTAAATGGAATGGGAGAAGGCTCACTTTGGCTTGGTTTGGGTCAACCCACCATTTTGGGCTTGGTGCACCCTTCCAAGCTCGATTTTGAGCTGAGGGAATCATTTAGGTCAGCTAGAAGGAATGGTGAAGTCTCCATCCATGATGAGGTGGCTAAACATGGTTTAGTGTGTGACATGATTAAGGTAAAAAAGGGTTAAAGGAGGTTTAAGAAAGAACTCCCTCTTCTTGCCATAAATGGACTAATGACAAGTCAAAGCCCTCATGGCTTCATGTGGCTTGAGAATGGCTTGTTCATGGCTTCATTTGGCTTGGGAAAAGGTTGATTTGTTTCATGAAAAGGGTTTTAAGAATTTTGGATGTTTTGATGGAAATTTGTATGAAACTTGATTTGGAATAATTTGATGGTGACTTTAGGACTTAGGTAATGGATTTAATTAAATGGATGACAAATGGAGATGTCATGTGGGCTTTAGGGTAGATTTGGGCTTTTGAATTTTGAAGGAAATGGGCTTTTAAGAAGGTTTAAGGGAAGTGGGCTTTTAAGTTTAAGGATGTGTTCATGGATGGGAATTTTTGTAGAGGTTTGGGCCAAATAGTTGTTGGTTTTGGTTTAGGGATGTTTCATGAATAACTTGAAATAGATTTAAGGTGGTTTGGGTTTGAATTGGGTTGAATTTGGGTTTATTTGGTAAATGGGCCAATGTAGGTCAAATTGGGCTAACTTGGGCCAATGTTGGGCTAGGGTTGAAATTGATGTAAAATAAATATTAAGAAATGTTTATGGGAATGTTTCAAAGAGGTTTTGGCTTTGGTTGGGTTTTAATTTTGAGGTTTGGGCCTATTTGGGTTAGATTTGGGTTTAGGTCAAAATTGGGCTTTTTGATTTTGGGTTGAATTTGAGTGGGGTTTGGGTCAAAATCTTGGGCAAATCATGTTAGTGTTTTGTTTATGAGGATGTTAAGGAAGGTTTAGAAAAGATTTGGGGTTAATTGGAGTTGAATTGGGTTAGTTTGGGCTAAGTTTGGGTCATGGGTCCAAATTTGGGCTTTAAGGCCCAAAGTGAAATTGGATCCAAATGTCAATCAAATTGGACTTGGATTTGGTCTAAATTGGTATTGGGAATGTTGAATTGAAGTTTAGAATTGAGTTGGACCAAAATTGGGGTCAATTGGGTATGTTTGGTTTGACATTGGGTCCACTTTGGGTTAAAATGGGTCGATTTGGGGGTTTTGACAAAAGTAGGGTAAATTGACAAAATTGGCCCATGGTGTAGTTGGACAAAATGAAATTGGGAATATTTGGGATTTTCTGGAATTTTCTAGGAATTTTCTGAATTTTTGGATTTTTAGGCCAAGAAGGGTATTTTGGGTATTTGGAGGGTATTGGGAGGTTTTCTTGGAATTTTTGGTATTTTTGGGTATGGATGATCAATTTGAGTGATGTGGAGGTGTTTGGGATTGATTTTGGAAAATTTTAGGTAATTTGGAAATTTTGCAAAAATTTGGGTAATTTCGAGGTTTTGGGTAGGTTTAGTAGGTGTAGGGTCCCGGGGGTCAAAAATTGAAAATTTGGGAAATTGAAGATTGGGTGAATTTGGGTGGGGTGAAATCATTTTGGTTGAGCCATGAAGCCATTTCAAGCCCATATGAGCCATGAAAGGACTCATTTGAGGCATTCACTATGTTGTTCCTAACCCTCTTACCGAGGGCTTAGGGGTTAAGGACCATCCATGTGAATCACCTACATGAGTCGGGAGGTCAAGTTGGGTATGGGTGTGGTTTTAGGAAGTGTGTGGAAATGTAGTGTGTAAGTGTAGTGTATGTCGGCCCCTTCATCGGACCGGGCCACCCGTAGGCGATCCTAAGGCCAAAGAGTCCTATAGGAACTCATCCTTTAAACTTCCATATTTGATTTCAACCCTCTAGGTGATTAGGGGTCTATAGTCAAGTTTGTGGAGTTTGCGGGGAGTTTAGAAGTGGTTTGAATTTCTAAAAGGCGGGTCCCAATTCTAGTCCTCTAAGATAGTCAAAGGAAAAGCCTAAGGCTAGATCCTAAGCACTAAAAAGAAGAAAAGGAAGACCTCATCAAAAATGAGGTCAACAACAATGCTTGGTAGGAATACTAGGCGACAGTGCTTCTCCTCTCTGGGCAGACATATGAAATTTTCTAACAGTTTTATCCTTCTTAAGAATCACAGCTTTCATCAGAGGTGAAACAATGCACCCCGTTCTCTTCAGAAACCCAATGTCAGAATAGTGTTATTTCTGATTCATTCTCTTAAAGATGAAGTGGACTGATGTAAGAGGTTTGGATTTTGCCTTCTTCATACTGCGACCATTACAACAAGACGGTAAGGGTAGTGTATCTGCAATCCTATAATACCCTCGTCTCGGGAAGTGGCGATAATCTGTGAAACCTACTCCCTCTGAGGAGAGGCGAAGTCTCGGGTAATCTTACTCTTTCTTGATGAGGAATTTTTATTGGCAATAATCATATCTACAGCTTTTGCATCTTGGCTTTCAAGATGTTTCGATTCCAGTTTTTTCTCTGTGATCGGGTTAGTGGTACGAACTTTGAACTAGACCCGATTTCAAACACTTATGAGATTATGGTGAGGGTCTTAACTGACTCTTCCTCATGCAAAATCTATTTTCCCTTAAATGACAATGAGGAAACTGGCACGGTGACAGTAAATCTGGTCGCGGTGGCAGTGATTATACTCATCAACAAGGATGACAAGCTTGGCGGTAGTAGGAACAACAGACTTAGTGAGTGTCCCTTTGACTCTCTCCTTCTTAAAAATAGGGAATGCTTGCCCACTTTTCAAATCAAACTCAGTTAAATGGTCTTTTACCCTTGCAGTAGCGGACTTAAAAAAACACAAGGTGTTTTCCCTAGTGGTACCTCAACTTCATCGAAGCCCGTTCCAAACTTAATCATTGAACGCATGTGACGAGCGACTTTATTAGTTGGGAAGTTGAGTCCTCCGACCAACGAGAAGTTCAACTTTGGGGGTGAGATTATTCTATCACTTAAAGAATTTTCAAGCTTTAGTAGTGTCTCATGCTCTATTTTTTATAAAATAATTTTGGCATGAATGCCGAAACTAATAAAACTGTCTCATGAGTTAGGTGTTTCTTTCAAAACTTATCTTTATGGATTTTATACTTTTTTTTTATATTTTAAAATTTGATATTTGTTTTATTTATATTTTGGAGATTTGTCTTATTTTGGATTTTTTTTTGCTTTGCTTTTTTTGTTCTTGGAAGATTTGAGTTTTGTTTCCAAGTTTTGACAAATTTTGTTATGTCTGAAATTTTAATAAGGAGATTTCAGGAGTAAAAATTTAGTCTAGCTTGTTATCAACAAGTCAGACGCAGAAGAGAAACAAAGCGAATGTGAAATATAGGACCCAATCAAAAAATTAGAGAGGTTTAATCTCACATCAGACTCACTTCGATCCTATCCATTTATCTCTCCTAACCTACCACACCTATTAGAGATCCAACCCACTTTAAAGCATAGAGAATTTGGACCTCCTTTACTTAAGGAAGACTAAATAGATAACTCCAAAATTAAGGGAGTAGTTGACTATACCTGCTCAAGAAAGAAATGAGTAAGGCATATCAATGAAAGAATAGTAGTCTGGATCACGAGGGACATGGATGCACTACCATGTATGAAGATGAAACCACCTAATCGAAGATGGAGAGAAAAACTAGTCCCCAGTAGAGTCACCAGAATTAATCTGTCGATTTTTTTTCATAATTTATAATTATATATATATATATATATATTGATTTTTGAAAAGAGTATTTTTATCTTTGAAAAATTAGATGAATATATCTCATATATTCAATGGTTTAAATAATCGAATACAGTACTATGAGTAATGATCCATCTCGAAAGAAGAGAATATCACTTAAAAATTGTCTCAATTACTTAAATAAAGAAATTTATGATATTTATTTGGTCTGTGAAATTTTCGACGGGTCATTCACCTACCTAATATAAAGATTAGATAGTGTTTAGAATATTTTGGTTACTAATTCTTCTATAGTCACAAGCCCCTAAAGTTAAATACATCTTAAGCGATCGAAATACTTCAGAAAACTCTTAATAAAGATTGAGATTTTATCTTCAAGAATTCAAAGTTTAGTCTTCATGATTCTTCATAGAAAAATCAACTAGGAATGGCTCAATATGGAATAATTATTTTGTGATCCAAAGTAGTGAAAGGTAGGGGACGTCATAGATTCTAAGGAGACCTCGGTGACTTCCCAAACTTCTGTCATTTTATTTTAAATCTAGGACTTATGTTGCACATCATAAAATCAACGTTGACAACCTGAGAAGATAGGAGGATTTATCTCGTACCAAACGAACAACCTCGAGCTCTTAAAAAGTGTTAGGGTTTATATCACACGAAATACAATAATGTGAAAGCCTAAAGATGGTATGAGGATGTCGGCACATTTTTAGGTTGTGTGTTTTATTTTGAAAAGGGGGTCGCCTAACAGAAGTTGTCGGCGAATTTTTAATTTAGTTTAAATAAATAATTTGAAAAGTAGTATTTGATTTTAAAAATAATTTTAAGTTTGAAACATTTTAAGATATGGAATCAAGCCGATCTCACATCCCAAATAGTTTATATGAACGAACACCACACCACAAACCGTGTATCTATCCCTAAGGATAGACACACTGCTTGATGGTGGGGCTCGATTAAATAAACTAGAAGATTTGTGACATCCGTTTGGTCTGCGAACCAATTTTATAAGCCGACAAATTCCCCTATTTAATATGAAAGCATTAAACAGGGTTTATATTACCTGGGTTCTTTAAAATTCCCTATAAGGGCAAGCCCCATAGTTAATTACATCTTAAGTGACGGGAATCACCTAAGAAAACTCTCGATAATAATCAATAATTCTGCTCTCAAGAATTTCAAAATTTAAGTTTTTAAAGGATTGAATTTTGGAATTTCGATAGGGAATGGATCAAATTTGGAACATTTTGTTTTGGGAATTCGAAAGGAAGAAAAGTAGGAGAAATCACAGATTCGAAGTGAACTTCGGTGACTTCCCGACTATCCTATTGCTTGGTTTGAATTTAGGAAAGTCCTAATGTCTATTTAATGTTTTGATTTTGTCAATTTTAGTTAATTAGGACTTATATTTATATGATAGAATCATACAAATAGCCTCGAAGATGTGAGGGTTTATGTCGTATCAGACGACTACCTCGGAATCCTAAGACCGGTTAGGGCTTAATTTGCAATGCAAATGCCTAACGAAGAGTTGAGGATTTATGTTGCACTAGGCAAACTACCTCGAAGTCCTATGGCTTTGTTATTTAATTCTAGGAAAGTTTTTGTGATGTAGATTCGGGTTTTGCTGATGACCATGGCCGTGCTTGCCCACCATGCTCACGAGCTCCTTGTTGTTGCGGAGGTTTAGTTTTAGAAGTCATAAATCAGGGGATGAGAAAAGTGTTTTGGTTTAGAGAAAATCTTAATTTCCAAGTGTTTTTAATATTTTAATTAAAACAAATCTTGAAGTTGATTATAACGACACCGGTTAAGATCCCACGGTTCCATCCTTCCGGCATCATTATTTTTATCGGATTCACTTAGTCCAGATGAATTTACTAAACTCGACTGAATGAGTTCCACACGTTCATTTAGACAGTGGGAAATCCCGTTAGCAACACGTAGGTTACATCATCCGAGGTATTCCCGATCATCCGACAGGACGTTTTAATTTAGTTGTAATTGCGGTTTTGTGTTATGTTTGTGATTAAATTTTGAGTTGTTTTATATTTTGAAATGTTGTGGCGGTGAATTTTATCTTGCAATAACTTTTAACTTAGTTTTGGTTTCAGTTTTAGGGACTATCCTAAAGGTGTGGGTTTTCATGCAACAATTGTTTATCATGCAAGAAAAGTAAGTTCAATGCGGTTAAATGAATTGCAATAATGTAAATTGCAAGAAAGTAAATTGCAATAAAATAAAAGCGTACCTGGAGGGTCTTCCCGTCATCCCAAGCTGCACTTAAAACACAATTAGAATATTTAAGCAAGTTCCTAGGTAAAGCTAAGGTAAGGGTTATGGTTTTCTACCAAGTTCCTAATCCTATAGTTAGTCATTTCCTATGACGTCTAGGTTCCTTGTGTTTTTGTTTGAAGACGATTTTCTTCATCAAAGAACAATTAAGTTCAATTGTTCTTATGAACATCCTATCATATCGAGGAAGTGCTTAAGGCGAATCTTAAACATCTTTTCAATATTTCTAAGATTGTTTTAAGTCCGAATGAATTCGATTACACAAATGAATTAATCGTCCGAGATTTAGTTAAGTTTTGTTATTATCTTACTTAGTGAACTAGGATGTTTGAATGTCCTATAAGTGAAGTAACATTTCATTTAATATTACGTTTAGGAGTTATGACAATTTGAAGCTTTCGAGGGTAAATTTATGATTTAGTTTGAATTCAATTAATGGGTTTAAATTTGGAATAGTGTTCAAGTTATTTTACATTTATTTTGAATTCTTTATGTCTTTGGTGATGTTATATTTAATTCAATTTAATTTAATTTAATTTAATTTAGTTTTAATTTAATTTAATTCAATTTAATTCAATTTAGTTTGGTTTGATGTTAAATTAATTTAATTTGATTTAATTTCCTTTAATTTAATTTAATTTGATTTAATTTTAATTTAATTTAATTTAATTTAATTTGATATGTTTTAATTTAATCTAATTTAATTTAATTTAATTTATTTTACTTTAAATTTGATTTTATTTATTTAATTTAATTTAATTTAATTTATTCATTTAATTTAATTTAATTTGTTTATTTAATTTAATTTAATTTAATCTTTAATTTAATTTTACTTTTAATTTTAATTTAATTTAATTTAATTTAATTTAATTTAATTAATCTTTAATTTAATTTAATTTGATTTAATTTAATTTAATTTAATTTAATTTACTTAATTTAATTTAATTTTTAATTTAATTTTATTTTTAACTTTAATTGAAATTTTAAAAGAGTTTAATAATTTATCTTTAGTTTAATCATTAAGTCTTTTAATATTTTAAATTTAAGTTATCATTGTGATTAAGAATTAAATATTAATGAGATGATTAATTTAGGGATTCTTAAATTAAAGAATAAATCTCTTCCTAATAATATCCACTATTTTAATAATTCGAATTTTATTATTCTTCCAAATTTAATCAATTATTTAATTAAGGTTTAATTATTTTAAATTGCTTAATGGATTTCTAACCTTTAATTATTTAAATTTCAATCATCCAAATCAGATTAGGATCAAATATTTTACTTGTTAATTTTTTTATTAAACCTAAAGTTTTAATTAAGGATTAAAATTTTAATTACCATTTTGCCCTTTAAGCTTAATAATTTCATAACTCACTAAATTGAGCTCAAATGAACTTGAAATTTTTATGTAACTTCACTCATATGTCAATAAAGACATGAGAGGAGAAAATGTGATTTTTCTGTATTTAATTTATTTATATAATTATTTTTGGTAGAAAATAGAGATTTCCAAGGAAAATTTAATAACATGACCAAGGGAAAGTTTCTATCCTTAAGAAATTTAGGGAACATTCCTAATGACCAGAGGACCACTTGGACCAATTTTGGTGATTTTTTGAATTATATTATTTTTATTATAATTATTTTAAGTTTTGGAGTGTTAATTAATTTAAAAATAAAATAAATGTTGAAAAATAAATTTTATATTTTTTAAAAATCTCTCTGATATCAAGGGAACCAGAGAATCAATTTTTGCAATTTTCTGATTTTTCTATGATTTATTATAATTATTTTGGTGAAAATGCTAGAAAATACATTTTTCTTAATTTTAAAATTACCCTAGGGCTTTAAAATTTAATATCTCATTAAATAGACCTAAGAAAAATATGGGGTTTATTCCTAAGTGATTAAAATTCAAAATGTGATATTTTGGTGAATTTTATTATTTTTGTGATTTTTATTATTTTTTAATTATTAAAAATATTAAAATAATATTAAAAATCAACTTTTTTAGAAAATTGAAATTTTAATTTTCTTAAATTCCCCTAATATCAGAGAGGCTTCAAAACCAATTTGGTGAATTTTTGAAAGATATTTTGAAAGTTATGAATTTTTAAAGTTCAAATTGACTAAATGGCTTAGTCAACCTATTTAGTAGGGCTAACCAAGTCCAATTGACCTCAAATTTTTATGGTGGGTTCCTCTGATCCTAAAGGTCAATGGAGAATTGATTTCAAGTCAATTTGATGTATGGTTAGCTCTAATTAATTAGGGATCTATTTTGGGTGTTTAAGCCAATTAGGGTTATTTTAAATGAACTAACTCAAAACCTATTTTTCCTAGGATCCTCTAGTCATAAGGAACATCACCAAATTTTCCTAGAATTTATTTCACAACATGCTAATTACTGGAATTAAAATACTCAAAACAGTAACATGAATTTGAAAAATCAATAACTTCTCATAGGGATGGCCTCGACTTTGGAAAATTCGGGGAATGTTCCCAAGTTCGGAGGCTTCGAAAGCCACTATGGTCTCATGCCATGGTGAATTGTATACATGCATGGAGAATTGAAAATGTGCAGAGAGTAAGTAAATTATTAAAAAATAAAATACTTGATGAAATTAAATGATTTCTTTTCCACATTATTCTCCTCTGTTCACTGAGCAAGAGGGTATTTTTATTTTATTTTTATGATTTTCCTACACAAAGTTATGAATTTTCCAAGTTTAGGGAATTAAATAAATAGAAAAAATACTCTAATTTTCTATTTATCCACGCGAGCGCCGCGTCGACCTCGGCGGCTCCGAAACGCCGCGTGTCGCGCCCCATTCGACGCCGCCATCCGACTCGGCGTTCGGGTCCCGCGGTTCACGTACCATCTCCTGGTCTGATGCCATCTGAGCCATCCGTCCGCGTGTGTATTAAATGGATGGCATCCGTTCATCGTCCCCGAGCGTCCTCACCCGAGAGCCGTCCACACTAAATCCCTAATATCTCACTCGATACTCGATGGATTTTCGTGTTCTTATGCTCTATGGATTCGTCTTGAGAAGACGAACACATCCATACGGTTTATGTGGGATTAAATTTACGCAATAAAAATGGAGAATGCTCAGAAGCTCGGGAAGAAGAGTGAGGCCATACCTTTGCTCACAGAAGTGTGGCTTCGATCTGAGGGTTGTTTCACCTTCGATTGGATCCCAGCAAGCTCCAGATGAAGTCTCTCGGTGCAGTGAATTGCTCAGGTAGGATTTCGACCACGGCCGATCACAAAGCTTGGAGGCTGGAGCAAGCTGGGTGGCTCTGGAGATGGGGCTTTTGCTTGGTGGACACCTTCCTCGGTGCAGTGAAGGTGTAGAACCAATCGATTTGGGGATTGGCTCAGCTGTGGAGAAGTGTCCCGGTTTTGGGCTTGGATTTCGACTACGAAATTGAGCTCACGGAGAGGAAATGGCAGGGGGATTTCAGTGGGGATCAAGTGCTATGTGTATGGGGAGTAGTCTGGAACAATTTTGGCAGAGTTTCCTTAAGGTTTCTTTTAGCACCTCTCATTGCCGAGAGTAGTGGTGTTTAAATAGGAGAGGGTGGAGGGCCTCCCAGGGAGAGTTAGGGCTTGGGATCAGCTGCACTTGGCAAGAGAAGAACAGCTACAATGGCCACTGGGGATGGGGCGGCTCGATGAGGAGAATTCAAAGTTGGCTCACATGTGAGCTCTCGGCCATGGTGTTTTCCGGCGGCACAGTGGCCGGCCGGCCGAGCATGGGTCACCCTCGAGGTCAGGTGGGTCAGGGCTGGGACTTGGTGCAAGCAATTGGCAATTGCCATGTGTAAAGGCTTTGATCCAAAGTAGAATGGGGCATGGCTAGTTTTGAGTCTAAATGGGTCAATCCACCCATTTGGGCTTGGTGCACCCTTCAAGGTAGCTTTGGATGCTGTGGGGGATCAAAGGGATGAGCTGGTTTGGCATGGAGAAGTCTCCATCCAAATATATTTGGATTGAATTTAAGTTTAGGTGAAACATGATTAAGGCTAATGAGCTTTAGGGATTAAGGAAAGCCCTCCCTCTTCTTACCCAATATGGCATGGTGCAGTGTCCAAGGCTCTCATGGCTCACATGTGGCTCATGCATGGCTTCATGGCTCACCTTTGGCTTGGAAAAAGTTTGGTCGATTTCATAAAAATGGATTTTAGGAATTTTTGGTAATTTGATGGAAATTTGTATGAAACTTGATTTGGAATGATTTGATGATGAATTTAGGACTTAGGCATTGAGTTTAATTGAAAGTATGATGAGGGGAAATGTCATATGGGCTTTGAGACCAATTTTGGGCTTTTGTATGTGGTAAAAGATGGGCTTTTAAAATGGTTTAAGGAATGGGCCTTTAAGTTTTAAAAAATGAATTTATGGATGGGAATTTTGTAAAGAGGTTGGGCCAAATAATTGTTGGGTTTAGCTCATGGATGTGTCATGAGTGACTTGAAGCAAATTGGGGGTGATTTGGGTTTGAATTGGGTTGAATTTGGGCTCTTTTGGTGAATGGGCCAATATAGGTCCAAGTGGGCCAAGTTGGGCCAATGTTGGGCTAGGGTTGAAATTGATGTAAAATTATTGTTGAGAAATGTTTATGGGAGTGTTTCAAAGAGGTTTTGACTTTGGTTGGGCTTTGATTTTAGGGTTTGGGCTCATTTGGGTTAGGTTTGGGTTTAGGTCAAAATTGGGCCTTTTAGCTTTGGGTTGAATTTGAGTGAGGTTTGGGTCTAAATTTTGGGCAAATCATGTTAGTGTTTTGCTTGTGGGAATGCTAAGGAAGATTTAGAAAAGATTTGGGGTTAATTGGAGTTGAATTGGGTGAGTTTGGGTTAGGTTTGGGTCATGGGTCCAAATTGGGCTTTAAAGTCCAAAATGAAATTGGGTTCAAATGCCAATCAAATTGGACTTAGATTTGGTTTAGATTGGTGTTGGGGATGTTGAATTGAAGTTTAGAATTGAATTGGACCAGAATTTGGGTCAATTGGATAGGTTTGGTTTGACATTGGGTTCACTTAGGGTTAAAATGGGTCAAATTGGGGGTTTTGACAAAAGTAGGGTAAATTGACAAAATTGGCCCATGGTGTAGTTGAACAAAATTAAATTGGGAATATTTGGGATTTTCTGGAATTTTCTGGGAATTTTCTGAATTTTTGGGATTTTGGGTTAAGAGGGGTATTTTGGGTATTTGGAGGGTATTGGGAGGTATTTTTGGGTATGGATGATCAATTTGAGTGATGTGAAAATGTTTGGGATTGATTTTGGGGAATTTTGGATGATTTGGAAATTTTGAAAAATTTGGGTAATTTCAAGGGCTTTGGGTAGGTTAGGCGGTTGTAGGGTCCCGGGGGTCAAAAATTGAAAATTTGGAAAATCGAAGATTGGGTGAATGTAAGTGGAATAAAATCATTTTGGTTGAGCCATGAAGCCACATCAAGCCCACATGAGCCATGAAGGGACTCATTTGAGGCATTCAACTATGTTGTTCACTAACCCTCTTAGCGAGGGCTTAGGGGTTAAGGACCATCCAGTGTGAATCACCTACATGAGTCGGGGAGGTCGAGTTAGGTATGGGTGTGGTTTTAGGAGGTATGTGAAAGTGTAGTGTATAAGTGTAGTGTGTGTGTAAGTCGGCCCCTTCACCGGACCGAGGCCACCGCAGGCGATCCTAAGGCCGAAGAGTCCCATAGGAACTCATCCTTTAAACTTCCACATTTGATTTCGACCCTCTAGGTGATTAGGGGTCTACGGTCAAGTTTGTGGAGTTTGCATGGAGTTAAGAAGTGGTTTGAAATTCTAGATGGTGGATCCCGATTCTAGTCCTCTAAGATAGTCGAAGGAAAAGCCTAAGGCTAGATCCTGAAGTACTAAAAGAAGAAGAGAAGACCTCATCGAAAATGAGGTCAACAAACGGACCCCCAATAGGTGTGGTGAGTCGACGGAGCACACGGCGCGTATTGGTGTTGACCGAAGCGATCAACAAAACCAACACGGATGTCCAAGTGACAAACTTAGGATGAAGTAGAAGAATTTCCGTTGGGAGTGTCAAGTATATCTACGAGGCCGGGAGATTCTTGAACTCTCGTTGGGGAAAGGAAAGGAGGTGAATCCCAAATCACATGATGCGGGGAATTCAATTTAGATTTCGGTTTGTTTCGGTTTAAGTTCGGATGTGTAACATTAGATTTTGATTTTTTTATTTTAGATTGAAGTTTGATTTAAAATTAATTTGAGAAAATTTAGATTTGAAACGAGCATTGAAACCTAGGTTCCAATCTCGGGATTGCGAAAAGCTGGAATTTAGGTACCGAGCCTCGGAGTGGGAATCGGAGTTTAAGTGTCGATTGAAAAGGATGAGAATCAGAATTTAGGTACTGATCTCGAAAGGGATGAGAATTGAAATTTAAGTATCAATCTCGAAAGAGAGTTGAAATTTAGGTATCGACTTCGAAAAGGATAAGGATCAGAATTTAGATACTGATCTCGGAATGAGAACTGGAATTTAGGTACCAGTCTCGAAAATGAGAGTTGAAATTTAGGTATCAATCTCGGAAGAGGGTCAAAATTTAGCTATCGACCTCGAAAATGATGAGAATCAGAATTTAGGTGCGATCTCCGAATGAGAACTAGAATTTAGGTACTAGTCTCGAAATGACGATTTGGAATTTAGGTACCGAGTCCGAAAGTTTAGAATTGAAATTTAGGTATCAATTCGAAAGAGGATCGAAATTTAGGTATCGATCTCGAATGAGAGTCGAATTTAAGTACGAGACCTCGAAGGAAGAGGACTGGAATTTAGGTACCGGCCTCGGAAATTTTGAATCGAAATTTAGGTATCAATTCGGATGAGAATCGAAATTTAGGTATCGATCTCGAAATGAGAACTGGAATTTAGGTACCAGTCTCGGAAATTTTGAATTGAAATTTAGGTATCAATTCGGATGAGAATCGAAATTTAGGTATCGATCTCGAAATGAGAACTGGAATTTAGGTACTAGTCTCGGAAATTTTGAATTGAAATTTAGGTATCAATTCAGATGAGAATCGAAATTTAGGTATCGATCTCGGAATGAGAACTGGAATTTAGGTACCGGTCTCGGAAATTTTGAATTGAAATTTAGGTATCAATTCGGATGAGAATCGAAATTTAGGTATCGATCTCGGAGTGAGAAGCTGGAATTTAGGTACCGAGTCTCGGAAATTTTGAATTGAAATTTAGGTATCGATTCGGATGAGAATCGAAATTTAGGTATCGATCTCGGAATGAGAAGCTGGAATTTAGGTACCAGATCTCGGAAATTTTGAATTGAAATTTAGGTATCAATTTGGATGAGAATCGAAATTTAGGTATCGATCTCGGAGTGAGAACTGGAATTTAGGTACCGATCTCGGAAATTTTGAATTGAAATTTACTGTGGAGATTTGGATTTAGTGGGAGATTGAAATGAGATATGAAAGTGTTTCATATCCCATGGGAATCAATCAAAGTCCGATTACTTGGCGAAGGGTACAAACCCATGCCATCCGGATCAAATTGAAAATTCTTCGTGATTCGAAATCATCCCGAGAGAGGGTTTCAAGGGAGGTCTAGAATAGATCTTGATTTGAAGAAGGATTGGAGGGTTTGAGAAGATGGGTTTAAACTGGAATTCAATTTGAGCTTTAAATTTGTTTTGTTTGTCCTTTAACTATCCCGCTTTTTTTGTTGTTTATTTGGTGTTCATGTGGATTTGGTATTTGACATTTTTAGATTTTTTTTTTAAGAAAAGTTTTCTTTTATTCTTTTTGTTTCTTTTCTGTTCTTTGTTCGAAGTTCATTTAACTTTAATGTTGTTTCCCAGTCAATTTGCACAAAAGAGGTGAAGGCCAAAAAAATGTGACATGGTCACTCTCATTCCAATCATGTCGAAGATACATCATACAACTTGATCTGGCATATATTTCATACAATCCATGTAAACTCAAAACGGACTATGTATGATCTTCGTCGATCCGTCCAAAGAAGCATCTGTCAAAAATCCATGTCTAAATAGTGGGGTACATGGTCAATAACATCACCTTCCAAGCCATCCTTGGCAAGGATGTCGTATAGATGTACATTGGAGGTGTGATATTTTCCATGTAACTCACAAGCTCGTAAGGCCGGAGGCTCTCTAGCTCCGGTCCAGTCGGAAATGGTAAGGTGTCTTCCCGTCGTCCATTCTTCCGAAAGTAGCCGAGATCCGCTTCACTGGTACTCCTGGTATGCAATGCTTAGCGATATCTGCTCCGTTGCCCTTCGGTATCATGACGGAACCTACCGGTAATGGTATCTTCACCGGCCCTCGGAACTCACCCGGGCTCGCTATCCGGAGGTCGGATCCGAACATAATGTTACACTCGTTCGGGAAAGAGACCGTGCGAAGGTGTCGACGAAGTCGTGGTGATCTATGTGTGGGGGTATGCGATCACCACCGCTTGTAGATGTTAATAATGCAGCTATTGGGTATGCAATCTGCTGGCAGTACCCTCTATGTTATCAATCTCTTTACCATTCTCTTGACGACTAATGGCATCGAATCCACTTGGCCATGACGGAGTATTCCCGGTGGGTTTCCCTTCCTGTCCTCTGCAAAGTTGTAACAACATCCACATTGTATTGTAATTCTTCCCTTCCCTGGCATCCATCTCCGGGGTTCTGAGTATGTGTTTTCCCTTAGGCGGCCTCGCTTGGCCCATTCTTTTCAAATCCCGGATGCAATCCACGATTCGTCGTTGTTCATACTCTGAGAATACGTCTGTATGTAGCTCGAGGCCCTCTAGTATATTGATCCTTCTGCCTCTAATTCTCTCGAAGTATTCAAAGGTTTTCTTTTCAACATTCTGCATTCTCTCCAGCTCGTATTCGGAATGATCACGCGATGGCGAGGCTCGGTGACATATTGTGGGATATACGGTTCAATCCCTTCACGTTCTCCCCGCATACCTCGGCTCCTCGGGGACGATGTCCGTCGGGACATCCCCGGGGTTGCTTCGCAACAAGGTCATGCATTACGCGGTGGTTCTATCCGGTGGCGTGGTAGCCTTCTTTCTTCTGGTCTTTGTGAGATTTCCCTGGTCCTTTCTGTTATCCTAGGAGCTGGCCTCCTTTCTTCAGGTTCCTGGTGAACCGGTGTCCTTGAAGTGTACGTATCGTCGGTAGTAATCGTCTCGTCGCGCCGGTCCGCGGCTAGTTTTGTTAACATCTTACGGATACGGCGATTCTTATTTCTTCGTTGCGTTCGTCGTGAGAGTAGCTCTTCGAACTTCTTGAATCTCCGTGGGTGCGGCGCCGACAAGCTCGCCCTCTGCCGTAGCGACTACGGACTTGATTTTCTTATCTTCTTCGGTGTTTGCCTTTCTTTTCTTCTGCTTGGATTGGTGGCTTGGGCCACCCACTTTCATCACCTGTCTGCCAGGGCAGTTCTTCTCGGTCAACTGGGACCCAGTCACTTTCCTTGTACTGTAGGCCTGCTGGTGCGAAATCCGAGTCAATCTCGATTATCGCTCCATCTTTCACCCTCTTTTCATCGAGTACAAGGCTTACGCCATTTCTAAAGTTCAGGACCAACCGCCCGTTCGACATTTCCCTGCGAAAAGACAAGGAAAAGGATCAGGGGCTGTACTAAGAACAAGAACATTAAGAAAATATTTATTAAAGACATTTTTTATATATTTTTTTTTATTTTTTTTTTGTATTTTCAAATTTAACAGGAATGAAGTAGGATAACATCAGGGAAGAGATTTTGATTTGGAAAAGAAAACGAGGAAAACTTTATTATCATGATTTTATTTATTTTAGCACATTTTATTATTTTTGGGTTCGGACCCAATCATAAGTAATTACTTCGCCCGTGTTTCTTAGGGATGAATAATTCATTCCTTCGAAACATCAGGTAGTGTAATACTTTTTCAAGTATCGTCCGTTGATCGGAAGCATATGTCGTTCTCCCTAGCAATTCACTAGCTGGTAGGAACCTCCTGAGTATACTACTTCAACCACAAACGGTCCTTTCCAAGTGGGTTCAAACTTTCCTCCTATCTTGCGGTGTGCAAGAATAGGTCTCTTGAGAACGAGAACTAAGTCACCAACTTTGAAGGTTCTTGGGCGGACTCGCTTTGTCATGGGCTCGAACCATCTTAGCTTGGTATAGTTCTAAATTCTGTTGTGCTGCAAGTCTTTTCCCTTCCAGGCTTTCTAATTCTTCTAGCCGTAATTTGGCATTCTCTTCTGTCGTGATCTTGTTTGCAACTGCGACTCTTGAGTGAAGGAAGCTGAACCTCTAAAGGTAACACTGCCTCGGACCCATATACCAGAGCGTAAGGCGTAGCTTGAGTAGGAGTTCTGAAGGTTGTCCGGTAGGCCCATAAGGCTTCTAACAACTTCTCGTGCCAATTTCTCTTATTATCGTCCAACGTTTTCTTTAAGATTTGAACGAGAGTTTTATTAAAAGCCTCAGCGAGGCCGTTTGCTCTCGGGTAGTAAATTGTTGAGTATCGCCGATCAATTCCGTGTCTCCCGACAAAGTTGTTGATTTGTGTGCTTCGAATGCCGACCCATTATCCGAGATGATCTCGCGCGGCACTCCGAAACGGTAGACAACTTGGTTCTTGAAAAGCCGTAGCACGTGGTGTGCTTTCACTTCTCTAAGTGGAACTGCCTCCGCCCACTTGGAAAAGTAATCTGTAGCCGCAAGAATGAAGCGATGTCCTTTTGAAGATGGTGGTTCTATCGGACCCACTATATCTGTGCCCCAACATTCAAATGGCCACGATGCAATTGTCGGACGTAGCACATTTTGAGGTTGGTGTAGAACCACTCTGTGCACTTGGCATTGGTGACAGCTCTTGGCAATTTTCATGCAGTCGGTCATCATCGAGGGCCAATAATATCCTAGTCTTTTAATTTTCATTTTCATCTTCGGACCCGATCGGTGAGCGCCACGTAGTCCCGAATGCACCTCTTTAACAATTTTACGGGCCTCGGACCCGCTTAGGCACCTTAGCCACATTTGATCAAAAGACCTTCCGTACAATGTGTTGTTTATTAATGCGTAAGACGATTTCTTTTCTTGATCCGATGGGCCAACGACCTATCGTCCGGTAGCTTTCCTGTTTGCGAGTAGTCTACTAATGGTTGTCGCCAATCTTCCGTGTTTTCTCGTCATCGTTGCAATCGATTCTTTTTCTTTTTCGATTTGTGTATTGTGTCTATGTCGAGCCGTGATAGGACCTCGACGTCCGTGAACCGACACTTCCATCGATTCATCTTACAAACAGGCAAATTCTTTTGCGGGACGGGCTAAAGCATCTGCTAAAGCATTTTCTTTTTTGGGAATTTTGTAGATCGTCACATTTGGAATTTGTTCCAACAACTGTATGGCATACTGGAAGTATTGCTCGAGTCTTGGCTTTAAAATTTTGTACTATCCGGCGATCTGTTGAATGATTAACCGTGAATCCCCGTAGATGTTGATGTCCGTTATCCCCATTTGAATAGTTAATTCCAGTCCCGTTATGAGGGCTTCGTATTCGCTTCGTTGTTTGTACACGGTTCGTTAAGTGGTAGGAGTATCTTAACATCCCCCGCTCCGTGTTATAAAGATTACCCCGATTCCCGCCTTACCGGGCACTATCACTTGCGATTCTTCGTCTTTGTGTGCTGAAGATGCTCCGTCAAAATATAATTCCCAACGTCTATCATCAGGGTCTTCCAGGCTCATTATTTGTTCATTTGGCAAATCATCATTGAGGGGAGATTCTGCCGGCAAAGGGTGTGCTGCGAGAAAGTCTGCTAAGACTTATCCCTTTACGGCACGAAGAGGCACGAAAGTTATATCGAATTGCAATAATATCATTGACCATCTAGCAAGTCTGCCGGAAAGTGTTGGACGAGTCATCAAGTATTGCAATGGATTAAACTTCGAGATTAGGTTGACCTTATGAGAAAGCATGTAGTGCCTGAGCTTTTGAGCGGCGAAGATCAGGGCCAAACAATGCTTTTCAATTGCGGGATACCTTACTTCCGTCGGAAGTAAACGACGACTTAAGTAGTAAAGAGCATTTTCTTTACCCTCATCATTGACCTGGGCTAACAGGGCTCCGAGAGAGTCGTCTAAAGCCGCGGTGTAAAGTATCAGCGGTCTACTCGAGACCTGGGGTCGCTAAGACGAGGAGGTGTCATTAAATATTGTTTAATGTCCTCGAAGGCCTTCTGGCATTTCTCTTCCCAAATAAATTTGGCGTCCTTTTTAACTAGTGCCGAGAAAGGCTGACACCTACCTGACAAGTTTGAGATAAAGCGTCGAAGATATGCCAGCTTTCCTTGAAAAGATTGTAGTTGTTTTAAGGTTTTGGGAGGCGGCATTTCTAAGATAGCTTTAATCTTTTCCGAGTCGATTTCAATTCCACGATGTCGGACAACGAATCCTAAGAATTTCCGGAGGTGACGCCGAAGGCGCATTTAAGGGATTCATCTTAAGGTTAAATTGTCTTAATCGTTCGAAAACAATTCTCAAATCATACGAGTGGTTTTCCTTTACTTTGCTTTTGATGACCACATCGTCTACGTAGCATTCGACTTGATTGTGGATGAGATCATCAAAAATTCTTGTCATCGCTCTACGGTATGTTGCTCCTGCGTTCTTCGGTCCAAATGGCATCACTCGTGTAGCAAAATACTCCGATTGGCATTCGAATGCTCGTAAGCTTTTCATCTTCCGGAGCCATTTTTATCCGGTTGTATCCCGAAGATCCATCCATGAATGAGAATATCTCATGTGTTGAAGCAATGTCGATCATTAGTTCCGGGATCGGTAGAGGGAATTCATCCTTTGGACATGCCTTGTTTAAATCTCTCGAAGTCCACACAAATTCCGATCCGACCATTCTTCTTTACGACCGGCACCACATTAGCTAACCGGGTCGGGTATTGTTCTTCACGGACAAATTTGGCGTCTATTAGCTTTTTAACTTCGGCTATGACTTGTTGTTTGATTTCTAGACGCATTCTTCCGGGACCTTGTCCGACCGGGACGAAGTAGGATCCACTCCTAGCTTATGGATCGCGACCTCCGGAGCTAATCCCGGCATCTCATCGTAGTTCCAAGCAAAACAGTCTTTAAATTCCATTAATAACTTGATTATTTCTTTGGAGTTTTCTTTATTGAGTAAGGAGCTAACAAAGGTAGGTCTAGGCTCTTCTCTAGTACCTAAGTTAACTTCTGTTAGTTCATCTATTGTAGATTTAATCTCTTCTTCGAATTCTGGTGGAGCGTCTCCAATTTGTAAATCTTCGAGTTTGTCTGTAGTTTCCATGCAGTTTTCATTAGATTCGCAAGTGACAACCAAGCAAAATTCAGTATCGTCAACTGATCCTACTGTGCCAAATCCGAGTCCATACTTTGAATTGGGTGGACGACCGGAATTATTCCATAATTTTTCAAAACGTTGTGATTGACCTTTTGTCCATTGTCGAGGTAAGAAACCACGTTGAATTAAATTTTGAACACGGGGAGAGTACCACTCAAAAGGTAATTCCATTAATTCGATGAAGTGACATCTTCAAATTGTACATTATTTTCGGCTTTGGAGGAAGAAGCACCACGGTAGAATTTGATTGGCTTTGCACCGCCGCTACGTACCTCTTTGACCACCATGCCCTCGATCTTATTAGAATGGATCGGGGTTAGGGTCATAGTATGTACGTAGTGGTTAATCTTCTCGTACATTGATTTGTATTCTTCGTTCTTTTCATCTTCGAGGGAGATCTTGAATTGCGGCTTCTTCCGACTTATCGTTGTTGCTTCTTGCTTGATTTCTTTTTCTTCTTCAGAACTATCTTCCCAATCAACATTGATGGCTAGTTTCCTCTGTCCAACTGTCCTAACGTCTTTACCACGGCCTCGTCCCCGGCCTCGACCTCGGATGCGAGTTGTGGAGAAACCTTCACCATCTCGTCGGAGGGGAGTGGTGAGTGACTGTTGGACTAAAACTTCGAGTTCTTCGTTGTCCCGAACTTTCTTTGCTTCATTTGTTACGGTATCTCCGGAGAAGATTGTTTTCTTCGGTGGTGCATAATAAGCTCGCGTCTTCATGGATTCCAATCTCATGTACGGAGAATGGTTGTAAGTCACCTTTGATGCACTTGTTCCCCTCCATCGTAGTATATGATGCACTGGTGTAGAGATGATGGTACCATCCTGTTTTCATGTATCCATGGTCGGCCCAGTAGAGCGTTGAACGACGTTTCTGAATCAATTATGTGAAATTCTGCGGTTGTCTTTGCTAAGTCGCCGGTCTTCATTAGTAGCGTTATTGACCCGAGGGCTCTTTCTCCTTTCTGGTTGAATCCTCTTAATAACATTTTGTCTGCTTCGAGCTCACGAGCATCAATTTCCAAATATGCTAGTGTTCGGAGACTCATTATATTAATTGATGCTCCTGGATCCACCAATACTCGGAGAGCGTAAACTTCCCAATTGTAATCGAAATGTACAACGGTCGGTTGTGATCTGCTATCCCAAGTAGTAGGTCATTGTCTCGTGAAGGTAACACCTCGTCGTTCCTTTAACGAGCAAACCTCATCTAAGGAATCTCCGGCCATTTGAGCTAAGCAAATTTCTGGATCAAGTAAGGCCTTGATCAGAGCTTCTCTCATCTCCTTTGATAAGATGAGAGCATCGTAAATGCTCAGTTTGGCCTATAGTTTCTTGAGATGGGCTAGCACGTTGTAGTCCACTTTATTTCCATGTGTCTCGGCTTCTTCTCGAATGGGTATTTCTTCTGCTGGGGTTGGTTCTTCTTGAACAACCACCTGCTTTCCTTTGTCCTTTGGACCCATTCTCGGAGGTAGAACTCTTCCACTTCTTAAGTTGACTTCTGTAATTTCTTCTGAATCTATTGTTGAGCTTGCCGGTGTCTCCTCCTGAATCGGAATGACAGGCTCTTCCGGATTAGCTTCAGAGTCTGAAGGCTCTAACTCTATTGTGACTGGAGCTCCTCGAAACTCGCAGATCGATTCGTTGCTTGTTGAACTCTCGTAGCCTCCTTGATGGATGTCTTCTTCGTTATTTTGATCGTCGAGATTGTGTATGATTTAAGAATTGTCGTTGGTATCGAAATCGATGTCCGGATTGTCGCTAGTTACGTAATCGTTAGAAACAGTCAAAACGTAGCCAACGCCATCACCCTTATCATTATATGATCCCACCGAAGTGAGCAGATAATCATACAAAGTCGGAGGTTCGAGGGATTTCTCCCCGAATCGAAACAACTATCCTAGGATAAGCGGCCCCTAGTCTAGCCTTAGGAGCCTCAGTCCTCTCTTCTTCGTCGATTTTCTTCTTCTCTTCAATCGTCTCCTGTTGAGGTGGTTCTTCTATCGCAAGTGATAGTGCCGACTTGGCAGGTTTCGAACTCTGAATTGAAGCTTTCACCGAAGTGGTTTGGATGCTGTCTAAAATCTTTTTCGAAGACCTTGTCCAAGCGGTAGTCCATCCATCGTCAGTCGTATAGGGATCTATCTGAATGATGGGATCAGTTGAGATAACATTGACGGAACCTCCTTTCTGGGGTTCCTTCATGTACTCCTTCGGGATTGTTATATTTCCTTTCCGAAGGTTGTCATTGAGCCAACTTTTGAAGGTAATGCAATCTTCTATCTTATGTCCAAGCATTTGGTGATAAGGGCAAAAGTTGGGATCACTTTTCTTGTTGACTTCCTCTGGTCTCTTAGGCTCTGGCAGCTGGAAATCTGGAGTGTTCATCAGACTACGAAACATTTTCGGCACTGCTTCATTCTTGAACGGATATTCCCTGCTCAGAAGCTCCCTTAATGTACGTAACGGACGAGGCGGTTGTTCATACTGTGGAGATGGCTGATAGCTGGGTCGGGGTTGTTGATAATTCTGTTGAGGTTGCTGTGGCCGTTCGGATGATATTTGTATCGGTTGCTTGCCCTTGTCGACTGCTGCAACGATCCCGGATTTCTTTTCAAAAGTCTTCACAGTGCTTTTGCTTGTCCGTCTTGTCGGCGAAACTTAATTGCTTCACCTCCTCTCGCAAGCTCCCGGCCTTGCTTAACAACTTCTCGAAAGTCTTAATAGTGAATCCTTTCGAGGAGAAGTGCTATCCGGCCGTGAATGCTTTTAAGTAAGATGCCGACTGCATGTTGTTCTTGTAGTTGTGGTTCACACTTCATGCTTAAGTTCCTCCATCGAAGTATGTAATCCACCAAAGTTTCGTTCGGCTTATGCTTCTCTACCACTAAATCACCTATAGTGATGTGGTGTTGAGCTCCGGTGAATCGCTTGATGAAGAGGTTTTCTAGTTCTGAGAACGTCTTCACTGAACCATTCGGTAATTCTGCATACCAATCAAAGGCGATCCCTGACAGGCTGCTGACGAACTGTCGGAAGAGTAATGCATCGCTTCCGCCGGCATTGCAACAACTGGCACGAAAATGTGCAACATGTTGTCGGGGATTCCCGGTTCCATCAAAGGTCTTGAACAGAGGTGGTACGAAGCCTTTCGGGTATTGGACAGTGTCGAATTCTTCCAGGTAAGGTCTACCCGTCCGAATGGATGTCCCGCTCTTTGATTGTGCTAAGGCTTCTCGCACCTGCTGTTCCACCAAGCTCTTGATATCCTTTTCTGGAATCATACTTTGTGTTGTATCTTTCTTTAGCTGATCATCCCCGTTGACGGATGTAATCTCCTTTCCTCCGTCCACAATGTGAATGACCTCTGGGGGTGTCTCTCTTTGGGGTTGCACTTGACTCTGGAGAGTGGCTAGAGCTACAGCCATCTCTTCCATCCTCTTCGCCATTTGGGCGATCGTGTCGTCTTTCTCTTGAAGCTGTCTTCTCATCACTTCTGGCTCCTCTCTTTCTGCGGCTGCAGGAGCACCTTGTGAAGCTGATGAAGCTCGTGTTTCGACCATGTTAATTTCTGCATACTCGTCGTCCATGAATTCCGATGAATCAATCTCGTCTCCGAATTTCTCTTCTCTTTCTTTTGCTAGTCGTCGAATATCAGTCCTCAACTTTTCCATGGCGTCCTCTAGTGGTCTTTTCTGTGCATCTTCACAGTTGTCGTGTGATAGCTGCCGGGTTCCCTTCTCGCGAGTCCCCTTTACTGCAGTAGCACTTTCTTCAGATTCAAGTCTCCTGGCGAGACTTTCCTTTTCGAGTCGTTGTTTCAATCTCAGCTCGTCCAAGTAGTGGGACGCCATACCATCCTTCTAGCAGCAGAGGGTCTAGGACCGGATGGTCCGTCGACCAAATGCCGGAAGGTGGTATCCTCCCTAATCCGTAATCCCGAAACGACGACAAGCGGACTAGCCTTCATCCTTTTACTTGGCTTTTCTCGCAACGATGGCAGTGTTCTACTCGGGGCCCAAGACGGGATTCGACCGGCACCCGCCCTACCCTTCGTAGAATCTCTGATACGGGGCATTTCTCTTTCTTCGCTAGTTTCTCGACTACAGTCTGTAGTCGGGCAAATGGCGTAATCCTAGCCCTTTTCCTTATGTTGTCATCGTAGTATGCTGGTCGAGGTAATGTAGAAGCAATCCTGCGGACATTTTCCTCGTCAGCTGCAGCGGAAAGGGGATGGAATCTGCTTCCTTCCAAAAAGGGTGTATCTTCAGGCAATGGTATATATTCAGGTAGTGGTGTGTACTCAGGGATTTCTGGGATTTCCTCCAGGAAAGCAACTTCAGCAGCTCTGGCCTTCCTGGCAATCTTCCTACTTCTGTTCCTTCTTTGGGTCCTTGTTAGTGATGGAATTCTTGAGCTGGACCCGATTTCAAAAACGAAGGTCTCACAGAAAGTCCGTACCCTCCACGGTAACGAGGTTCATCATAATTCCGGATTTCCTTCCCCTTTAATTTGGCGAAGCCGGGGTAGGTGCGAAACAACTAGACCGGTGGGGGTAGCAAGAACGGTCCTCCTGCGGACGAGCAGATTCCTCTCGATCGGGATCTTTTGCAGGGGAGGAAACTCTTGGTTTGACCTAAGGTTGAACTCGATCAGCGGCTTCCTAGCTTCAGATACTTTGTTTGTCAGTGCGAAAAGGGAAACGTCGGTGATCTTGACATTCGTGTTCTCAAATCCTTGTCCAAACCGGATGATCCCATTGTCGGGCAGCTCATCCTTATAAACAGCGAAGTCCAGTCCATTGGTGAAGGAGAAAATCAGCTTTGGGGCTTCCATTTCTGCAGGGTAGATTCTGGTTGTCAATCCCAAGTTATGCTTCTTTTCTTTAGGACGAAAAGAAAGGAATTGAAAAGAGTCCGAACACATTCTTGTTCATGTATTTATAAGAAGGAATCATTTGTTAAAAGAATCATTTATTAAAGGGGTTGTTTATTTAGAACGGAATGTTCAAAGGTGTAGAGAAGGTAATGAATCTGATTCAGAGTTGGAAAGGAAAAGAAAGTCTTATGCAAGACTTCTCGACTCGAAGGATCACTCCTAAACTAACACCTATTGGGGGTCCACCCCACCTCGAAATGAGGTAAAAGGATCTCGGAACCTCTCTATTTA
Source organism: Papilionanthe hookeriana x Papilionanthe teres (assembly GCA_022702705.1). NCBI lineage: Eukaryota > Viridiplantae > Streptophyta > Magnoliopsida > Asparagales > Orchidaceae > Papilionanthe > Papilionanthe hookeriana x Papilionanthe teres. The sequence goes on along the minus strand of CM040422.1, from coordinate 98,352,238 downwards.
GGGGTGTCTAAACAGTGGCTCCTAAATCCGAGAGAATGTTGGTTATACTTGTTCAAGGTAGAAATGAACATAGTATTCCAACAGAAAGAAGGGTAGTTTGACCCATTAAGGACATGGATACACTACCGATTTTTGAAAGCAGAATTTTTTGATTAAAATGGAGAGAGGAATTATCCCCAACGGAGTCGCCAGAAGTTGTCGGCACATTTTTAGGTTGTGTGTTTTATTTTGAAAAGGGGGTCGCTTAATAGAAGTTGTCGGCGAATTTTTAATTTAGTTTAAATAAATAATTTGAAAAGTAGTATTTGATTTTAAAAATAATTTTAAGTTTGAAACATTTTAAGATATGGAATCAAACTAATCTCACATCCCAAATAGTTTATATAAACGAACACCACACCACAAACCGTGTATCCATCCCTAAGGATAGACACACTGCTTGATGGTGGGGCTCGATTAAATAAACTAGAAGATTTGTGACATCCGTTTGGTCTGCGAACCAATTTTATAAGCCGACAAATTTCCCTATTTAACATGAAAGCATTAAACAGGGTTTATATTACCTGGGTTCTTTAAAATTCCCTATAAGGGCAAGTCCCTATAGTTAATTACATCTTAAGTGACGGGAATCACCTAAGAAAACTCTCGATAATAATCAATAATTCTGCTCTCAAGAATTTCAAAGTTTAAGTTTTTAAAGGATTGGATTTTGGAATTTCAATAGGGAATGGATCAAATTTGGAACATTTTGTTCTGGAAATTCAAAGGAAGAAAAGTAGGAGAAATCACAGATTCGAAGTGAACTTCGGTGACTTCCCGACTATCCTATTGTTTGGTTTGAATTTAGGAAAGTCCTAATGTCTATTTAATGTTTTGATTTTGTCAATTTTAGTTAATTAGGACTTATATTTATATGATAGAATCATACAAATAGCCTCGAAGATGTGAGGTTTTATGTCGTATCAGAAGACTACCTCGGAATCCTAAGACCGGTTAGGGCTTAATTTGCAATGCAAATGCCTAACGAAGAGTTGAGGATTTATGTTCCACTAGGCAAACTACCTCGAAGTCCTATGGCTTTGTTATTTAATTCTAGGAAAGTTTTGCTGATGTAGATTCAGGTTTTACTGATGACCATGGTCGTGCTGCCCACCATGCTCCGAGCTCCTTGTTGTTGCAGAGGTTTAGTTTTAGAAGTCATAAATCGTGGATGAGAAAAGTGTTTTGGTTTAGAGAAAATCTTAATTTCCAAGTGTTTTTAATATTTTAATTAAAACAAATCTTAAAGTTGATTATAACGACACCGGTTAAGATCCCACGGTTCCATCCATCCGACATCATTATTTTTATCGGATTCACTTAGTCCAGATGAATTTGCTAAACTCGACTGAATGAGTTCCACACTTTCATTTAGACCGTGGGAAATCCCGTTAGCAACACGTAGGTTACATCATCCGAGGTATTCCCGATCATCCAACAGGACGTTTTAATTTAGTTGTAATTGTAGTTTTGTGTTCTATTTGTGATTAAATTTTGAGTTGTTTTATATTTTGAAATGTTGTGGCGGTGAATTTTATCTTGCAATAACTTTTAACTTAGTTTTAGTTTCAGTTTTAGGGACTATCCTAAAGGTGTGGGTTTTCATGCAACAATTGTTTATCATGCAAGAAAAGTAAGTGCAATGCGGTTAAATGAATTGCAATAATGTAAACTGCAACAAAGTAAATTGCAATAAAATAAAAGCGTACCTGGAGGGTCTTCCCGTCATCCCAAGCTGCACTTAAAACACAATTAGAATATTTAAGCAAGTTCCTAGGTAAAGCTAAGGTAAGGGTTATGGTTTTCTACCAAGTTCCTAATTCTATAGCTTAGTCATTTCCTATGACGTCTAGGTTCCTTGTGTTTTTGTTTGAAGACAATTTTCTTCATCAAAGAACAATTAAGTTCAATTGTTCTTATGAACATCCTATCATATCGAGGAAGTGCTTAAGGCAAATCTTAAACATCTTTTCAATTTTTCTAGGATTGTTTTAAGTCCAAATGAATTCAATTACACAAATGAATTAATCGTCCGAGGTTTAGTTAAGTTTTGTTATTATCTTACTCAGAGAACTAGGATGTTTGAATGTCCTATAAGTGAAGTAACATTTCATTTAAAATTCTGTGTAGGAGTTATGACAACTGAAGCTTTCGAGGGTAAATTTATGATTTAGTTTGAATTCAATTAATGGGTTTAAATTTGGAATAGTGTTCAAGTTATTTTAGATTTATTTTGAATTCTTTATGTCTTTGGTGATGTTATATTTAATTTAATTTAATTTAATTTAATTTAATTTAGTTTTAATTTAATTTAATTCAATTTAATTCAATTTAGTTTGGTTTGATGTTAAATTAATTTAATTTGATTTAATTTCCTTTAATTTAATTTAATTTGATTTAATTTTAATTTAATTTAATTTAATTTAATTTAATTTAATTTAATTTGATATGTTTTAATTTAATCTAATTTAATTTAATTTAATTTGTTTTACTTTAAATTTGATTTTATTTATTTAATTTAATTTAATTTAATTTATTCATTTAATTTAATTTAATTTGTTTATTTAATTTAATTTAATTTAATCTTTAATTTAATTTTACTTTTAATTTTAATTTAATTTAATTTAATTTAATTTAATTAATCTTTAATTTAATTTAATTTGATTTAATTTAATTTAATTTACTTAATTTAATTTAATTTTTAATTTATTTTTACTTTTAACTTTAATTGAAATTTTAAAAGAGTTTAATAATTTATCTTTAGTTTAATGATTAAGTCTTTTAATATTTTAAATTTAAGTTATCATTTTGATTAAGAATTAAATATTAATGAGATGATTAATTTAGGGATTCTTAAATTAAAGAATAAATCTCTTCCTAATAATATCCCTATTTTATTAATTCCAATTTTATTATTCTTCCAAATTTAATCAATTATTTAATTAAGGTTTAATTATTTTAAATTGCTTAATGGATTTCTACCCTTTAATTATTTAAATTTCAATCATCCAAATCAGATTAGGATCAAATATTTTACTTTGTAATTTTTTTATTAAACCTAAAGTTTTAATTAAGGATAAAAATTTTAATTACTATTTTGCCCTTTAAGCTTAATAATTTCATAACTCACTAAATTGAGCTCAAATGAACTTGAAATTTTTATGTGACTTCACTCATATGTCAATAAAGACATGAGAGGAGAAAATGTGATTTTTCTGTATTTAATTTATTTATATAATTATTTTTGGTAGAAAATAGAGATTTCCAAGGAAAATTTAATAACATGACCAAAAGAAAGTTTCTGTCCTTAAAAAAATTAGGGGACATTCCTAATAACTAGAGGACCACTTGGACCAATTTTGGTGATTTTTTGAATTATATTATTTTTATTATAATTATTTTAAGTTTTTAAGTGTTAATTAATTTAAAAATAAAATAAATGTTGAAAAATAAATTTTATATTTTTTAAAAATCTCTCTGATATCAAGGGAACCAGAGAATTAATTTTTGTAATTTTCTGATTTTTCTATGATTTATTATAATTATTTTCGTGAAAATGCTAGAAAATACATTTTTCTTAATTTTAAAATTACCCTAGGGCTTTAAAATTTAATATCTCATTAAATAGACCTAAGAAAAATATGGGATTTGTTCCTAAGTAATTAAAATTCAAAATGTGACATTTTGGTGAATTTTATTATTTTTGTGATTTTTATTATTTTTTAATTATTAAAAATATTAAAATAATGTTAAAAATCAACTTTTTTAGAAAATTAAAATTTTAATTTTCTTAAATTCCCCTAATATCAGAGAGGCTCAAAAACCAATTTGGTGAATTTTTGAAAGATATTTTGAAAGTTATGAATTTTTAAAGTTCAAATTGACTAAATGGCTTAGTCAACCTATTTAGTAGGGCTAACCAAGTCCAATTGACCTCAAATTTTTATGGTGGGTTCCTCTGATCCTAAAGGTCAATGGAGAATTGATTTCAAGTCAATTTGATGTATGGTTAGCTCTAATTAATTAGGGATCTATTTTGGGTGTTTAAGCCAATTAGGGTTATTTTAAATGAACTAACTCAAAACTTATTTTTCCTAGGGTCCTCTCGGTCATAAGGAACATCACCAAATTTTCCTAGAATTTATTTCACAACATGCTATTTACTGGAATTAAAATACTCAAAACAGTAACATGAATTTGAAAAATCAATAACTTCTCATAGGGATGGCCTCTGACTTTGGAAAATTCAGGGAATGTTCCCAAATTCAAAGGCTTCAAAAGCCCTATGGTCTCATTCCATGGTGAATTGTATAAATGCATGGAGAATTGAAAATGTGCAGAGAGTAAGTAAATTATTAAAAATAAAATACTTGATAAAATTAAATGATTTCTTTTCCACATTATTCTCCTCTGTTCACTGAGCAAGAGGGTATTTTTATTTTATTTTTATGATTTTCCTACACAAAGTTATGAATTTTCCAAGTTTAGGGAATTAAATAAATAGAAAAAATACCCTAATTTTCTATTTATCCACGCGGCGCTGCGTCAATCTCGGCAGCTCCGAAACGCCGCGTGTCGCGCCTCTATTCGACGCCGCCATCTGAATCAGCGTTCCGGGTCCCGCGGTTCACGTACCATCTCCTGGTCCGACGCCATCCGAGTCGTCCGTCTGTGCGTATATTAAATGGACGGCATCCGTTCATCGTCCCCGAGCGTCCTCACCCGAGAGCCGTCCACACTAAATCCCTAATATCTCACTCGATACTAGATGGATTTTCGTGTTCTTATGCTCTATGGATTTGTCTTGAGAAGACGAACACATCCATACGGTTTATGTGGGATTAAATTTACGCAATAAAAATGGAGAATGCTCAGAAGCTCGGGAAGAAGAGTGAGGCCATACCTTTGCTCGCGAAGTGTGGCTTCGATCCGAGGGTTGTTTCACCTTCGATTGGATCCCAGCAAGCTCCGCATGAAGTCTCCTGGTCCAGTGAATTGCCTAGGTAGGATTTCGACCACGACTCGATCACAAAGCTTGGAGGCCGGAGCAACCGGGTGGCTCGGAGATGGGGCTTTTGCTGGTGGACACCTTCCCTCGGTCCGGTGAAGGTGTAGAACCAATCAATTTGGGGATTGGCTCACTCGTGGAGAAGTGTCCCGGTTTTGGGCTTGGATTTCAACTCCGAAATCGAGCTCGCAGAGAGGAAATGGCAGGGGGATTTCGGTGGTGATCAAGTGCTCGTGTATGGGGAGTAGTATGGAACAATTTTGGCGAGTTTCCTTAAGGTTTGTTTTAGCACCTCTCATGGCCGAGAGGGGTGGTGTTTAAATAGGAGAGGGTGGAGGGCCTCCCGTGGAGAGTTAGGGCTTGGGATCACCGCTTCTGGCAAGAGAAGAACAGCCTACAATGGCCACCGGGGATGGGGCAGCTCAGCAAGGGAGAATTCCAAAGTTGGCTCACATGCGAGCTCTCGGCCATGGTGTTTTCAGGCGGCTCGGTGGCCGGCCGGCCGAGCATGGGTCACCCTCAAGGTCAGGTGGGTCGGGACGGACTTGGTGCAAGCAATTGGCAATTGCCATGTGTAAAGGCTTTGATCCAAAGTAGAATGGGGCATGGCTAGTTTTGAGTCTAAATGGGTCAATCCACCCATTTGGGCTTGGTGCACCCTTCAAGGTGGCTTTGGATGCTGTGGGGATCAAAGGGATGAGCTGGTTTGGCATGGAGAAGTCTCCATCCAAATATATTTGGATTAAATTTAAGTTTAGGTGAAACATGATTAAGGCTAATGAGCTTTAGGGATTAAGGAAAGCCCTCCCTCTTCTTACCCAATATGGCATGGTGGAGTGTCCAAGGCTCTCATGGCTCACATGTGGCTCATGCATGGCTTCATGGCTCACCTTTGGCTTGGAAAAAGTTTGGTCAATTTCATAAAAATGGATTTTAGGAATTTTTGGTAATTTGATGGAAATTTGTATGAAACTTGATTTGGAATGATTTGATGATGAATTTAGGACTTAGGTATTGAGTTTAATTGAAAGTATGATGAGGGGAAATGTCATATGGGCTTTGAGACCAATTTTGGGCTTTTGGATGTGGTAAAAGATGGGCTTTTAAAATGGTTTAAGGAATGGGCCTTTAAGTTTAAAAAATAAATTTATGGATGGGAATTTTGTAAAGAGATTGGGCCAAATAATTGTTGGGTTTAGCTCATGGATGTGTCATGAGTGACTTGAAGCAAATTGGGGGTGATTTGGGTTTGAATTGGGTTGAATTTGGGCTCTTTTGGTGAATGGGCCAATATAGGTCCAAGTGGGCCAAGTTGGGCCAATGTTGGGCTAGGGTTGAAATTGATGTAAAATTATCGTTGAGAAATGTTTATGGGAGTGTTTCAAAGAGGTTTTGACTTTGGTTGGGCTTTGATTTTAGGGTTTGGGCTCATTTGGGTTAGGTTTGGGTTTAGGTCAAAATTGGGCCTTTTAGCTTTGGGTTGAATTTGAGTGGGGTTTGGGTCTAAATTTTGGGCAAATCATGTTAGTGTTTTTCTTGTGGGAATGCTAAGGAAGATTTAGAAAAGATTTGGGGTTAATTGGAGTTGAATTGGGTGATTTTGGGTTAGGTTTGGGTCATGTGTCCAAATTGGGCTTTAAAGTCCAAAATGAAATTGGGTTCAAATGCCAATCAAATTGGACTTAGATTTGGTTTAGATTGGTGTTGGGGATGTTGAATTGAAGTTTAGAATTGAATTGGACCAGAATTTGGGTCAATTGGGTAGGTTTGGTTTGACATTGAGTTCACTTAGGGTTAAAATGGGTCAAATTGGGGGTTTTGACAAAAGTAGGGTAAATTGACAAAATTGTCCCATGGTGTAGTTGAACAAAATGAAATTAGGAATATTTGGGATTTTCTGGAATTTTCTGGGAATTTTCTGAATTTTTGGGATTTTGGGTTAAGAGGGGTATTTTGGGTATTTGGAGGGTATTGGGAGGTATTTTTGGAATTTTTGGTATTTTTGGGTATGGATGATCAATTTGAGTGATGTGAAAATGTTTGGGATTGATTTTGGGGAATTTTGGATGATTTGGAAATTTTGAAAAATTTGGGTAATTTCAAGGCTTTGGGTAGGTTAAACGGGTGTAGGGTCCCGAGGTCAAAAATTGAAAATTTGGAAAATCGAAGATTGGGTGAATGTAAGTGGAATAAAATCATTTTGGTTGAGCCATGAAGCCACATCAAGCCCACATGAGCCATGAAGGGACTCATTTGAGGCATTCACTATGTTGTTCCTAACCCTCTTAGCCAAGGGCTTAGGGGTTAAGGACCATCCATGTGAATCACCTACATGAGTCGGGAGGTCAAGTTAGGTATGGGTGTGGTTTTAGGAGGTGTGTGAAAGTGTAGTGTATAAGTGTAGTGTGTGTGTAAGTCAGCCCTTCACTGCGACCGGGCCACCTGTAGGCGTCCTAAGGCCAAAGAGTCCTATAGGAACTCATCCTTTAAACTTTCACATTTCGATTTCAACCCTCTAGGTGATTAGGGGTCTACAATCAAGTTTGTGGAGTTTGCGAGGAGTTAAGAAGTGGTTTGAAATTCTAGATGGTGGATCCCAATTCTAGTCCTCTAAGATAGTCAAAGGAAAAGCCTAAGGCTAGATCCTAAGTACTAAAAAGAAGAAGAGAAGACCTCATCAAAAATGAGGTCAACAGAGGATTTATGTCGTGCTACACGAACAACCTTGAAGTCCTAAGGATTCATATTGTTTAAGACAATGAAAAGTTTAGTTGAAGATCATCCTTCATTTTATTATTGTAGACTTTATCATCACCTGAAGGTTGACCACCTCTTGGTCACGCCATCGCCTCGTTTCATGAAAAAGGTAAGGGAAGAGAGAAACCATGCTTCGAGTGGTCTATCCTATGTTATTTGCTTTATTTTTATGATTTATTTAAATTAATATTGCCACGGGGTTATAATAATGTTTAATGTTTTCCAAGGTTTTGTGTCTATCGTGTGTCACAGGGTTTCTTCTTACATCCTCTTACCTAGGGGTCTTTTCGAAATGTTAGAAATGCAGTCAATGAAAAAAGTATAATGTATAAATAATACATATGCCGCTAAGTAAAGTAAAAAAGAGAAAGTGCTAGTACGTACATGCCACCCCTGATGATATTTTAGAAAAAGAAAAGGCAATTATATATGAGATATCAGAGCTGGGTATAATAATTTAATTTAGGGGTGGGTTCAGCTTCAGAACTTATGGCCCAGATAATTCTTCTCGAGAGACTTCCGTAGGCAACCATCAACATTTGTGCTTATAAAGTTCAACCTTAGGTAGAGGCTACCAGCAAGACAAGCTAAGGAGGGTAGTCCTTAGTCAAATTAAGGTGAACAAAAAGTGAACAAACATAAAGTAACACCCAAAAATTTCTTAATTTTCCTTGCATATAAATAAATTATGTTTTCACTTAGCAGCCAACACATTGATTCAACGAGAAAGTATATTATTATTGTATATTTTGTAAATCATACAGTAAATAAGCCAGTCACACTGCTGGGCTAGAGCCACTAGAAACCTTCAAAAATAAGGGCAGCTTCTTACTAAATGTTTGCAAATAATAGTGTCAATCTTGCACCCTCACGAGGTCATCTAGTCAGGAGATATATTACTACTCTATTATCCCAACTTTCAGCATCAGATGCCTTTTAAATTATCACCCATATAACTAACACTTCCAACTTATGAACCAGCTCAATAATTCATATGCAACTGCCATGATTCAAATGTCTCCAATTAACAAAAAGGGTTTGAGCATAGTGCTCAAAGCCTACACCTCCGAGAATTGGATGTCACTTTTTCTTAAGTTGTATCGGGTACTCACACACACACACACACACACACACACACACACACACATATATATATATATATATATATATATATATATATATATATATATAATGTGTGTGTGTGTGTGTGTGTGTTCGAAACATTTTTAATTACACTCTCCAATATCCACAATAAGTTCAAATATCCTTCAAAATACTTAGAACCTTATCGGGACATTCAAAATGTGGTTAAAAATGATCATGATATTTACTAAGTGATCTCAAGTTCATTAGGTCTATTGTGAATTATTGAATTTATCGAACAATTTTAAGACATAATGTAACTTGAAATTTTAATAAGTTAAAAATGCAGTTTCCCAATGCCTTTATCTCTTAAGATTCAATTAGCCTATGGGTAAAGACCTTACCTGAATCAAAATCTTATGAAGAAAGTCACCCAAGTGTTACCACAGGGGCACAATCATAAATATGCACTTTAGCAATTATCTCACCACTCACCAATCATAAATTAGCACTTATGAACTGCTATTAAATTCATTAACAATAAACCTTGATAAATTAGCCTCCCAAATTCATGTTCCTAATTTGAATAAATGAAAGGACATTCAGGGCATTTTTTGTAATTTAAAAGATCCTTGTGTCACCGTCAGACTGTCGCTGTCATCGCCGCCAATTCTCCACGATTGTCGTGTGTCATTGAGGGATCATTGTCTGTTATTAAGGAGTCACAATTATGTTTATCTATTACATTGTCCAAATCTCCAAATAACTTATACTTTTGGAGCATATAAATGACCTTAAGATATTAAAAACTTGGAGGAGAAAGGAAAGGGTAAATAGAAAACAAACAAAAGAAAATGCGGGGGAAACTTCACCATGACAATGATTGCAGTAAAATAAAAAACGCTTCTAAGATATTTACACAAAGAAAGTCAATTGAATTATTTTGAAAACTAGAGATTTTAGGTATGATATCTATTATAGGTTCTTCATTATCCTATAAGAGCAAGTGGTTATAGTTAATTACATCTTAAATAGTTAAAATTAATTACAAAAAGACTCCTGATTACAGTTATCATTTATTCTTGAAGAAATTTTAAGTGTCAAGATCAAAGAAAGAAATATCAATGTTTAATCCTTAAGGTAATATATTTCTTTAAGTGTCATATACTACCGTACTGGTTTAGTTTAGTTTAGTTTAGTTTTGTCATTTTTGTTTTGTTTTTTTTTATTGTCATTTTGCTTTGTTTTTTTTATTATCATTTTATTTTGTTGTTGTTATTTTTTTATTTCGAGATTCACCGTTCAAGCTTGAGAATGTCAATCTTGCAAAACAGAGTTAGCACATCTAATAATATGCAAAGTAAATCTAAAGTACAATTTGCCTTGTGTTTTTCAGTAATCCTACAAAATAAAGTTAGCATAAACTTGTTGATTTAATTGGTTTTTTTTTTAATTTTTAGACAACCCTGTCAAGATGTCTATGGCTTCGTAGTTCCAAGATTGTCGGGGCATTCAGATCTACTTATTCTGAAAGGTATTTGAACAAGGACCGGATGATTCTTGTCAACAACCACATATTGCGTCGTCCAAGAGATCTTTGTAGATCTGAACACTAGGGTTTAAGTTGAATTTTGTGATCTTTGTTCATTAGGATTTCATTTAAGTTTTAGTGTCTTTTTCAAATTTTAGGGGTTGAAATTTTTTAGATTGATTACAATTTATTAGCTGATTAAGTTTTTTTTGTTTTGTCATTTATTTTTATTTTGTTTGGGATGACCTAATCAACCCGACCATTAGGTTTACGATTTGATTAGTCACAAATGAATGGAAAATATTTTGTTAGCAACCATGGGTTACCTCCTCCAAAATATTTTCTTAAACCAAGTTTCATTTTTAAGGTTTAAGTTTAAGTTTTAATGTCATTTAGGGTAAATTTTAAGTCGTTTGAATTTTATGTTCGGTTGGTATTGAGTTTTTGAACCGCCGTCCGTGCACTTAGTGTAATCTTAATATTGTAAGCAGTGTATAAAATATTCAATAATTGTAGAGTTACTTTTATCAATGCAAGTATACGTATCACTCAAGTAATACAGGGCTCTAGTGGAGTCCTGGATATCGATCCCACAGGGAATATTTCAGAGGCTACAAACTAGGATTATAGAAACCAATTCAGAATCACAACCTTGTAAATCGAATTGTCTATTTGTCACTAATATGCAATCATAAATAAGATGGAATTTTTAATAAACTAAATTCTACTAACAATTAACTACTTTTACTAATAAAGTGAGGTTCAATATATAAGCAAGCAACCTTCTCCTTGTTAAGAAATTTAAGTCAATGGATAATTAGAATTAGTTTAAAACTGTGTTGTGCCAAATAAAAGCATGTATATTCTTTATCCTTTGGTCCAGGCATAAAGAACATTGACTAATCATATGCTTGGTTACTAAATCTGCTGCTAGGTTGGAAGGATACCGGCTCTCACTTCAGAGTTCCCACGTTCCCCTCACCTGAGGGCTAACATCTACACTTTAGCACCCAAACGATAGGACCGAATTGAGAATTTTAGTCTGTCACTCTAAAATGTCTAATTCTACATCTAATAAATAATATTTCCTTATTTATTTTCACCCTACTTTCAAGGACTTTAACCTCCCTGAATCTTCGATGTAATCTTCACTTTAGTTGTTAAACTCAACATACTTTAACAAATCAATTGGCCAGATTGAAAGTAAATTAAGATTGAAGTGAAAAGATTATCACAACGTCTTTAATATTCTCTCGACACAACTAATTCAAATCATCATTTCAAAAAAATCTCAAAACAAGGAAAAAGACAGAGAAACTACTCAGATCTCATGGAGAAGATATGACAAAACTTGGATTTCATATATAAAAGCAAAGTTATACAAACTAAAATAAGTAAATACAACTTATCTTGAATTCCTCCCCAAGCAAACTTCTTGAAGTTCCTCTGAATCTCTTCCTTTCTTTACGGCAAACAGAATTCTCCTTCGAAGTGGCAAGGAGGAAGAAATCTCTCACTTTTCTTTCACTCGTACAATCTCTTAAAGAATTTCTCACAATAAACACTAATTAACTTACTATCTATGACTGTTAAGGAAACCAAGACACTAACAAACACTCTAAATACTCCTAGACACCACTTTGACTCTATTGGACTCCCCTTTTCGGCCTTAATTTGTTTCTTTTAAAGTAGTTGAAGAGTTTCCAAGAGTTTCCAAAGCATCCCTTCAAAAATCATTCACATTCAATGTACCTCATGAGAGAACCGACATTCTCGCCGTCGGTGGCCTCGATCTCGCCGGTCTTATAGAATACTTGGTTTTGGACTGTCTCTTTTAAGGCTCGCTGTCGGCGGTCTTGATCTCGCCGTTGGCGACCTTCCTTGTAATATATTTTCTGAACTCTCGGGAAAAATCCACTGTCGATGCCGTCGATCTCGCCATCGGCGCCCTAGGTCAAATCTTCATATTTTGGTTCTTTTTGCTCCAAATTTGCTCCTTTTTGCATCTTTTTGCTCTAGTGTCCAAAAATCAACATATCTGCAACAAAACATCAAAAAATACCTTTCTTTAAAGTGTAATATCATCAAAATTAATATAAAATAGGCATGAAAATCTCAACATATTTTTAGTTGGTCAAAATCCCCCAAACTTAACTATTACTTGTCCTCAAGTAATTTTTAGTACTATATAAAAATTATGATTCATTGCGGTAAAATTTTAATTCAGAAATACTATAATTTTAATTTAAATTAATATCATAGTAAGATTTCTTAGAAATATTTTCAAGTAATTAGATTAACTCTGTAGACGTAAGGCTATCTAGTCATCAAGTTTAAGAGTTCTAGTCTTCTATACATTTCAAGAATGACCATATGTTGCAATATCAATTCACTTAGAATATTCAGATGATAGGAAATTCATGAGGACACTAATAGTAAAAATATTATTCCATAAATATAAGTTCAGAAATGTATTTAGTTTTCCCTTTAGGTTAATCCAAGTGAAGCCAACTTTTTATAAGGCATCTCCTCAAGCTTCTCTTCACTTACTTTTTCTTTTCTTTTTATTTGGATTGCTTTTCAATCTAATACATATTTTTATTTTCATTTCAGGGATTGTTTTTCAATCATTTCTTTTTCTTTCTCAAGTGAGGATTACTATATCTGGATAGCCTGTTAATAATTTTGAACTTCACTCTTCTTTTCCTAAATTTGAAACTTAAAACATTCATTTACCTTATATCATTGAGGATTACTAAATTTCATAGTCTTTACATCATTGAGTCCCAATCTTTTCTTTCAACTAAATTCCTAAGAATCTTAATATTTCAAAATATAGTTTTCTTTATTTTAAATAGTTAACTACAGTCTTATCCCCTTATACTAAATATCTTAACTTACAAAATTAATTTTTATTACCAAAAATATTTCTTTGAATCTTCTACAATATTTAAAAAAAATCTTAATATAGTTAACTGAATTAAATTTTATCACAAAAATCATAGTTATAAATTTTGATAATATTTTAATTGAGAACATAACAGTTAATATTTTTCTTCCCCCTCAAACTTAAAGTTTTCAATATATAGAAATAATACAGGTGGAAAGAAAAATTCTAAATATAAATCATACCTTTGCACTTTAGGCATTTTAGTCTTTCTGAAATTTTGCAGGTTCTTCTCAAAATTTTTAACTTCAACTGGCTGTAATATTAGGAACTTTTCTACACATATAACATATTAGAGAATTTGTTGGGGTAATGAAATTTTGAAATAAGTACATAAAACAAAACATTTAACAACAACAATTATACTACACAGTACAATACCAAATAGCATTTGCATTTCACAACACAATAACACAGTCAACTATTTTATCTTAGAGTCCATAATTACAATTACAATTTACGCATCACAATCCATCTAGAAATAAAATACAAACTACAAACAAAATACGCATCACAAAAAATAATATAGTACACAAAATACAAATAACAGAATAAAAATATTATAACAAAACACACATACATCACATCACAATCATCAAATTTTAAAATCAAACATCAAAATCCCATACTATGTTTTCATCTCTCTGTTCAGCAGGTGGATTGTGCTGATAGCGAGTATTTGTTGACCTCAATTTTGGTGAGGTCTTTTGCTTCTCTCTTTAGTACTTAGGATCTAGCCTTAGGCTTTTCCTTTGACTAATCTTAGAGGACTAGAAATGGAACCCACCATTTAGAAATTCAAACTACCTCTTAACTCCCTACAAACCCCACAAGCTTGATTGTAGACCCCTAATCACCTAGAGGGTTGAAATCAAATGTGGAGGTTTAAAGGATGAGTTCCCTATAGGAGTTTTTGGCCTTAGGAATACCTTGGATGGCCTGGTCTGGTGAGGGTTAACTTGCACATGCACTACACTCTCACACACATTCCAAGTCCTAAAACCATTCATACCCAAGTTGACTTCCTGACTCATGTAGGTAATTCATATGGATGGTCCTTAACCCCTAAGCCCCTGGCTAAGAGGGTTAGGAACAACATAGTGAATGCCTCAAATGAGTCCTCTCATGGCTCATATGGGCTTAATGTGGCTTCATGGCTCAACCAAAGTGATTCCAATTCACTCACATTTGATCAATCTTCCTTTTTTCAAAATTTCAATTTTTGACCCTCGGGGCCCCGAACCCACCAAACCAACCGAATACCCTTGAAATGATCCAAAATTTGTAAAATTACCTAAATTACCCAAGATCACTCAAAATCAATCCTAAACACTTCCCACCACTCAAATTGACCATATTTGGCCAAAAATACCAAAATTTCTAAAAATACCCCTAAAACCTCCCAAAATTACCAAAATACCCTTTTACCCCAAAAATCCAAAAATTCTAAAAATTCTCAGAAAATTTCAAAAAATTCCAAATATTCCCAATTTCATTTTTTTCAACTACACCATGGGCCAATTTTGCCAATTTACCTCACTTTTACCAAAACCCCCAATTTGACCCATTTTTAACCCGTGAACCCAATGTCAAACCAAACCACCCCAATTGACCTCAATTTTGGTCCAATTCAATTCTAAACTTCAATTCAATATCCACAATATCAATTTAGACCAAATCCAAGTCCAATTTGATTGACATTTGGGCCCAATTTCAATTTGAAGCCTAAAGGCCCAATTTTGGCCCATGACCTAAACCTAGCCCAAACCAACCCAACTTAACCCCAATTGGCCCCAAATCTTTTCTAAAGCCTTCCTAACATCCCCATAAACAAAACACTAACTTGATTTGCCCAAAATTTGAACCTAAACTCCACCCAAACCTAACCCAAAACCAAAATCCCTTAAATTGACCTAAGGCCAAGCCTAACCCAAATGGGCCCAAATCCCAAAATTAGAGCCCAACCAAAGTTGAAAACTCTTTTTAACACTCCCATAAATATTTTTCAACATTAATTTTACACCAAATTTAACCTTAGCCCAACCTTAGCCCAAGTTAGCCCAATTTGGCCCACCTTGGCCCCTTTACCAAAAAAAAACCCAAAATTCAACCCAATTCTACTCCAAATCACACCAAATTAATTCCAAACCACTCATGACACATGCCTAAACCAATTGCAACATTTATTTGGCACAATCCTTTAAAAAATTTTCATCCTAAATTTACTTTAAATCCAAAAGCCCATTTCCTTAAACTACTTTAAAAGCCCATCCAAAATGATTTCAAAGAGCCCAAAATCAATCCAAACCCCGCATGACACTTTCATCTCATCATCCATTTAATTAAATCACTCCCTATGTTTCAAATTCATCATTGAATTTTTCTAAACTAAGCCATGTGCTAAATTACCCCTAAATACCAAAAATCCTTAAAACCCTTTTTCATGAAACAAGCCAACCTTTTCCAAGCCAAATGTAAGCCAAATGTGAGTCATTTGCAAGCCATATGAAGCTATGAGAGTTTTGATACCTCACCATGTCATTTATGGCAAATGGAGGGGCCCCTTTCTTAAGCCTTCCTTAAGCCTTTTTAACATCATCCATGATACACACTAAACCAAGTTAGCCACCTAATCCTTGATGGAGACTATACCATTTCCTCTTGGCCGACCCAAATGAACCTTTTCAGCCTAGATCCGAGCCTCGGGTGGTGCACCAAGCCCAAAACCATGGGTTGACCCATTTGAACCCAAAATAACCTTCTCCCCATGCCATTTCAATCCAACTCCTTTACACATGTCCAAAGCCAATTGTTGGCACCAAACTCAAGCACTGACCTCCCTGACCCTGAGGGTGACCCATGCCTGACCAGCTAGCCACCACAGCCGCCAGAAACCACCAGACCGAGAGGCTTAATTTGAATCAAAAATTCAATTTGAATTAGCTGACTTGTCCTAACCTAAATGGCCATTGCAGCTATTCTTCCCTTACCCTGAGCAGTGGATCCAAGCCATTAAACCCCTCTGGGAAGCCCTCCAGCCACCTCTATTTAAACCCACTCACCTCTTGGCCAAACAAGGTGATGAACCAGACCTTAAGGAAACTCTGCCAAAATTGCTCCAAGACCTTCTCCTAACCCAGAGCAGTTGATCCCCAGTGTTCCGTTGCCCTAAACCCCTTTAACAGAGCTCAATTTCTGAGTTGAAAATCCACCCAAAAACTAGCACATCTCTGAAACCTCCACCAAATCCAAATTAAACTCACCCACACCTGCACAGGACCAAGAGAAGAAGTTCCCCAGTGAAAGCCCCCTCTCCAGGCCATCCAGTTGCTCCAGCCTCCAAGCTTTGAAATCGGGTCTGGTCACTTTCATACTTAGACAATTCCCTAGAGACAGAGACTTCATCTGGAGCTTGCTTGGACTCAATCGAAGGTGACACAACCCTCAGATCGAAGCTTCACTTCTCTGAGCAAAGGTATGAACTCATTCTTCCTCCCGAGATTCAAGCAATTCTCCATTTTATTTGGGTTAATTTCATTGCTTAAAAACCCTATGGATGTGTTCATCTCTTCAAGACGAATCGATAGAGTATAAGAACTCGAAAATCCATTGAGAATCGAGAGAGATATTAGGGTTTGAGTGTGGACGGTCACGAGTGCACACCAGTCATAGACGATGACCAGGAGCAGTTGGATCGCGCGTGTATCGAGCGGACAGTTGATATCAAGCAGGACAGCGGAATGTTACGTGAACCGCGGGCCCCTAGAGCGCTGAGTCAGATGGCGGCACTGAATCACAGAGCGACACGTGGGCTTTCGATCCGCCGTAGGTTGACGCGGCGCTGAGCCGGATAAGTAGGAAATTAGGGTATTTTTGAATTATTTAAATGCCCTAAACTTCAAAAATTCATATCTTTGCATAGAAAAATCACAAAAATAAAATAAAAATACCCTCTTGCTCAGTGAACAGAGGAGAATAATGTGGAAAAGAAATCAAGTTAATTGGATGGGTATTTTATTTTTAATAATTTATTTACTGTTTTCAATGTTTTGATTCTCCATTTGCACAGACAATTCACCATGGCATGAGACCATATGGCTTTTGAAGCCTCTGATCTTGGGAAAATTCCCTGCAAGTTTCAAGATCAGAGGCCATCTCTGTGAAAAGTTATTGATTTTTCAAGTTCATGTCACTGTTTTAGGTATTTTAATTCCAATAATTAGCATGTTGTAAAATAAATTCTAGGAAAATTTGGTGTTGTTGCTTAGGACCAGAGGACCCTATGAAAAATATATTTTGAGTTAGTTCAATCATAATAACCCTAATTGGCTTAAACTCCCAAAATTGAATTTGAATTAATTAGGGTTAACCACACACCAAATTGACTTGAAAACAATTCTCCATTGCTCTTTAGGGTCAGAGGAACTTTACATAAAATTTTAAAATCAATTGGACTTGATTAACCCCACCAAATGGATTGATTAAGCCCCATAAGCAAAATGGAACTTTAAAAATTCATAACTCCAAAAATACTTTTCAAAAACGCATAAAAATGGTTTTGGAGCTTCTCTGATATCAGGGGAGTTCAGGAAAATTAAAATTAGGATTTTCTAAAAAAAGTTGATTTTTCACAATATTTTAATATTCTAATAATTAAAAAATAATAAAAATCACAAAAATATTTAAAAATCATAAAAATGTCACATTTTGACTCCTAATTAGGGCCGTCAATCTGGCTCGTTGTTCACGAGCAGCTCGTGTTTGGCTCGCTAAGCAGCTCGTGTTCGGCTCGTTCGTTAAGCCTAACTAGCCGAACACGAACAAATTTTTAAGCTCGAAATGTAAACGAGCCGAACAGGAACAAAAGTTTGTTCGCTCGTGTTCGGCTCGATTTGGCTCGTAAATAAATAAATAATTATATATATATATATATATATATATATATATTCATAAATTTAACTATTATAAATTATAATTATTTAAATTAGTTGTGAAAAATATTATTATTTTTTTAAAATTAAATCATCTGAATTTATTATTAAAATTACTTATATAAATATTATATTTACATAAGATAAATTATAAGTTTAATATTATAGGTATAAGGTACCAGTATACCAACAAAACCCTAACTCCCCACTCCAGCGCCTCTCGGTCTCGAAACTTTTGTTCGGCTCTTCTCCTCTCTTCTCCTCGCCGCAGTTAGGGTTTCTCTTCTGGAGTTCGGTTCTTCTCCTACTTCCTCTCGGACAGTCGATTGCTCCATTTTTTTGCTTGGTAGCTCGATATTCTTGCTTGGTTGCTTGCTTGGCTGCCGAAAATCGTGAAAAGATTCGAGCGTGAATCGCTTAGAGTTTGTCTTTTGTGTTCTTCTTTAAGTATCTTCTTCCATATCGCCTCGGAATCGGCCGCTTACTCGGTATTCTTTCTTCGTTGCGTGATCTTCTTGCTTATTTGCTTGGTTGGCTTCTGAAGTATTTCCTTCACGGCACTTAGGCTTCCGAGGTATTTTCTTCGTTGTGTGATCTTCTTGCTTATTAGCTATTAGCCTATTAGTGTTTGTGTTGTGATTTGGCTATTACCTCTAGATCTATTTTTTTTTTAGTTTTTTTGAACTTTATTAGGCTATTAGCATTTGTTTTGGAATGGAATCTATGGTGGAATCACTGCCGATCAGGTGCTATATCTCGATCTTGTTTTCTATGTGATGATTTTTTTTTCTTTTGGTTTGTAGAGTTAGGATGTCTCTATCATGATTGCACGCCAAAGAAGGAGCAGAAAAATGAATTGTCCTAATGGTCATTCTGTATGATTTTTGCTAAATATTTGAATCATGCTGACATGCTCTGTTCGAGTCATATTGAACCTTTACCTTAAGATCGTTGTGTTCTATTCAGAATGGAAAGAGATTTACATATGCTTTTTTGTCCGGGCTTACGTTGAGTTGGGGCATTTACATATATACCACCCAATTCCTATGTATTTACATATCTAACACTTAAACTTTGTTTCTTTACATTTATATCACCAAAATCTTTAATATAATATCACCATTTTCATCCATAAAGGTGGTATGTTTGTAAAAATTTAAGTTTATGTGTTAGATATGTAATTACATAAGAATTGAGTGGTGTGTATAAAAATCTTTATGAAGTGTACAAATATGAAGCATTCTCTATAATATCTTTGAATATCTCTTTATCTTTAATAAAGAGATTCATACAATGTGTGCTGCGGTTCAGCTATTGCCTTTAGATTATAATTTTTACTATTTTTATGGGCATGCGTCTTTGTGGAGTATCATTTGTTCTTGGATGTATTAATCTATTTTTATGGGCATGCAACTTTGTGGTGTGCATGGGCTTAATATGTTTAAGAGCAAAAGTGACAATTTGTCAATGGAAGATATTTTGAATGAGTTGTTTCCTTTCAATTATCTTTTGTGTCTGCAAGAGTTAATGGAGGAGGAACAACTTCAGGTGGCTTTACCAAATTAAATTGATAGAAGGTTCGAACATGTTGATTCGACCACTAAATGTTGGCACTTCTTCTAATTGAACTTTGGAGATGTTTTGTTGGGGGGACTATATTATTATTTGTTGCTTGAACTTAATTGTTGTATTATTGCTGAACTTAGTTTTCCTTTGATATTTCATATTTGGTGTTTGATGACAAGAGTTTCCATGAATTTGGGAGACTATGCAAATCTGGGAGACTATGCTTACTAATGTTTACAGCAAATCTGGGAGACTATGCATAAATTTGTTTATATTGGCAATAATGTTCTGTTGGGAACTTTGCTTACTAAAGGATGGTAATATAGTCACTGAAGGATGGTAATATAGTCACTGAAGGATGGGTTTCCTTTGACACATGAAGAACATTTATTCTTAATCTTAATTTTGGAAGGCAACACAAGTTTGCAACCATTTTAAGGTAAGAGTATATAAATTTGATTGAAGTGAGTATTGTTAATCTTAATTTTGGAAGGCAACATGTGTTTGCAACCATTTTGAGATAACAATATGTAAAGATGCCTAAACTTCAACTTCTCTTCTAAATCCAGGATTATCGCCTTTTTTGGCCCATAGTGCAGGTGGTATGTCTTCTATCGGCATTTGCTTTGGCGACCATGCCTTCGATTATTACCTTAGTATGTTAAACAAATAATTTGTTGATTTTTGGGCCATGTGGTGTGGGTGATGTATTTTGTTGATGCTATTTAGACTTTTACTTGGTGTTACTGTAATGATTGAATGGCTTTGATGCCATAAAGAACCTTTTACAGAGAAAGAGAAGATGAGTTGAAGAATGAGCCTGAAGAAAGATAAGTGGAAAACTCTCTTTTAATATGATCATTAGTTCTATTATGATCATTAATTCTTTGCCTCATTATTTTGGTGATATTTTGTTTCTTCATAATAGGTACATCTTTTTTGTTACATTGCTTAGCATCCCAGATTCAAGCTTCAGTGTGGCTTACAAGAACAGAGATTTCTGGTAATACTGTAGAAGTAATGGGTTGTAGCCTTGTGTTTGGGATTTTATATTCAATCGTTCCTAGGATTTAACAGCTTTTAGATTGTAACCCTGTTGAAATTTACTATATTCGGGTTCACAGGATTTTCTAAATCCTATTATACTGGACAGCCATTAAAAAGGTGAGCCATAAGAAAGTTAAATGCATAAGAGTTCAGTGGTATGTATATAAATCTTTCTTTATTTTATTTTTAGATTTCTGTTCTTGTTCTACATTAAGGAAGTGATGACAATAGATCATTTACTTTGAGCTTAAGCTAGAATTATTTAGTTTCAGTGCCTCTTTAATTCTTATCATCTAAGTTGTCATTATTCACGGAGGAGCTAGCATTTTTATTCCTCACTGTCTTGGTCAAAATTTAGTTTTTTTGGGGGGCATTTACATACATAGCACTCAATTGCTATGCATTTACATATCTAACATCTAAATTTTGTTTTTTACATTTATACCACCAAAATCTTTTGTATCTCCTAAAAAATACCACCTTTTTAACTTCTAAAAAGTTAATACACCATTTCATGCATAGATAAGGTGGTATGCATGTAAAAATTGAAGTTTAGATGTTCGATATGTACATATATAAGAATTGGTGGTATGTATGTAAAACTTTGTTTTTTTCTTTTTTACTCTAAATGATATTGATTATTTTTTGCAGGTTCTAGCAGCTGTTATATTTGGTATTGTTCTAGGATTAAAGGATGGACTTGACAAGGCATCAGAATATTTTGCAGGGTATTATTTTATTATCTTCTATTCTTGAGATTTTAGTCCCTCTTGGTTTTCCCTATCTTTTGTCCTTTAGCAATGCATTTGTGTTTAAATGTGATATAAAATTACGAAATGCTAAGGAACATGAAGTAGGCTTTCATGTCATTTGTTACCCAACAACTTCGTGTTGCTTTTTTTCACTTGTCTTTACAACTCTCCAATATTGATTTGTTATGAAACCTAAAATAGGTTCTTTTTTTTACCCTTCAAAACTTGCTTTGTCTTTTGTATTTTATTTCAGTATTAAAGGTGATCTGTAAAATTTAACTTCAACTTGGTTCTTCTTCTCCATTTGGGCGTTATTTTCTCTCCCTTCATATTTTTAATTTAAGATTTGCAGCTCTCGTTCTTCTTCTTTATTATAACAATACTTTTGTAATGGCAACTTCAATCTAATTGCATTCTCGTTCTTTACAGTTACATATTGGAAGTTGTCTGTATCGACATGCTACTGTGCCATTCAACCAAAATCAGCAGGCCAACGCAGAGAAATCGAAATAAGTAGGCAAAAAAAAACTCAAACGGGGTGCATTTGTTAAATGAGAAGGCTTTTGATATAATATTTATTGCTTCAGTTTCTATTTTTTTTCAGATCTTGCGCTTGGAGTTTGATCATTATCATGTTAAATGAGAAGGAACGATTTCTGCGAAAGATTTCGCTTTATCAATGGTCTTATCGCGCCAATATAAATATTTTTTTTTTCCTGCTCGCAGTGGCATTTGAGGGGCTCCTTAAGGCTTCTTCATTTTTATTTTAAATTTCATGTATTTTTTATTTTTTAGGTTTATGTAAAAATTAAATGTAATTTTTATTGTAATCTTTCATGTAATTTTTATTTACATTTTTTTGTATTTTTGTTTAATCTGTGAATTGTAAAATTTTATTGGAATAAAGTTGTTATTATTCTGTAAAATTTTGTATAAGAAAATAATATTTTTTTTGGAAACTTATTGTTCAAATTTATTCTTGAAATTTGTCTCAAATTAAATTATAAATAAAAACAGTTTTTTTTAGAAAATTTCTTAATTTATTTTATTTTAAAAAATTAATTATTATAATAATTTTATATTCTAACGAGCCAATTTCGAGTCGAACACGAGCCGAACACGAACAAGAATATATTTTTCGAGCCGAACACGAACACACTCTTCACGAGCCGATTTCGAGCCGAGCCGATTTCGAACGAGCCGAACACGAGCCTACCCTGAGCTCGCTCAAGCTCGGCTCGTTTACAGCCCTACTCCTAATCACTTAGGAACAAACCAAATATTTTTCCTAAGTCCCTAGGATAATATATTGAATTTTAAAGGCTTAATGTAATTTTTAATATTAAAAAATTAATTTTCAACCTTTTCACTAAAATAATTCTAATAAATCAAAGAAAAATCAAAAAATTATAAAATTTGTTTCTCTGGACTCCTTGAGGTCAGAGAAATTTAAGAAAAATATAAAATATATTTTTCAATTTTTATTTTATTTTAAAATTAATTAATACTCTAAAATTCAAAATAATTATAATAAATAAAAGATAATTCAAAAAATCACAAAAATTGGTCCAAGTTGTTCTCTGGTCATTAGAACATCCCATAATTTTCTTAAGGACAAAAACGTTAACTTGGTCATGTTGTTGAATTTTCTTTGAAAACCCCAATTTTCTACTAAAAATAATTATATAAATAAATTAAATTTAGAAAAATCACATTTTCTCCTCTAATGTCTTAATTGACATGTGAGTGAGGTGACATAAAAATTTCAAATTCATTTGAGCTCAATTTAGTGAGTTATGAAATAAATAAGCCTAAAAGGACATAAAGGTAATTAAGAATATTAACCCTTAATTAAAACTTTATGTTTAATCAAAATGAAGGGTAAAATATTTGATCTTAGCTTTATCTTGGATGATTGAAACTTAGGGAAATTAAGGTAGAAACCCATTAAACACTTTGAAAATATCAAAATGAAACCCTAATTAATTAAATAATTTAAATTTTGGAAAGAATATATTTAAAATTTGGATTATTAAGATAGGGATATTATTAAGAGGATATTTATTCTTTAATTTAAAAATCCCTAAATAAGTCACTTAAATAATATTTAGTTCTTAATTAAAGATTAAAATAATAATCCAAATTAAATAAATTAAAAATTAAAAGAAGATAACACTTAAATGAATTAAAGCTTAAAATGTTAAATGGTCCAATAATTAAAATCAAATTTAAAATCTTGGAATTAAATTAAATTAAATTAAATTAAGTCAAGTCAAAGTTTAAATTAAATTAAATTAACACCTTAACAATTAAATTAAATTAAATTAAAAATATTGAAACTAAAATTAAATTAAATTAAAATTAAATTAAAACTAAAATTAAATTAAATTAAATTAAAATTAAATTAAATTAAATTAAAATTAAGTTAAAATTAAATTAAATTAAATTAAATCAAATTAAATTAAATTAAATTAAATTAAAATCACTTAACAACAAACCTAAATGAAATCATTAAGAATTAAATCAAAACATATCAATAATTTCAACACCTCTTTCTATCTAAGTAAAACTAAAACATGAACATCAATCTGAAATACTAAGATAATTGAAAGTGTAAAGATTTAAATTGAATCTAAAAATAATTTGAACACTATTCCAAACTTAAAATTATTAATTAAAACCTCATAATTAAATTAAATCACTTTAAATCATTAACTCAAACTTTAAATTAAGAATGTTTAAAATTCTCAATAAACTAACTTGCCCCTAAAGGCTTCAATTATTACAACTCTTAAATAGAGTATTAAGTGAGATGTCACTTCATTCATCAGGTAATCAAATACCCAAGTTCACTGAGCAAAAGACAAAGTTTAACTAAATTCCTGGATGATTAATTCACCTGTGCAACTAAATTTACTTGGACTCAAAATGATCTCGGAAATATTGAAAAGATGTTTAGGACTCGTCCTAAGCACTTTCTCTATATGATGAGATGTTTTAGAAGAACAATTGAATTTAATTGTTCTTTGATGAAGAAAATCATCCTTAGACCAAACCAACAACCTAGACGTCATAGGAGTTGACTAGTTATAGGATTACAATTTTGGTAGACAACCAAAACCCCTTTCCCTTAGCTTTACCTAGGTATCTGTTGAAATATTTAAATGCCTTAACATGTGTTTCAAGTGCAGCTTGGGATGACGAGAAGACCCTCCAGGTACGCTTTTATTTTAATGCAATTTATTTTATTGCAATTTACTTACATGCACTGTACTTTACTTTTATTGCATGATAAATAAGACTGTTGCATGAAAACCAAAACCTTTAGGATAGTCCCTGAACTGAAACCAAAACTAAATTAAAAGTCATTACAAGATAAAATTCACCGCCACAATATTCCAAAATATAAAACAACTCAAAATTTAATCACAAACAGAACAACAAAACCACAATTGTAACTAAATTAAAATGTCTCGTTGAATGATCAGGAATACCTCGGATGATGTAACCCACGTGTTGCTAACGGGATTTCTCATGGTCTAAATGAAAGTGTGGAACTCATTCAGTTGAGTTTATCAAATTCATCTGGACTAAGTGAATTCGATGAAAATAATGGTGCCGGGATGACGGAACCGTGGGATCTTAATCGGTTCTGTTTAAACAACTTTAAGATTTGTTTTAATTAAAATATTAAAAACACCTGAATTTTAAGATTTTTTCTAAACCAAAACACTTCTCTCATCCTTTGATTTATGACTTCTAAAACTAAACGTCTACAATGACAAGGAGCTTGGAGCATAGTGGGCAGCACGGCCATCGTCGTCAGCAAAACTTGTGGCTACTTCAGCGAAACCTTTCTTAGAATCAAATAACAAAGCCATAGGATTTCGAGGTAGTTTTCCTAGTGCAACATAAATCCTCAACTTTTCATTAGGCATTTGCATAATCATGTTATGCAAATTAAACCCTAACCAGTCTTAGGACTCCGAGGTAGTCGTTCGGTACGACATAAACCCTCACATCTTCGAGGCTATTTGTATGATTATGTCATACAAATATAATTCCTAATTAAATAAAATTGGTAGGATTGCAAAATTAAATAAACTCCCAAATTGAAGCCAAACAATAGGATAGTTTGGGAAGTTGCCAAGATTCTTCTTGGATCCTCAGCTTCTCTAACTTCTCTTCCTTTGGATTCTTGAAATAAATTGTTCCAAATTTGAGTTAATCCCTATTGAAATTTCCAAAACTCAATCCTTTGAAAACCTTAAACTTTGAAATTCCTGAAAGCAAAACTACTGATCATTATCGAGAGTTTTCTTAAATGATTCCCGTCATTTAAGATATAATTAACTATAGGGGCTTGCCCTTATATGGAACTTTAAGAACCCAGGTAATATAAACCCTGCTTAATTTCTTTGTATTAAGCAGGGGAACTTGTCGGCTTATAAAATTGGTTCGCAGACCAAACAGATGTCACAAATCTTCTAGTTTATTTAATTGAGCCCCATCATCAAGCATTGTGTCTATTCTTCGGGATAGATATACGGTTTGTGATGCGGTGCTCGTTTATATAAACTATTTGGGATGTGAGATCGGTTTGATTTCATATCTTAAAATTTATAATTTTAAAATTATTTTCAAAATCAAATACTACTTTCTATGTTATATATATTTAAATTAAATTTAAAATTTAAAATCTGCCGACAATTTCTGTAGGTGACCCCTTTTCAAAATACAACACTCAACCTAAAAATATGCCCACAAACGGGGGCATTCAGGAAAAGTAACATCAGGCTCACCTCTATAGTGTTTAGCCTGATCATCATAATAAGTAATCTCGAAATCAGAATGCCACTAAAGATACTCACTATCATGATCGTGTCTCCGCTTTAATCCTTCAATCCTCTGATCTATTCTTTCAAGTATTTCATCTATCTTTTCAAAGCTCTTCCACTGCAGGGTCATCTCATTCATCAAATCATAAAGAGTATGAGAGCTAGAGGCAGGAGGGTCATAACTAGTAGAGGGGATATCTCTACTAGTAGAAGGTGCTTTACTCCTACTCCCAGATCTCCATTCTTCATGGGATTCGTATGTTTTCAAATTAGCTTTACTAATGAGTTTCATAGGGTACACCCATTCTTCATCATCTCTAGCATCCACTCTAGATAATTGGCAAAGTGCATAAATGAGGCCAGGAAGTCCTAGTCCTCCACTTGATTCACTCTTTGTCGTAGCAAAAATATTTTTATAAATTATATTCCCCAAATTTATACTTCTATTGTTCTGAATATAGAAATTCAGAACCACTCTATCTCTCGACACTTCACTATGATGATAGGTAGGTAGCAAAGTAGAACAAATGAAATAATGTCATGCTTTAACTGTGGCATTCATCATAGAAAGAGGAAAATTTATCCGTTCACGCTACTTAATTTTTCATGTCCCTTTCCCATCAGTGAGAAAGTCAATGACATCATCTAACGGACCTTCCATAGTTTCAAATGTCTCATACTCGCTAGAGTAAAATCGTGAAGTTCGTAAAAAGAATTAATGCAGGCAGCATTAAAATCAACAGAAAATCCTTTATGTTTACAGGCTCGTCCTCAAGCTGAGTCAGATTGGTATAAAACTCTTTCATAACTTCAACAGCAGCCTTGTTTGAAAGTAACAGAAGTTTTCCCCCTTCCTTTCTCTAATAACTCGTTCAACTTCTCCTCCAGGATTATCAAAAACTCTATCTTGTATACACTGCTTTCCTTGGAAGATAAAAGTATATCTTGACTGGGCTTTAGTATTTACAAACTAAGCCTTGTCAAACTCAAGTCGCAGCTTTTATCGGTGAGCCATTTTTCGATCTATCAAACTTACAAAAATCTAAACTAAACTCTAAAATAATGATGAAATGGCTTCCAAAGGTGACTTTAAGAGTTCTAAATTAAGTTCCATGAATTTCTTCCAAGTATTATCTCCACATTTTCAATTTTTCCAGAATTCCTAAATGCGAAAAAAATTCATGGTGAAAATCAAAAATTTTTACATAGGAGGGAAACTCTTACCTAGGGAAGATGAAATCCGGTGTCAAAATGAGTTGAAATCACCCCAAATCCAAGATCTATCAAGCCTTAGGTCGAAATTTTCTGTAAATAAGGGAAGAAGACGATGAATAGTGGCGGTTGACTGGTCAAAATTATGGTCAAAAGGTAATTTTTGGGATCTCGCCGTCGGCAGGGTCGTTCGTGCCGTCGGTAAGCTCAATAGAATTAAATATCAGAAGTCTCAGGAAAAACACGTTGTAGG
Source organism: Papilionanthe hookeriana x Papilionanthe teres (assembly GCA_022702705.1). Lineage (NCBI taxonomy): Eukaryota > Viridiplantae > Streptophyta > Magnoliopsida > Asparagales > Orchidaceae > Papilionanthe > Papilionanthe hookeriana x Papilionanthe teres. The sequence continues at coordinate 98,324,274 of CM040422.1, read as the reverse complement.
CGGCCTTAAGCGCGCCGTCGGCGAGATTCTTAAAATTTATTCAATTTTCTGATTTTTGCAATTTCTATCAATTTTAAACCTCGTCGACATCTGTTCAATCATTTTAAACATAATTTTTTAGTGAATAACTGATGTATTAACACAAATAAACATTCACTAAACAAATATCACAATTATATATAAAACTCAAGTGTTACAATACACATTACACAACACACATAAGTTAGGTATTTTCTCAGCCTTAATTCATCAAAGCAGCATCACAATCCAAGCCACAACACTCTAAACGCTGAAACAAACATTTCAATCTTAATCTCAACTATACTGAGATCAAAAATCAAACATCGAAAGCAAACAAACAAATAAGTTCAAATCAAGTCTAAACACAAAGAAACATACAAAGTAAAGCTAATCTACAACTCCTCTAATTCAGTGCTAGTTTCTCCTTTGATATCTCCCATCACTTGAACATGAACGAACAGGTTATAGAAGGGTCGGAAAGGGAAGTCTTTAGTAGAATCTTCTTCTATCCATCCCATCTTTCTCATTAAGCGTATCGAACTTCCTTCAAAATGTTCAGTGTGATCAAAGTGCTATTTCATCCTCCAATCAATGTGATCAAAGAAATCAGAGATATTGTTAATTAAATTCATTAAATTTTGCACCTCTTTCTCTAGTTTCTTGATTCTGTGCAAGATCACCAGCTTCTTGTCCTCTACTAAAGGTCAAATTGGAATTGAGTTCTGTGATGATTGATCCATAATAACGCCCATCTCATTCTCCTCATCATTTACTGGGAACATTCTAGTTGGGTCTAAAGGTTTCCAAGGTAGAAGTACATTTTCCTAAATCTCGTATGAAACTTTGAACAGACTGCATAACGAGAAAATTGTTGAAGGATGTCCAAGCCCCTGAGTTGATCCTTTACAATCAGGCCCATAAGAGACTTCACAATTATTGATCCAATGTCAATTGGCCATTCCATTTGAATATAGTTATTTGGTAATTTTACCGATCCTCATCGTCGGTAATAGCTTTGCATAAATGAAGAAGTGCCAATGTTTCGATACAGGATTTAAAAGTGTAGCAGAAAAACTAACATACCTGTTTTCTCTAACTTCCCAGTCTTCAGTTTTGTCCGTCAAATATTGGTAGATTTCATTCATCAGATTTTTCATCGGGATGAAATTGGAATAAATGCTGATAGGAACATTCTCGATCATATACAATTCATTAATTCGTGCAGAGTTAAAATTTATCCACCTACCTCGCACATAGACACTTCCTTGGTTGATTCCTTGCAAATTGGTGTAAAACTCCTTTATCACAGGAATGACTACTGCGGTAGTAGTGTAGCAAAATACTTTCCTTCGTCATCGCACGATCATTTCTTCAATTGTTATCGAAGGATTGTTTAATCCTTGACTCACAAAACCTCTTTCTTTGATTGACCTCCTCTTTGACAACACCTTATTGAAGATTCGTTGTGCCTCAGACCAGTTGAACACTCAAAATCTAGGGTAATCTATGGAATTGGAAGCCATTAGGTAAGAATTCAAGGGAGTTTCCATTCGTTTTTGGTAAATGGAGAGTTTAGGAGCCGCACTAGAAGTTTATATGGAAAAAATTCCACCTAAAACTGCCAAAAATTGCCATTTCAAACTCCAAAAACTGTTCACTCGCCGATCTCGCCGTCGGCGACCTCGATGGCACCATGAGCGAGCTTTGTGCAATTAAATGTCAGGGCCCTCGGGAAAAACCTGCCATCGGCGGCATTGAGCCGCCGTCGGTGCCCAAGGCAAAATTTGCACAAAAAAACTGTGGTCTAAATATGTTCTAAATTTTCTCTATGGATTCAAGCTCCATGATGATCAAAGGGCAATACGAGCAGTAGAATTCAATACTACCATAAACTAATGATAAATTCAAACAAATACACAACAAATAAAGATAACTATGGGTTGTCTCCCATAAAGTGCTTGGTTTAACGTCGTCAGCCTGACCTATTCAGGTGTTATTCAAGTTGGTTGAGCATTAAAACCTCTTTAAAGTTTGGTCGTTTACCCTCAAAATATGGTTTTAATCTATGCCCATTTACTTAAATCTATTCACAGTCTTTGGATCTTCAATTTCAACAACTCTGTAAGTATAAACTCGAGTCAAGTAAAGGGTCCTAACCAACGAGACTTCAATTTCCCAGGAAATAACTTCAGCCTTGTATTGTAAAGCAAAAATTCTTATCGTGGTTCAAAATTCTTCTGGTTAATCTTCCGATCATACCTTAACTTCAGTTTTTCTTTATAAATTTTGACGTTATCATAAGATTCATTTCTTAATTTTTCTAATTCATTCATTTGTAACAATCTCTTCTCATCAGCATCTTTCAAATTATAATTGAATTCTTTATTCGCCCAATATGCTTTATGCTCCAATTCTACTGGTAAGTGGCAAGTCTTTCCAAAAATGATTCTGTAAGGAGTCAGTCCAATAGGAGTTTTATAAGCAGTCATGTATGCTCATAATGCAGTATCTAGTCTTGTAGACCAATCTAATTTACTAGGGTTTACAGTTTTTTCTAGAATTCATTTAATCTCTCGATTAGAAACATCAGCTAATCCACTAGTCTGAGGATCATAAGCAGTAGAGATTCTATGAATAATATTAAATTTTTCTTCCAATCTCTGAATATAATTATTCCTAAAATGGGATCCTCCATCAGTGATAATCACTCTTGACATTCCGTATCTTGTGAAAATGTTTTTCATTAAGAATCTTGAAATACTTTTAGCATCACAACGAGGTAAAGTTTGTGCTTCAATCTATTTTGATACATAATCGACTGTAATCAAAATATATAAGTTTCCAAATGAAGGAATAAATGGTCTCATGAAATCTAATCCCCAAACATAAAAAATCTCAACTTCTAAAATGAAATTCAGAGGCATTTCATTTCTTTTAGATATATTACCTACTCGTTGGCTTCTATCACAAGTTTTGATATATATGTAAACATCTCTAAAGAGAGTAGACCAATAAAATCCAGCTTGCAAAATTTTATGTGCAATTTTGTCAGTCCTAAAATGTCCCCCAAATTCAGAATCATGGCATTTTTGAATAATTAGTTCAGTTTCTTCATAAGGCACACATCTCATAATAATAAGATTGTTACATTACTTATATAAATATGGTTCATCCCAAAAATATGCTTTTGCATCATGAATGAATTTTTTCTATTTTTGGAGTGTTAACATAGGTGGCAAAAAATCACTTACTATATAATTAACTATATCAGCATACCAAGGTATTTTCCACTCATTAATATTATAAAGTTGTTCATCAGGGAAACTGTATAATTTCATTGTCGGTGTCAGATAATTCATGATATTCTAATCTCGACAAATGATCAGCAATTTGATTGTCAGTTCCCTTTCTATCAATTACCACAAAGTCAAATTCTTACATCAAAAGTATCCATCTGATTAATCTTTGTTTGGTAGCCTTCTTTTGCATCAGATATTTAATAGCAGAGTGATCAGTATGCATAATACATTTAGTCCCAATTAAATAAGATCTGAATTTGTCAAAAAGCATACAAATAGCCAGTGACTCTTTTTCAATAACCGTATAGTTAATTTGAACATCGTTAAGAGTTCTACTAGCATAGTATATAACCTTAAAAATCTTATCATATCTTTGTCCAAGAATAGCTCCAATAGCATAATCACTAGCATCGCACATTAATTCGAATGGTTTCTCCCACTCAGGTGAAACTATTATGGGTGTTGTGATAAGTTTTTCCTTAAATAACTCAAAAACTCAAAGGCATTTAAGCGGTCTTCAGTAAATTCAAATTTCTTATCCTTTTCTAAAAGTTGGCATAGAGGTTTGGTAATTTTTGAAAAATTTTTAATATAATGCCTGTAAAAACCAGCATGTCCAACAAAACTTCTTACCCTTCTCACTGTAGTAGGAGGTGGTAGTTTAGCTATAACTTGAATTTTTGCAGGGTCAACTTCCATGCCATTTTCTGAAATTATATGCCCTAATACAATTCCTCATGCAACCATAAATTGACATTCCTCCCAATTTAGAACTAAATTAGTTCTTTTGCATAACTCCAAAACTTTTTCAAGATGATTTAAGCATGCGTCAAATGATGTTACAAATACAGAGAAATCATCCATAAATATTTCTATTTCATCATCAATTAACTTACTAAATATAGACATCATACATCTTTGGAATGTTGCAGGTTCATTACATAATGCGAAATGCATTCTTCGAAAAGTAAAAGTTCCATAAGGACTAGTAAATGGAGTTTTCTCTTGATCCTCACAAGCAAAAGGAATTTGATGGTAACTGGTATATCCATCCAGAAAGCAGTAGTACTTTTGTCCAGCAAGCCTATCCAACATTTGGTCTAGAAAAGGAAGAGGAAAATGATATTTTCTAGTGGCAGCATTTAATTTTCAATAATCAATACAAATACGCCACCCAGCAACTTACGTAATAGGTATTAATTCATTATTCTCATTTGTTTCAACAATCAATCCACCTTTCTTAGGACCACAATGAATTGGGCTTACCAAAGCATTGTCCAAACTAGGATATATAATTCCATAATCTAACCATTTCAAAATCTCTTTTTAACTACTTCTTTCATAAAAGGGTTCAATCTCCTTTGTCGATCAATTCTTGGTTTATGTTCATTATTTAATAAAATTCTATGCATACAAATCAAAGGACTAATTCCTTTTATATCAGCCAGAGTCCAACCAAAAGCTCTTTTGTACTTTTTTAATGTATCCATTAATTTTTGTTCTTGACTTTCATTTAAGTCCGATGATACAATTACTGGTAATGTTGACAACTCTCCTAAAAATACATACTTCAAATGATTAGAAAGAGTCTTCAATTCAAGTTCAGGGGGTTTTACAATAGATGGAATTAAGATTTCATTCTCTGGTGCTGTTGAATCGAGCGTTTCAAACTGTTCTTAAATATAATCAGCTTCTTTATTTTCAATTTCATCATATTTATCATTTTCCATATCTTCATTTTCTTCAAATTTTTCTTTGAAATATTCTTTCCTCAATTAATCACATATATCCATTCTAAAACATTCATCATCTCTTTCAATTGAAGGATATTTCATTGACTTTAAGATGTTAAAGGTCACTTCCTGATCATTTACTCTCATAGCTAACTCTCGTTTTTGAACATCTATCATGGCTTGTCGGCATATTTTTAGGTTGTGTGTTTTATTTTGAAAAGGGTCGCCTACGAAATTGTCGGCAAATTTTAGATTTTAAATTTAATTTTAATATATATATATATAATTTAGAAAGTAGCATTTGATTTTGAAAATAATTTTAAGTTTGAAAATTTTAAGATATGAAATCAAACTGATCTCACATCCCGAATAGTTTAGATAAACGAGCACCGCATCACAAACTGTGTATCTATCTCGAAGAGTAGACACATTGTTTGGTGACAGGCTCGATTAAATAAACTAGAAGATTTGTGACATCCGTTTGGTCTGCGAACCAATTTTATAAGCCGACAAATTCCCCTGCTTAACATGAAAGCATTAAACAGGGTTTATATTACCTGGGTTCTTTAAAATTCCCTATAAGGGCAAGCCCTTATAGTTAATTACATCTTAAGTGACGGGAATCACCTAAGAAAACTCTCGATAATAATCGGTAATTCTGCTCTCAAGAATTTCAGAGTTTAAGGTTTCCAAGGGATTGAATTTTGGAATTTCAATAGGGAATGGATCAAATTTGGGACATTTTGTTTTGGGAATTCAAAGGAAGAAAAGTAGGAGAAATCACAGATTCGAAGCGAACTTCGGTAATTTCCCGACTATCCTATTGTTTGGCTTGAATTTAGGAAAGTCCTAATGTTTATTTAGTATTTCAATCTTGCCAATTTTAATTAATTAGGACTTATATTTATATGACAGAGTCATACAAATAGCCTGAAAGATGTGAGGGTTTATGTCGTACCGAACGACTACCTCGGAATCCTAAGACCGTTTAGGGCTTAATTTGCAATGCAAATGCCTAACAAGAGGTTGAGGATTTATGTTGCACTAGGCAAACTACCTCGAAGTCCTATGGCTTAGTTATTTAATTCTAAGAAAGTTTTGCTGAAGTAGATTCAGGTTTTGCTGATGACGATGACCGTGCTGCCCACCATGCTCCGAGCTCCTTGTTGTTGCAGAGGTTTAGTTTTATAAGTCATAGATCAGGAGATGAGAAAAGTGTTTTGGTTTAGAGAGAATCTTAATTTCCAAGTGTTTTTGTGTTTTAATCAAAACAAATCTTAAAGTTTATTATAACGACACCGGTTAAGATCCCACGGTTCCATCCTTCCGGCATCGTTATTTTTATCGGATTCACTTAGTCCAAATGAATTTGCTAAACTCAATTGAATGAGTTCCACACTTTCATTTAGACCGTGGGAAATCCCGTTAGCAACACGTAGGTTACATCATCCGAGGTATTCCCGATCATCCAATAAGACTTTTTAATTTAGTTGTAATTGCAGTTTTGTGTTCTGTTTGTGATTAAATTTTGAGTTGTTTTATATTTTGAAATGTTGTGGCGGTGAATTTTATCTTGCAATGACTTTTAATTTAGTTTTGGTTTCAGTTTTAGGGACTATCCTAAAGGTGTGGGTTTTCATGCAACGAGTTGTTTATCATGCAAGAAAAGTAAGTGCGATGCGATTAAATAAATCGCAATAAAATAAAAGCGTACCTGGAGGGTCTTCCCGTCATCCCAAGCTGCACTTAAAACACAATTAGAATATTTAAGCAAGTTCCTAGGTAAAGCTAAGGGAAGGGTTATGGTTTTCTACCAAATTCCTAATCCTATAGCTAGTCATTTCCTATGACGTCTAGGTCCTTGTGTTTTGGTTTGAGGACGATTTTCTTCATCAAAGAATAATTAAGTTCAATTATTCTTATGAGTATACTATCATACTGAGGAAGTGTTTAAGAAGAATCTTAAACATCTTTTCAATATTGATAGGATTGTTTTAAGTCCAAATGAATTTAATTATACAAATGAATTAATCGTCCGGGAATTCAAGTTTTGTTATCTTGCTCAGTGAACTAGGACATTTGAATGTCCTATAAGTGAAGTAACATTTCATTTAATGTTCTGTTTAGGAGTTATGATAATCAAAGTTTTCGAGGGCAAATCGATGTTCCAATGATTTGTGATTTAGTTTAACTTCAGTTAAAGGGTTTAAATTTGGAATAGTGTTCAAGTTGTTTTATATTTAATTTCTTTATGTCTTAGGTGATGTTATTTAATTCAATTTAATTTAACTTTAATTTAATTTAATTTGGTTTAGTTTTAATTTTAATTTAATTTTGATTTAATTCAATTTAGTTTGACTTGATGTTAAATTAATTTAGTTTAATTTGATTTAATTTCCTTTAATTTAATTTAATTTGATTTAATTTTAATTTAATTTAATTTAATTTAATTTAATTTAATTTAATATGTTTTAATTTAATTTAATTTAATTTAATTTAATATTTTTTAATTTAATTTAGTTTAATTTAATTTAGTTTAATTTAATTTAATTTAATTAATTTATTTAATTTAATTTAATTTAATTTATTTATTTAATTTAATTTAATTTACTTAATTTGTTTGATTTAATTTAATTTAATCTTTAATTTAATTTTATTTTTTATTTTATTTTAATTGAAAATTTAAAAAAAGAGTTTAATAATTTAACTTTTTAATTTAATTTAATGATTAAGTCCTTTAACATTTTAAAACTTAAATTTGAATTATCATTTTAATTAAGAATTAAATATTATTGAGATGATTAATTTAGGGATTTTTAAATTAAAGAATAAATCTCTTCCTAATAATATCCCTATTTTAATAATTCCAACTTTATTATTCTTCCAAATTTAATCAATTATTTAATTAAGGTTTATTTTAATTATCTTAAATTGTTTAGTGGGTTTCTATCCTTTAATTATTTGAATTCCAATCATCCAAATCAGATTAAGATCAAATATTTTATTTGTTAATTTTATTAAACCTAAAGTTTTAATTAAGGGTTAAAATTTTAATTACCATTTTTCCCTTCAAGCTTAATAATTTCATAACTCACTAAATTGAGCTTAAATGAATTTAAAATTTTATGTGACTTCACTCATATGTCAATAAAGACATGAGAGAAGAAAATGTGATTTTTCTGTATTTAATTTATTTATGTAATTATTTTTGGTGGAAAATAGGGATTTCCAAGGAAAATTTAATAAGATGACCAAGGGAAAGTTTCTGTTCTTAAGAAAATTATGGGACATTCCTAATGACCAGAGGACCACTTGGACTAATTTTAGTAATTTTTTAAATTATATTATTTTTATTATAATTATTTTAAATTTTGGAGTACTAATTAATTTAAAAATAAAATAAAGGTTGAAAAATGGAATTTATATTTTTTAAAAAATCTCACTGATATCAAGGAAATCAGAGAATCAATTTTTGTAATTTTCTGATTTTTCTTTGATTTATTATAATTATTTTAGTGAAAATGCTAGAAAATACATTTTCTTAATTTTAAAATTACCCTAGGGCTTTAAAATTTAATATCTCATTAAATAGACCTAAGAAAAATATGGGATTTGTTCCTAAGTGATTAAAATTCAAAATGTAACATTTTGGTGAATTTTATTATTTTTGTGATTTTTATTATTTTTTAATTATTAAAATATTAAAATAATACCAAAAAAATTAACTTTTTTAGAAAATTAAAATTTTAATTTTCTTAAATTCCCCTGATATCAGAGAGGCTCCAAAACCAGTTTGGTGAATTTTTGAAAGGTATTTTAAAAGTTATGAATTTTTAAAGTTTAAAATGGCTAAATGGCTTAATCAACCCATTTAGTAGGGCTAACCAAGTCCAATTGACTTCAAATTTTTATGGTGGGTTCCTCTGATCCTAAAGGTCAGTGGAGAATTGATTTCAAGTCAATTTGATGTATGATTAGCTCTAATTAATTAAGGACCTATTTTGGTTGTTTAGGCCAATTAGGGTTATTCCAAGTGAATTAATTCAAAACCTATTTTTCCTAGGGTCCTCTGGTCATAAGGGACACCACCAAATTTTCCTAGAATTTATTTCAAAACATGCTAATTATTGGAATTAAAATACTCAAAATAGTAACATGAATTTGAAAAATTAATAACTTCTCATAGGGATGGCCTATGACTTTGGAAAATTCAGGGAATGTTCCCAAATTCAGAGGCTTCAAAAGCCCTATGGTCTCATGCCATGGTGAATTCCCTATATGCATGGAGAATTAAAAGAATGTAGAGGGTAAATAAATCATTAAAAATAAAATACTTGATGAAATTAAATAATTTCTTTTCCACATTATTCTCCTCTATTCACTGAGTAAGAGGGTATTTTTATTTTATTTTTTTGATTTTTCTACACAAAGTTATGGATTTTTGAAGTTTAGGGAATTAAATAAATAGAAAAATACCCTAATTTTCTATTTATCTACGCGGCGCCGCGTCAACCTCGGCAGCTCCGAAACGCCGCGTGTCGCGCCCCCATTCGACGCCGTCATCTGACTCAGCGCTCCGGGGCCCGCGGTTCACGTATCATCTCCTGGTCCGACGCCATCTGAGTCGTCCGTCCGCGCGTGTATTGAATGAACGGCATCCGTTCATCGTCCCCAAGTGTCCTCACCCGAGAGCCGTCCACACTAAATCCCTAATATCTCACTCAATACTCAATGGATTTTCGTGTTCTTATGCTCTATGGATTCATCTTGAAGGGGCGAATACATCTATACGGTGATCATGCATTGAAATTAAAGCATTTGAAATGGAGAATCTCCAGAAGCTCGGGATGAAGAATTAGCTCATACCTTTGCTCAGAGAAGTGTGGCTTCAATCTGAGGGTTGTGTCACCTTCGATTGGATCCCAGTAAGCTCCAGATGAAGTCTCCTGGTCTGGTGCGTCACCTAGGTATGATTTCGACCAAGCCCGATCACAAAGCTTGGAGTCTGGAACAGATGGGTGGCCTGGAGAGGGGGCTTTTGCTGGTGGACTCCTTCTCTTGGTCTGGTGAAGGTGTAGGACCAATCAATTTGAGGATTGATCCACTGTGGAGAAGTGTCCTGGTTTTGGGTGGAATTTCGGCTGAGAAATTGAGTTCTGTTGGTGGGGATTAGGGCAAATTGACACTGGGGATCAACTGCTCTAAGGATGGAGAAGGGTTTGGAACAATTTTGGCAGAGTTTCGGTAAGGTTTGTGCAACTCTCTTCTCATGGCCGTGAGGGGGTCGGGTTTAAATAGAGGAGGGTGGAGGGCCTCCCAGGGAGAGTTAGGGCTTGGGATCAGCTGCTCTTGGCAAGAGAAGAACAGCTGCAATGGCCACTGGGGATGGGGCAGCTCAGCAGGTGAGAATTCCAAGTTTGGGCTCACATGTGAGCTCTCGGCCATGGTGTTTTCCGGCGACCCAGGCGGCTGGCCGGCAGGCATGGGTCACCCTCAGGTCCAGGTGGGTCAAGGCTGGAGGTTTGTGCAGTCAATTAGCCATGGACATGTGTAAAGGGTTTGAATCAAAATGGAATGGGAAAGGGCTAGATTTGGGTCTAAATGGGTCAACCCTTGGTTTTGGGTTAGGTTCACCCTCCAAGGCCAATTTCAGCTGAAGGGAAACTCACTTGGCTCAGCTTGATTAGTGGGGAATGGTCACCATCCAAGTACAATTAAGCTTAAGCAAGGTTTAGTGGAATCATGAGAGTGGTTAATCACCTTTAGGAATTAAGGAAAGATTCTCCTCCTTTTGCCCAAAATGGCATGGTGACATGTAAAGAGGTTCTCATGGCTTCCATGTGGCTCATGCATGGCTTCATGGCTCACCTTTGGCTTGGGAAAAGTTAAGTCAATTTCATGGAAATGGATTTAAGAAAATTTTGGTATTTTTGATGGGAATTTGTATGGGGCTTGATTTGGAATCATTTCATGATTTATTTGAACTTAGGGACAATTTTAATTAAGGGTATGATGAGAAGAACTTATCATATGGGCTTTATCATAAAATTTGGGCTTTTAGGAAGGTTTCATGTAAGTGGGCTTTTGGTTTAAAAATAAATTTATGGATGGGAATTTTGTGAAGGATTGGGCCAAACAAATGTTAGGTTTAGTTCATGGATGTGTCATGAGTGACTTGAAGCAAATTGGGAGTGATTTGAGTTTGAATTGGGTTGAATTTGGGCTTCTTTGGTAAATGGGCCAATATAGGTCAAATTGGGTTAACTTGGGCCAATGTTGGGCTAGGATTGAAATTGGTGTAAAATAAATGTTGGGAAATGTTTATGGGAGTGTTTTAAAGAGGTTTTGGCTTTGGTTGGGTTTTGATTTTGGGGTTTGGGCTTATTTGGGTTAGGTTTGGGTTTAGGTCAAAATTGGGCCTTTTAGCTTTGGGTTGGATTTGAGTGGGGTTTGGGCCTAAATTTTGGGCAAATCATGTTTGGGTTTTATTTGTAGGGATGTTAAGGAAGGTTTAGAAAAGATTTGGGGTTAATTGGAGTTGAATTGGGTGAGTTTGGGTTAGGTTTGGGTCATGGGTCCAAATTGGGCTTTAAGGCCAAAAGTGAAATTGGATCCAAATGTCAATCAAATTGGACTTGGGTTTGGTCTAGATTGGTGTTGGGAATGTTGAATTGAAGTTTAGAATTGAATTGGACCAGAATTTGGGTCAATTGGGTAGGCTTGGTTTGACATTGGGTTCACTTAGGGTTAAAATGGGTCAAATTGGGGGTTTTGACAAAAGTGGGGTAAATTGATAACATTGGCCCATGATGTAGTTGAACAAAATTAAATTGGGAATATTTGGGATTTTCTGGAATTTTCTGGGAATTTTCTGAATTTTTGGATTTTTTTGGGTCAAGGGGGTATTTTGGGTATTTGGAGGGTATTGGGAGGTATTTTTGGAATTTTTGGTATTTTTGGGTATGGATGATCAAATTGAGTGATGCGGAAATGTTTGGGATTGTTTTTGAGTAATTTTGGGCAATTTAGGTGATTTTGCAAATTTTGGGTAGTTTCAAGGGTCTTCGGTAGGCTAGGCGGGTGTAGGGTCCCGGGGGTCAAAAATTGAAAATTTGGAAAAATGAAGATTGGGTGAATATAAGTGGAATGAAATCATTTTGGTTGAGCCATGATTCCATATCAAGCCCACATGAGCCATGAAGGGACTCATTTGAGGCATCCAATATGTTGTTCCTAACCCTCTTACGCAAAGGCTCGGGGGTTAAGGACCATCCATGTGAATCACCTACATGAGTCGGGAGGTCGAGTTAGGTATATGTGTGTGAAAGTGTAGTGTATAAATGTAGTGTGTGTGTAAGTCAGCCCTTCACTGGACCGGGCCACCTGAGGCGGTCCTAAGGCCAAAGAGTCCTATAGGAACTCATCCTTTAAACTTTCACATTTGATTTCAACCCTCAGGTGATTAGGGGTCTATAGTCGAGTTTGTAGAGTTTGCGGGGAGTTAATAAGTGGTTTGAAATTCTAGGTGGTGGATCCCAATTCTAGTCCTCTAAGATAGTCAAAGGAAAAGCCTAAGGCTAGATCCTAAGTACTAAAAAGAAGAAGAGAAGACCTCATCAAAAATGAGGTCAACATGGCTCTTCCTATAGCTAGGAATGGTCTTCCTTAAATGATAGGTATTTCCTTGTCTTCTTCTATATCTAAAATAATAAAGTCTATAGGAAATATAAATTTATCAACATTAACCAGAACATCTTCTACAACTCCTTTAGGATGTGTAATAGATCGATCAGCTAACTGTAGAGTTACAGAAGTTGGTGCAATCTCTCCCATTCCTAACCTTTTAAAAGTTGATAGAGGAATCAGATTTATGCTAGCTCTCAAATCACATAATGCTCGTCCATAAAATTTTTCACCCATAGCACACGAGATAGTAAAACTATTAGGATCTTTAAGTTTTTCAGGAAGCTTTTTCTGAATTATAGCTCTACACTCTTCACTGAGTACAACAGCCTCATGATCTAGTAACTTCCTCTTTTTGTTAAGTATATCCTTCATAAATTTAACATAATCAAGCATTTGTTCCAAAGCTTCAACAAAAGGAATGTTTATTGACAATTTTTTTAAGATGTCTAAGAATTTAGCAAATCTTTTTCCCTTGTCTTATTGCTTTAGTCTTTGAGGAAATGGTGGTGGTGGTCTTTCAACAGTAATTTTCATAGGTTTCAGAAGATAATTAGGATATAAACGTTCATTTTCTCCTTCAGTTTCCACTTTTTCCTTTTCAACTACAGTTTCTTTTCGGCCCCTTGTTTCCAACTCTTTTCCACTTCTTAATTGAATAGCCTTGATATGTCCTTTTCCTTGATCTTTAGGATTTACTTCAACATTGCTAGGCAAAGTTCCAACAAGTATATTGCTCAGTGTAGTAGCAATATGCACTAATTTATTTTTTATGTTTTTAATAGCAGCTCCTTGATTTTGTAATTGATTTCCCATATTTAAAACTAGTTCTTCCATAGATAGCTTCTTCTCCTTGAATTGTGAATTATTATAAAAACCTGGTGGATTAGAAGGTCTATAATTGGAATTACCTGGGTTATTTACATTTCCTAATGGGTTTACAATATTGTTCCCCCACTGAGAATTAACAGGATTAGCATTACCTTGGTTATTCCAATTAAAGTTTGAATGATTCTTCCAACCTGGATTGTGTTAGTTTGAATAAGGGTTGTTTTGTCTATTATTTATGAAATTTAAAGTTTCATATGAAGATTGAGCATCTACAATTTGTCCTAATGAATTTTCTTCTAACACTAGAGGCATTTGAGAACAATTCATTCCGTATTGATCTACTTTCTTTTGAAAGAGTAGCAATTTAAGAAACAATCATAGTTAAAGCATATGAATCATGAATATTGGCTACTTTCTTAGGATTTACCCTTTCAGTGGGCCATTGAAAATTGTTGGTAGCCATTTCTTCGATTAAAGCATAAGCTTCTTCAAAAGGTTTAGACATTAGTGATCCACCAGCAGCAGCATCAATGATGGATCTAAGAGATCCTACTAATCCATTATAAAAAGTTTGAATAATTAACCAATCTGGTAAAGCATGATGTGGGCATCTCCTAAGAAGATCTTTAAATCTTTTCCAAGATTCGTATATAGATTCTCCCTCATACTGACTGAACGATGTGATATCGTATCTAAGTTTAGTAGTCTTAGATGGCAGAAAATATTTTGATAAGAATTTTTGTAAAAGTTCCCCCCAAGTTCTAATAGATCCAGGTGTTAATGAATTTAACCAAGCCTTAGCTTTGTCCCTTAGTGAAAAAGAAAAAAGTCTAAGTCTGACAGCATCATCAGACACTCTATCATATTTAAAAGTAGTACAAAAGTTCTAGAAAACTTGCAAGATGTAAATTAGAATCTTCATTAGAAGCTCTGCTAAATTAATTGTTTTGTACCATTTGGATAATTATAGGTTTAAGCTCAAATGAATTAGCAGCTACATCTGGGTTTTGGATATTTAAGTGAATTTCATCAAATGTAGGGTTAGCATAATCTCTTAAAGGTCTAAATTGATGTTCATTTTCTATTCTTTGGTTCTTTACGTTGTTTTCCATTTTGTTAGTATTGTCAGGATTTCTAGGTTCTTTTCTCAGTTTTCTAATTCTCCTAATAGTGTGTTCTAACTCCGAATCATAGGGTATAAGATTTTCAAGTCCAAATTTACGCATACAATCAAAATCAGTACACAAAAAAATAGTTCATTAAATATAAAAAATAAGTTGCAATTCTATTAAAAAGTTTCCTAACTGTCTTAAATAGTTCGTTACTCTAATTATGTTATATTCCCCGGCAACGGCGCCAAAAATTTGAACAGCCCTCCGTGCACTTAGCATAATCTTAATATTGTAAGTAGTGTATAAATTATTTAATAATCACAGAGTTACTTTTATCAATGCAAGTATATGTATCGCTCAAGTAATACAAGGCTCTAGTGGAGTCCTGGATATTGATCCCATAGGGAATATTTTAGAGGCTACGAACTAGGATTATAGAAACCAATTCAGAATCACAACCTTGTAAATCGAATTGCCTATTTTTCACTAATATGCAATCATAAATAAGAAGGAATTTTTAATAAACTAAATTCTACTAACAATTAACTACTTTTAATAAAGTGAGGTTTAATATATAAGCAAGCATCCTTCCCCTTGTTAAGAAATTTAAGTAAATGGATAATTAGAATTAGTTTAAAACTATGTTGTGCCAAATAGGAGCATGCCTATTATTTACCCTTTGGTCCAGGCATAAAGAACATTGACTAATCTTATGCTTGGTTACTGAATCTACGGCTAGGCTGGGAGGATACCGGCTCTCACTTCAGAGCTCCCACGTTCCCTTCACCTAAGGGCTAACATCTAAACTTCAGCATTCAAACGATATGACTAAATTGAGAATTTTAGTCTGTCACTCTAAAATTTCCAATTCTACGTCCGATAAATAATATTTCCCTATTTATTTGAACCCTACCTTCGAGGACTTTGACCTCCCTGAATCTTGGATGTAATCTTCACTTTAGTTGTTAAACTCAACATATTTTAACAAATTAATTGGCCAGATTGAAAGTAAATTAAGATTGAAGTGAAAAGATTATAACAAGTTCTTTAACATTTTCTCAGCACAACTAATTCAAATCACCATTTCAAAAAAATATCGAAACAAGGAGAAAGACAGAGAAACTACTCAGATCTCATGGAGAAGATACGACAAAACTTGGATTTCAAATATAAAAGTAAAGTTATACAAACTAAAATAAGTAAATACAACTTATCTCGAATTTCTCTCCAAGCAAACTCCTTGAAGTTCTTCTGAATCTCTTCATTTCTTTATGACACACAAAATTCTCCTTCGAAGCGGCAAGGAGGAAGAAATCTCTCACTTTCCTTCCACTCTTATAATCTCTCAAAGAATTCCTCACAATTAACACTAATTAACTTACTATCTATAACTTTCAGGGAAACCAAGACACTAACAAACACTCTAAATACTCCTAGACACCACTTTGATTCTCTTGGACTCCCTTGAACTCCCCTTTTTCGGCCTCAATTTGTTTCTTTAAAAGTAGTTAAAGAGTTTCCAAGAGTTTCCCAAGAATCCCTTTAAAAATTGTCCACCTTCAATGCACCTCGTGAGAGAACCGACATTCTCACCATTGGCGACCTCGATCTCGCCGTCAGCGGCCTTCTAGAATACTTGGGTTTTGGACCATCTCTTTTAAGGCTCGCTGTCGGAGGCCTCAATCTCACCATCGACGACCTTCATCTTGTAATTTATTTTTTGAACTCTCAGGAAAGATCTTTCGTTGATCTCGCCGTCGACGCCCTAGGTTAAATCTTCATATTTTGGTCCTTTTTGCTCCAAATTTGCTCATTTTTGCATCTTTTTACTCCAGTGTCCATAAATCAACATATCTGCAACAAAACATTAAAAATATCTTTCTTTGAAGTGCAATATCATCAAAATCAATATAAAATAGGCATGAAAATCTCAACATCTTTTCAGTTTGTTAGTTATATGTCGATTAATTTGTTTGTTTAATTTAGATGTTAGTTGAATCCTCAACTTTGAATTTAATTCATGTTAATTGATTAGGCTCAAGGTCTAGGTCTGATGTAGGTTGGACCTAAAGAAATTTTATTTAGTCTAAGGCAAGTTAGACCTTATGTTTAAGTCCAATGTAAGTTAGACCTAAGAAAGTTTACTAAACTCTAATGTAGATTTAAGTCCAATGTCTGTTGAACCTATAAGAGAATTAAGTTTATTGTATGTTAGACTTAAGATTTAAGTTTAGTATCAGTTGAACATAAGAGAAAATGATTAAGTCTAATATAGGCTAGACTAAAGATTTTGGTTCAGAGTAGGTTGACTTAGGTTCAACTGACATTGTTAGGTCTTGGGATCTAGGTTCAATTGGGTCCAATTTGGGTTGAACCTAAGGTTTAGGTTGACTTAGGTTCAATTTGGGTTGAATTTAAGGTTTAAGTTGATTTAGATTCACTTTGGATTGAACCTAAGGTTTTGGTTGACTTTGGTTCAATTTAGGTTGAACCTAAGGTTTAGGTTGACTTTGGTTCACTTTAGGTGAACCTAAGGTTTAAGTTGACTTAGGTTCAATTTGGGTTTAACATAAGGTTTAGGTTGATTTAGGTTCAATTTGGGTTAACCTAAGATTTAGGTTAACTTAGGTTCAATTTGGATTGAACCTAAGATTTATGTTGATTTTAGAGATTGAGGTTAAGCCTAATTTGGCCAAGTCTTAAAGATTTGATCAAGTCTAAATAGAAGTAGACTTGATTAAAATTTATTTTTGATTAGGCCTCATGTAACTAAGGCTTAATAGGTTTAATTAGGTCTAATTAGGGTTAGACCTAATTAGGGTTTAAGTTTGATTAAGCCTAATGTAAGGCTTAATGAGTTTAATTAAGTCTAATTAGGTTAGACCTAGTTAGGATTTAAAGTTCATTAAGCCAATTATAAGTAAGGCTTAATGGATTTAATTATGTCTAATTAGGGTTAGACCTAATTAAAGTTTAAAGTTGATTAAGCCTAATGTAAGTAACGCTTAATGGGTTTAATTAGGTCTAATTAAGGTTAGACATAATTAGGGTTTAAAGTTGATGAAGCCTAATGTAAGTAAGGTTTAATGAGTTTAATTACTAATTAGGGATAGACCTAAACCTAATTAAGATTTCAAGTTGATTAAGCCTAATGAAGTAAGGCTTAATGTGTTTAATTATGTCTAATTATGGTTAGACCTAATTAGGGTTTAAAGATGATTAAGCCCGATGTATGTAAGGCTTAATGTGTTTAATTTGGTATAATTAGGGTTAGACCTAATTAGGATTTAAGTTTACACAAGCCTAGTGTAAGTAAAGCTTAAGGGGATTAATTAAGTCTAATTAAGGTTAGCCTAATTAGGGTTTAAGTTTGATTAAGCCTAATGTAAGTAAGGTTAATGAGTTTAATTAGTTCTAATTAGAGTCATAAATAATTAAGATTTATAGTTGATTAAGCCTAATGTAAATAAGGCATAATGGGTTTAAATAGGTCTAATTAGGGTTAGGCCTAATTAGGGTTTATTTTACTTATGTTTAATGTAAGTAAAGCTTAAGAGGATTAATTAGGTCTTATTAGGGTTAGCCTAATTAGGGTTTAAGTTTACTTAAGCTTAATGTAAGTAAGCCTCAAGAGGATTAATTAGATCAAATTAGGGGTTTAAGTTTACTTAAGCCTAATGTAAGTAAGGTTTATGGGGATTAATTAGATCTAATTAGATTTAGACCTAATTAGGGTTTATCAACCTAAGCCTAATGAAGTAAGGCTCAAGGGGATTAATTATATGGTTAAGCCTAATTTAATCAAGACTTACAGATTTAAGATGTGATAAGCCTACTTTGATTAAGACTTAAGAGGTTTATTTTTGGTCTAAAATAAATAGACCTAAAGATTAGGATTAGATTAATCCTAATAATCAATTAAAGTAAAGTATGAAATTTATAAAAAATTTGGGACTAAAATGTAAATTTTAAAATTTACAATTTTTATCTTAGATATCTAAATTGTCATTTCAAATTTTTTAAAGGTTATAAATTATTATTTTAGAGTTTTTGTTCATTACCCTAAGTTTTCCAACCAATTTCCAATTTAAATTTCAATTTTTCTGATTTTTTACTACTTTTTTTTAAATGATTATAGAATTTGTTGAAAATTGATGAATTTCATTTAGTGGATTTTTCCTAACTTTGGAAAAATTAGATAATAGCTCCACGGATGAGAGGATTAATCTCTAAACAATTTATTATTTTTGGATTTATAATTAATTTTTAATAATTAAATTAATCCAAAGGATAATAAATTAAAATTAAATATAATTTATTAATATTCAATTTCATTTTTATAATTTTCTCATATCTTTACTGAGTTCAGGGGTATTTTTGCTTTAATATTATAATTTTTTTATGTCAAGTTATGATTTTTTAAAGTTTTATAAGATTTTATGTAATTAATTAATTTAAAACAATCCTAATTTCCTACTTATCTTATGCGGCGCCATCTCAAACCTCGGACGGGTCAAAGCTCCATGTGGCGGCGTTTGAATTGCATAGCTTTCCACACAAGCGTCTGAGGTTTCCCGCAGTTATACCCTTTCATATGGATTATTCCTCGATCCGATCTAATCCTAAATATCCATTTTCGATACACGAAATGGATGACATCGGTCCATCGTCCCTAAGGGACGTTAACCCGAGAATCATTCATGATTAAAACCATAATTTCTCACTCGATTCTTAATGAAATTTCATAAAATATGTTCCTAAAGCTTCATTGAAGCAAGACAAACATATATATAAAGTTATATAGCTATGGT
The DNA here is from genome assembly GCA_022702705.1 of Papilionanthe hookeriana x Papilionanthe teres. NCBI lineage: Eukaryota > Viridiplantae > Streptophyta > Magnoliopsida > Asparagales > Orchidaceae > Papilionanthe > Papilionanthe hookeriana x Papilionanthe teres. Next base: position 98,304,784 of record CM040422.1, on the reverse strand, counting down.
GTGATGGTTTTCTTCACAATGTTTCAAACCAGAGCACAATTTTAGGGTTTAGGGCACATACCTAGTTCCAAGAGGTGACGCCTCAATTGAACTTGACAGAAATGATCGCCTGGTCTTTACGAAGCTTCTCCTTAGTTCAATTTGAAGTAAAATCGGGTTGGGGAATATCCTTGCTGACATGGTGTCACGGCTTCAGCTTGGAATGGGTTAGAGCTTGCGGGGAAAGGCCAATTTGGATTGGAAACTTCATCGTGTGGCTCAGGGAAGCCTTTTGGGTGTTTAGATGGAGGTTTTAAAGAAGTTTATGTTAACATGAAAAGATGTCCTGGTTTTCAGGTATAAAATTATGGTTTTGTGATAGATTTCAGAAGCTGATAATGTGGAGGATTAGTCGCTTAGAAGATGTGGAGCAAATTTGTTGTTGAGTGTATTCAGGTGTCGGCATATTTTTAGATCATGTATTTTGAAATGGGGGTCGCCTACAAAAATTGTCCGCGAATTTTAGATTTTAAATTTAATTTAAATATATATATAATTTAGAAAGTAGTTTTTGATTTTGAAAATAATTTTAAGTTTAAAAATTTTAAGATATGAAATTAAACCGATCTCACATCCCAAATAGTTTATATAAACGAGCAATGCATCACAAACAGTGTATTTATCCCGAAGAATAGACACACTGCTTGATGATGGGGCTCGGTTGAATAAACTAGAAGATTTGTGACATCCGTTTGGTCTGCGAACCAATTTTATAAGACGACAAGTTCTTCTGCTTAATATAAAGGAATTAGGCAGGGTTTATATTACCTGGGTTCTTAAAGTTCCCTATAAGGGCAAGCCCCTATAGTTAATTACATCTTAAATGACGGGAATCACTTAAGAAAACTCTCGATAATGATCAGTGGTTTTGCTCTCAAGAATTTCAAAGTTTAAGGTTTTGAAAGGATTGACTTTTGGAAATTTCAATTGGGAATTGACCAAATTTGGAACAGTTATTTTCAGGAGTCCAAAGGAAGAGAAGTAGGAGAAGCTGAAGATCCAAGAGGAATCTTAGCAACTTCCCAAACTATCCTATTGTTTGGCTTCAATTCGGGAGTTTATTTTATGTTTCAATCTTGCCAATTTTATTTATTTAGGTCTTATATTTGTATGATATAATCACACAAATAGCCTCGAAGATGTGAGGGTTTATGTCGTACCGAACGACTACCCCGGAGTCCTAAGACCGGTTAGGGCTTAATTTACATGACATGATCATGCAAATGCCTAACAGAAAGTTGAGGATTTATGTTGCACTAGGCAAACTACCTCGAAGTCCTATGACTTGGTTATTTAATTCTAAGAAAGTTTTGCTGAAGTAGATTCCAGTTTCTTGATGACGATGGTCGAGCTGCCCACCATGCTCTAAGCTCCTTATCGTTGTAGAGGTTTAGTTTTAGAAGTCATAAACTGGGAGATGAGAGAAGTGTTTTTGTTTAGAGAAACTCTTAAAATCCAAGTGTTTCTAATATTTTAATTAAACAAATCTTAAAGTTGTTTAAACAGAATCGATTAAGATCACACGGTTCTGTCATCCCGGCACCATTATTTTCATCGAATTCACTTAGCCTAGATGAATTTGCTAAACTCAACTGAATGAGTTCCAAACTTTCATTTAGACCGTGGGAAATCTCGTTAGCAACACGTGAGTTACATCATCCGAGGTATTCCCGATCATTCAATGAGACGTTTCAATTTAGTTACAATTGTAGTTTTGTTGTTTTGTTTGTGATTAAATTTTGAGTTGTTTTATATTGTGGAATATTGTGGCGGTGAATTTTATCTTGCAATGACTTTTAATTTAGTTTTGGTTTCAGTTCAGGGACTATCCTAAAGGTTTTGGTTTTCATGCAACAGTCTCGTTTATCATGCAAGAAAAGTAAAGTACAGTGCATGTAAGTAAATTGCAATAACGTAAATTGCAATAAAATAAAAGCGTACCTGGAGGGTCTTCCCGTCATCCCAAGCTGCACTTAAAACACATGTTAAGGCATTTAAATATTTCAACAAATACCTAGGTAAAGCAGGGAAGGGTTTTGGTTGTCTACCAGAATCCTAATCCTATTGCTAGTCATTTCCTATAACGTCCAGGTTGTTGGTTTGGTTTAAGGATGATTTTCTTCATCAAAGAACAATTAAATTCAATTGTTCTTCTAAAACATCCCGTCATATTGAGGAAGTGCTTAGGACGAGTCCTAAACATCTTTTCAATACTTATGGGATTATTTTGAGTCCAAGTAAATTTAGTTGCACATGTGAATTAATCATCCAGAAGTTTAGTTAAACTTTGTCTCTTGCTCAGTAAACTTGGGTATTTGATTACCTGATGAATGAAGTGACATCTCACTTAATAATTTATTTAAGAGTTATAATAATTAAAGCCTTTAGGGGCAAGTTGGTTTATTGAGAATTTTAATCATCCTTAATTAAAAGTTTGAGTTTATGATTTAAAGTGATTTAATTTAATTATGAGGTTTTAATTAATAATTTTAAGTTTGGAATAGTGTTCAAATTATTTTATATTTAATTTAAATCTTTACACTTTCAATTATCTTAGTATTTTAGATGGATGTTTATGTTTTAAATTTACTTAGATAGAAAGAGGTGTTGAAATTATTGATATGTTTTGATTTAACTCTTAATGATTTCATTTAGGTTTGTTGTTAAGTGATTTTAATTTAATTTGATTTAATTTAATTTGATTCAATTTAATTTAATTTAATTTAATTTTAATTTTTTTCAATTTTAATTTAATTTTTTTTAATTTTAATTTAATTTTAATTTAATTTTAATTTAATTTTAATTTAATTTTAATTTAATTTTAATTTAATTTTAATTTAATTTAATTTTAATTTAATTTTAATTTAATTTTAATTTAATTTAATTTTAATTTAATTTAATTTTAATTTAATTTTAATTTAATTTTAATTTAATTTAATTTTAGTTTTAATTTAATTTTAGTTTCAATATTTTAAATTTAATTTAATTTAATTGTTAAGGTGTTAATTTAATTTAATTTAAACTTTGACTTAACTTAATTTAATTTAATTTAATTTAACTCCAAGATTTTAAATTTGATTTTAATTATTGGACCATTTAACATTTCAAGCTTTAATTCATTTAAGGGTTATCTTCTTTTAATTTTTTTTAATTTATTTAATTTGGATTATTATTTTATTTTTTAATTAAGAACTAAATATCATTGAAGTGACTTATTTAGGGATTTTTAAATTAAAGAATAAATATCCTCTTAATAATATGCCTATTTTAATAATCCAAATTTTAAATATATTCTTTCCAAAATTTAAATTATTTAATTCATTAGAGTTTCATTTTGATATTTTCAAAGTGTTTAATGGGTTTCTACCCTTTTAATTCCCTAAGTTTCAATCATCCAAGAGAAAGTTAAAATCAAATATTTTACCCTCTATTTTGATTAAACCTAAAGTTTTAATTAAGGGTTAAAATTCTTTAATTACCTTTATACCCTTTTAAGCTTATTTATTTCATAACTCACTAAATTGAACTCAAATGAATTTGAAAGTTTTATGTCACTCATATGTCAATTAAGACATTAGAGGAGAAAATATGATTTTTTCTTAATTTAATTTATTTATATAATTATTTTTAGTAGAAAATAGGGGTTTTCAAAGAAAATTTAACAACATGACCAAGGAAAGGTTTTTGTTCTTAAAAAAATTATGGGATGTTCCTAATGGTCCTCCGGACCAATTTTTGTGATTTTTCGAATATATTTTATTTATTATAATTATTTTGAGTTTTAGAATATTAATTAATTTTAAAATAAAATAAAAGTTGAAAAATAGATTTTATATTTTTCTTAAATTTCTCTGACCTCAAGGAGTCCAGAGAAACAAATTTTATAATTTTCTGATTTTTCTTTGATTTATTAGAATTATTTTAGTGAAAAAGGTTGAAAATTCATTTTTTTTAATATTAAAAATTACATTAAGCCTTTAAAATTCAATATCTTATCCTAGGGACTTAGGAAAAATTTTTGGTTTGTTCCTAAGTGATTAGGAGTCAAAATGTGACATTTTTATGATTTTTAGTATTTTTGTGATTTTTATTATTTTTTTATTATTAAAATATTAAACTATTGTGAAAATTTAACTTTTTTAGAAAATTCCAATTTTAATTTTCTTGAACTCTCCTGATATTAGAGAAGCTCCAAAACCATTTTTTTGAATTTTTGAAAAGTATTTTTGGAGTTATGAATTTTTAAAGTTCCATTTTGATTATGGGGCTTAATCAATCCATTTGGTGGGGTTAATCAAGTCTAATTGATTTCAAAATTTTATGTAAGGTTCCTCTAACCCTAAAGAGCAATGGAGAATTGTTTCCAAGTCAATTTGGTGTGTGGTTAATCCTAATTAATTCAAATTCAATTTTGGGAGTTTAGGCCAATTAGGGTTATCATGAATAAATTAACTCAAAATATATTTTTCATAGGGTCCTCTAGTCCTAAGAAACACCACCAAATTTTCCTAGAATTTATTTTACAACATGCTAATTATTGGAATTAAAATACCTAAAACAGTGACATGAACTTGAAAAATCAATAACTCTTCAAAGAGATGGCCTCTGACCTTGAAAAATTCAGGGAATGTTCCCAAGATCAGAGGCTTCAAAAGCGCTATAGTCTCATGCCATGGTGAATTGTCTATGCAAATGGCGAATCAAAACATTGGAAACAGTAAATAAATTATTAAAAATAAAATACTCATCCAATTAACTTGTTTTCTTTTCCACGTTATTCTCCTCTGTTCACTGAGCAAGAGGGTATTTTTATTTTATTTTTGTGGTTTTTCTATGCAAAGATATGAATTTTTGAAGTTCAGGGCATTTAAATAATTCAAAAATACCATAATTTTCTACTTATCTGACTCGGCGTCGCGTCAACCTACGGCGGATCGAAAGCCCACGCGTCGCTCTGTGATTCAGCGCCACCATCTGACACAGCGCTCTGGGGGCCCGTGGTTCACGTAACATTCTGTTGTCCGGCTTGATCTCGACCTTCCGCTCGATACACGCGCTATCCATCGGTTCCTGGTCATCGTCTACGACTGGTGTGCACCCGTGACCGTCCACACTCAAACCCTAATATCTCTCTCAATTCTCAATGGATTTTCGAGTTCTTATACTCTATGGATTTGTATTGAAGAGACGAACACATCCATATGGTTTATAAGCTATGAAATTAACCCAAACAAAATGGAGAATTGCTGGAAGCTCGGAAGGAAGAGTGAGTTCATACCTTTGCTCAGAGAAGTGAAGCTTCGATCTGAGGGTTGTGTCACCTTCGATTGAGTCCAAGCAAGCTCCAGATGAAGTCTCTGGCTCTGGGGAATTGTCTAAATATGAAAGTGACCAAGGCCGATCATAAAGCTTGGAGGCTGGAAGCAATGGTTGGCCTGGTGAGGGGGCTTTTGTTGGGGAACTTCTCCTCTTGGTCTGGTGAAGGTGTAGGGTCAATCAATTTGAAGATTGGCTCACTGTGGTGAAGTGTCCTGTTTTTTGGGTGGGTTTTCAACTCAGAAATTGAGCTCTAGTAATGGGGTTTAGGGCAAAGGAACACTGGGGATCAACTGCTCTAGGTTAGGAGAAGGTCCTGGAGCAATTTTGGCATAGTTTCCTTAAGGTCTGGTTCATCACCTTGTTTGGTCGAGAGGTGAGTGGGTTTAAATAGAGGTGGTTGGGGTGCTTCCCAGGGGTTTAATGGCTTGGATCCACTACTCAGGGCAAGGATAGAACTGCTGCAATGGCCATTTAGGTTGGGACAAGTCAGCTAGTTCAAATTGAATTTTTAATTCAAATTAAGCCTCTCGGCCTGGTGGTTTCCGGTGGCTGTGATGGCTGGCCGGCTAGGCATGGGTCACCCTCAGGGTCAGGGAGGTCAGTGCTTGTGTTTGGTGCCAACAATTGGCTTTGGACATGTGTAAAGGAGTTGGATTGATATGGCATGGGGAGAAGGTTATTTTGGGTTCAAATGGGTCAACCCATGGTTTTGGGCTTGGTGTACCACCCAAGGCCTGGATCTAGGCTGAAAAGGTTCATTTGGGTCAGCCAAGAGGAAATGGTATAGTCTTCATCAAGGATTAGGTGGCTAACTTGGTTTAGTGTGTATCATGGATGAGGTTAAAAAAGCTTATGGAAGGCTTAAGAAAGGGGCCCCTCCATTTGCCATAAATGACATGGTGAGGTGTCAAAACTCTCATGGCTTCATATGGCTTGCAAATGGCTCACATTTGGCTTACATTTGGCTTGGAAAAGGTTGGTTGTTTCATAAAAAAGGGTTTTAAGGATTTTTTGTATTTAGGGGTAATTTGGCACATGGCTTAGTTTAGAAAAATTCAATGATGAATTTGAAACATAGGGAATGATTTAATTAAATGGATGATGAGATGAAAGTGTCATGTGGGCTTTAGAGCCAATTTTGGGCTTTTTGAAATCATTTTGGATGGGCTTTTAAAGTGATTTAAGGAAGTGGGCTTTTGGATTTAAAGTAAATTTAGGATGAAAATTTTGTAAAGGATTGTGCCAAATAAATGTTTCAATTGGTTTAGGCATGTGTCATGAGTGATTTGAAACAAGTTTAAAGTGATTTTGAATTGAATTTGGTTGAATTTGGGCTTTTTTGGTAAAGGGGCTAAGGTGGGCCAAATTGGGCTAACTTGTGCTAAGGTTGGGCTAATATTGGATTTGATATAAAATTAATTTTGGGAAATATTTATGGGAGTGTTACAAAGAGTTTTCAGCTTTGGTTGGGCTCTAATTTTGGGATTTGGGCCTATTTGGGTTAGGTTTCGGCTTAGGTCAATTTAAGGGATTTGGTTTTGGGTTAGGTTTGGGTGGAGTATAGGTTCAAATTTTGGGCAAATAAAGTTAGTGTTTTGTTTTTGGGGATGTTAGGAAGGTTTTAGAAAAGATTTGGGGCCAATTGAGGTTGAGTTGGGTTGGTTTGGGCTAGGTTTAGGTCATGGGTCAAAATTGGGCCTTAGGCTTCAAATTGAAATTGGGCTCAAATTTCAATCAAATTGGACTTGGATTTGGTCTAAATTGATATTGGGGATATTGAATTGAAGTTTATAATTGAATTGGACCAGAATTGAAGTCAATTATGGTGGTTTGGTTTGACATTGGGTTCACTTGGGTTAAAAATGAGTCAAATTGGGGGTTTTGGTAAAAGTGGGGTAGATTGGCAAAATTGCTCATGGGGTAGTTGAACAAAATGAAATTAGGAATATTTGGGATTTTTTTGAATTTTATGGGAATTTTTAGAATTTTTTGGATTTACGGGTAAAAGGGTATTTTGGTAATTTTGGGGGGGTTTAGGGGTATTTTTGGAAATTTTGGTATTTTTGGCCAAAGATTGTCAATTTGAGTGGTGGGAAGTGTTTAGGATTAATTTTGAGGGATCTTGGGTAATTTAGGTAATTTTGCAAATTTTGGGTCATTTTAAGGGTATTTAGTAGGTTTGGTGGGTCCGGGGCCCGGGGGTCAAAAACTGAAATTTTGAAAAAGGGAAGATTGATCAAATGTGAGTGAAATGGAATCACTTCGGTTGAGCCATGAAGCCATATCAAGCCTATATGAGCCATGAGAGGACTCATTTGAGGCATTCACTATGTTGTTCCTAACCCTCTTAGCCAGGGGCTTAGGGGTTAAGGACCATCCATATGAATTACCTACAGGAGTCAGGAAGTCAAGTTGGGTGAGAGTGTAGTTTTAGGGCTTGAAATGTGTGTGAGATTGTAGTGTATGTGCAAGTCAACCCTCACCAGACCAGACCAGCCAGGGTATTCCTTAGGCCAAAAAGTCCTATAGGGAACTCATCCTTTAAACCTCCACATTTGATTTCAACCCTCTAGGTGATTAGGGGTCTACAATCAAGCTTGTGGGGTTTGCAGAGAGTTAAAAAGTAGCTTGAATTTCTAGAGGGTGGGTTCCATTTCTAGTCCTGTAAGATTAGTCAAAGAAAAAAGCCTAAGGCTAGATCCTAAGTACTAAAGAGAGAAGCAAAAGACCTCACCAAAATTGAGGTCAACAAATGGACCCCCAATAGGTATGGTATGCTAACCAAGCACACCGCGCGTATTGGCGTTGACCGAAGAGATCAACTAAACCAACATAGATGTCCAAGTGACAAACTTGGGATGAAGTAGTAGAATTTCCGCTGGGGAGTATCAGGTATATTTCCAAGACTGGAGATTCCTGAACTCTCGCTAGGGAATGGAAAAGGAGGTGAACTCCAAATCACAAGATCTGGGGAATTCAATTTAGATTTCTTTTTACCTTTAAATTTCAAGTTTCAATGTGTGAGTTTAGATTTCGATTTGTTCTGAGTTTCAATTTCAATTGAAGTTTAATTTAAAATCAATTTAAGGAAATTTTGAATTTGAAATTTGGATTTGAAATGAGAATTGAATCCTGGGTTTCAACCTCGAGATTGCGAAAAGAACTGGAATTTAGGTACCGACCTCGGAGTGAGAATCGAGTTTAAGTATCAACTGGAAAAGGATGAGAATCGAATTTAGGTACTGATCTCGAGAGAGTGAGATTTGAAATTTAAGTATCAAACCTGAAAGAGAATCGAAATTTAGGTATCGATCTCAGAGAGAGAGTCGGAATTTGGTACCGACCTCAAAAGGAGAGAACTGGAATTTGGTACCAGTCTCGGAAAGAGAGAATTGAAATTTGGTATCAATCTCGGAAGGAGAGTCGGAATTTGGTACAGACCTCGAAGGAAGAGAACTGGAATTTGGTACCAATTTTGGAATTTATAGGATTGAAATTTGGTATCAACCTCGAAAGAGAATCGAAATTTAGGTATCGATCTCGGAATGAGAACTGGAATTTGGTACCAGTCTCGGAAATTTAGAATTGAAATTTAGGTATCAATTCGAATGAGAGTCGGAATTTGGTACCAACCTCGAAGGAAGAGAAATGGAATTTGGTACCAGTCTTAAAAATTTAGAATTGAAATTTAGGTATTAATTCGAAAGAGAGTCGGAATTTGGTACCAACCTCGAAGGAAGAGAACTGGAATTTGGTACCAGTCTCAAATATTTGGAATTGAAATTTAGGTATCAATTCGAAAGAGAGTCGGAATTTGGTACCGACCTCGAAGGAAGAGAACCGAAATTTGGTACCGGTCTCGGAATTTAGAATTGAAATTTGGTATCAATTCGAAAGAGAGTCGGAATTTGGTACCGACCTCGAAGGAAGAGAACCGGAATTTGGTACCGGTCTCGGAATTTATCCGTATGAAGAGGGACCCGGTCTTATGCCATCGAACCAAATCGAACAAAGTTCGTGGCTCCGTGTCAACGAGAACTAGTCGATCCTCTAAAACACGGAGGAAAGAGAACCGAAAGGAACCGGTAAGCGTACCAAGCAATAAGTCTAGGAAAATATTCAAATTTCAAAAGAGTTTCAAACAGATTTCGAAGGATGAAAGAACTGAAAGGTTCGAATCAGAGGATTCAGATCGGAATTCAATTTGAGATTTAGATTCGTTTTGTTTGTCCTTTAACGATCCCATTTTATTTATTTTTTGTTGTTTATTCAGTGTTCATGTGAATTTGAAGTTCATTTTAATATTCAGATTTTTAGGAGAAGTTCTCATTTGTTTTCTTTTCTCTTCTGTTCTTCGTTCAAAGTTCATTTAACTCTAATGGCGTTTCCCAGTCAATTTGCACAAAAAGAGGTGAAGGCAAAATATGACGTAGTCGTTTTCATTCCAACTTGTTGAAAATACATCATACAACTTGATCTAATCATGATGACATTTTCCTCGGAAATTTTATGTCTCATACAATTCATGTAAATCCAAAACGGATTGTGTAAGATTCTTGTTGATCCATCCAAAAGCGTCTGTCAAAAATCCATGTCTGAATAGTAAGAAACATGGGCAATAACATCACCTTCCAAGCCACCCTTGGCAGGAATGCCACATGGATGTGTATTGGAGGTGTGCTATTTCCCATGTAACTTAAAGCTCGTAGGGCCGGAGACTCTCTAATTATGGATCTGGCTGAAAGTGGTAAGGCATTTTTTGTCATCCATTCTTCTAAAAGTAACTGAGATCCGCTCCACAGGCACTCCTGGAATGCAATGCTTCGCAACGTCTACTCTGTTTCCTTTTAACACCAGGACAGAACCTACTGGTAGTGGTATCTCCACCGGCCCTCGGAACTCACTGTGGCTTGCAATCCGGAGGTTAGATCCGAACGTGATGTTGCACTGGTTGATAAATGACACTGTGCAGAAGGGTCTAACAAAGTCATGATGGTCTATATGTGGAGGTATGCAGTCGCCTTCCTTGTAGATGTTAATAATGCAGTCATTGGGTATGCGATCCGCATGCAATACCCTCTATGTTATCATTCTTTTCACCATTCTCTTAATGATTCTTGGCATCGGATCCACCTCACTGCGATGGAGTATCCCTGGTGGATTTCCTTTTCTGTCTATGGAAAAATTGTAGCAACATCCGCATTGGATTGTAACTCTTCCTTTTCCTAGCATCCATCTTCGGGGTTCTGAATATATCTTTTCTCTCAGGCGGCCAGCTCGACCCATTTTCTGTTATTCGAGGATGCAGTCTACAATTTGTTGTTGCTAATAATCTGAGAATACATCTGTATGCAGTTTGAGGCCTTCCAAGATGTTGACCTTCTTGTTTCCAATTCTTTCAAAGTATTCAAAGGTTTTCTTCTCAACTAGTTGCATTTTCTCCAGCTCATATTTTGGGATTATTTGAAGTCCTTGGTGTCTAGTAACATACTGCGGGATGTATGGCTCAACCCCAGCACGTTCTTCTGCATGTCTCGGCTCCTCGGGGATAGTCTCCGTAGGGACATCTTCCGGGGTTGCTTTTGCAACAAGACTCTTCGGATCCGGTACCTCTGCTAGGCGTAGAGGTACTGACTCTATTTCTGCTTTTCTTGGTACTTCTTTTATCTGTTCTGACTTTCTTGGAATTGGCTTTCTTCTTTTTGGTTCCTGACGAACCGGTCTCCTTGGAGCATTTGCACTAACGATATCCACTGTCTGTTTATGTTGATCTTCTGCTAACTTGGTCAACATTTTGCTAATGCGACGATTCTTATTTCTTCGCTGGGTAGCAGTGAGAGTAGCTCTCCTTACCCCTTGAATTTCTGTTGGCGCGGCGCTGACAAGCCTACCCTCTGCTGTGGCAACCATGGACTTAATTTTCTTATCTTCTCCGGTTGCATACGTGGTGTTTGCTTTTCTTTTCTTGCTACTGGATTGGTGGCTCGGGCCACCCATTATCATCACTGTCTGGCTGTGAAGTTCTTCTTGATCAACTGGGATCCAATCATTTTCTTCGTATTGTAAGCCGACTGGTGTGAAGTCTGAGTCAATCTCTATCACTGCTCCATCCCTCACCCTCTTTTCATCAAGTGCTAGACTCACGCCATTTCTAAAGTTTAGAACCAACCGCCCGTTCGACATTTCCCTGTGAAAAAAAAAACAAGGAAAGGATCAGGGGTTGTACTAAGAACAAGAACAAAAAGAAAAAACACTTAAAAATTCTTATTCACTTATTTTAAATTTAAAGGAAGTAGGAAGAGAGGAGAAAATATCATGAATGAATGGATTTAAAAGGAAAGATTGACATTCTATTATTACGATTTCCCATGTTTTCTTTTTAACATTTTTGTTGATGAGATTTTTTATCATCCATTTTATTTTGTTTTGGGTTCGGACCCAATCATAAAGTGATTACTTCGCCCATGTTTCTAGGGATAAGATTCTACTTTAGAGGCCACCCTTCGAAACATCGGGTTGCGTAATACTTCTTTAAATACCATCCACCGATTGGAAGCATGGGTCGTTCTCCGACGCATTCACCAGTTGGTAGGAATCTCCAGAGTAGACTGTCTCGACCACAAATGGCCCCTCCCAGGTTGGTTCAAACTTACCTCCTATCTTACGGTGTGCAAGGATAGGTCTTTTGAGAACAAGAACTAAGTCACCGACTTTGAAAGTTCTTGGGCGGACCAGTTTATCATGGGCCTGGATCATCTTGGCTTGATACAGTTCCAAATTCTGTTGCATGGAAAGTCTTTTCCTGTCCAAGCTTTCCAATTCTTCCAGTCGTTGTCTGGCATTTTCTTCTGTAGTGATCTTTTTTGCAACTGCAATTCGGAGTGACGGAAGTTGAACTTCCAGGGGCAAGACGGCCTTGGACCCGTACACTAAAGCGTAAGGCGTAGACTAAGTAGGAGTCCTAAAAGTTGTCCTGTAGGCCCATAAGGCTTCTAACAACTTCTCGTTCCAATTTCTCTTATTGTCGTCCAAAATGTTCTTTAAAATCTGAATGAGAGTTTTATTAAAAGCCTCGGCCAAGCCGTTTGCTCTTGGGTAGTAGATCGTTGAGTATCGCCAATCGATCCCGTGTCTTCTGACAAAATTGTTGATCTTTGTACTTTTGAATGCAGACCCATTATCTGAAATGATCATGCGCGGTACCCCAAAATGGTAGACGACTTGGTTCTTGAAAAACTGTAGCACATGGTGTGCCTTCACTTCTCTGAGTGGTATAGCTTCTGCCCATTTAGAAAAGTAATCTGTAGTTGTAAGAATGAAGCGATGCCCTCTTGAAGAAGGCGGTTCTATCGGACCCACTATATATGTGCCCCAACACTCAAATGGATACGATGCGATTGTCGGATGTAGCACATTTGGAGGTTGGTGTAGAACCACTCCGTGCACTTGGCACTGGTGACAGCTTTTGGCAACTTTCATACAGTCGGTCATCATTGAGGGCCAGTAGTACCCTAGTCTTTTAATCTTCATTTTCATTTTCGGACCCGATCGATGAGCGCCACAAAGTCCCGAATGTACTTCTTTAACGATTTCACGAGCCTCGGACCCGCTCGAGCATCTTAGCCACATCCGATCAAAAGACCTTCCGTATAATTTATTGTTTATTAATGCGTAAGACGAGTTCTTTTCTTGATTTGATGGAGCTTAACGACTTATAGTCGAGCGGGTTTCCTGTCCGCAAGTAGTCTCATTAATGGCCGCCGCTAATCTTCCGTATTTTCCGTTATTGCCACAAGCCGATTCTTCTCGCTTTTCTTTCGATTTATGTATTTTATCCATGTCGAGCTATGATAGGACTCGTCGTCCTTGAGCCGACACTTCAACCGACTCATTACTCGACGAGGTGCAAATTCATTTGCAAGGCGGGCTAACGCATCAGCGAGGGCATTTTCTTTTCTGGGAATCTTGTAGATTGTTACATTTAGAATTTGTTCCAACAATTTCATGGCGTACTGAAAGTACTGCTCGAGTCTTGGCTTTAAAATTTTGTATTGTCCGGCGACCTGTTGAATGATCAACTGAGAATCTCCGTAGATGTTGATGTTCGTTACTCCCATCTGAATGGTTAATTCCAATCCAGTTATAAGGGCTTCATATTCTGCCTCGTTCTTTGTACATGGTTCTGTTAAGTGGTAGGAGTATCTTAACATCCCCCGCTCCGGTGTTATAAAGATTAGTCTGATTCTTGCCTTACCGGGCACCATCGTTTGCGATTCTTAGTTCTTCTGTGCTGAGGATGCACCATCGAAGTATAGTTCCCAAAGTCAATCATCAGGGTCTTCTAGGCCCATTATCTGCTCGTTAGGCAAATCGTCGTCGAGAGGCGAATCCGTCGGCAAAGGGTGTGCTGCGAGGAAGTCTGCTAGGACTTGTCCCTTTACGGCGCGAAGAGGAACGAAAGTTATGTCAAATTGCAATAGTATCATCGACCACCTAGCAAGTCTACCAGAAAGCGTCGGTCGGGTCATCAAGTATTGCAATGGATTAACTCTTGAAATAAGGTTGACCTTATGAGAAAGCATGTAATGCCTGAGCTTTTGAAAGGCGAAGAACAGGGCCAAATAATGCTTCTCAATCGGAGGATACTTTACTTCGGTCGGGATTAGATGACGGCTTAGGTAGTAGAGAGCATTTTCTTTTCCCTCGTCATTGACCACGGCTAGCAGGGCTCCGAGAGAATCGTCTAAGGCCGCGATATAAAGTATCAACGGTCTACCTGAGACTGGGGTACGCTAAGACAGGAGGTGTCATTAAATATTGCTTAACGTCCTTGAAAGCTCGCTGGCATTTCTCGTCCCAAATGAATTTGGCATCCTTTTTAACCAATGCCGAGAAGGGCTGACACCTACCTAACAAGTTTGAGATAAAGCGTCGAAGATATGCCAACTTCCCTTGAAAGGATCGTAGTTGTTTCAAATTTTTGGGAGGAGGCATTTCTAAAAAAGCTTTAATCTTCTCCGAATCGATTTCAATCCTACGATGTCGGACAACAAATCCTAAGAATTTCCCGGAGGTGACGCCAAAGGTGCATTTTAAGGGATTCATCTTAAGGTTAAATTGTCTTAGTCGCTCGAAAACAATTCTCAAATCATACAGGTGATCTTCCTTTAGTTTACTTTTGATGACCACATCATCCACGTAGCACTCGACTTGGTTGTGAATGAGATCATCAAAAATCTTCGTCATCACTCTTTGGTATGTTGCTCCTGCGTCCTTTAGTCCGAAAGGCATTACTGTGTAGCAATACACTCCGATCGGCGTTCTGAATGCCGTGAGCTTTTCGTCTTCTGGTGCCATCTTTATCTGGTTGTATCCTGATGATCCATCCATAAATGAGAAGATTTCATGCATCGAAGAGATGTCGATCATCAGTTCTGGAATTGGTAGTGGGAATTCATCCGTTGGACATGCTTTATTTAAATCTCTGAAGTCTACGTAGATTCTGATCTGACCATTCTTCTTTCTGACTGGTACCACATTGGCTAACTAAGTTGGGTATTGTTCTTCACAGACAAATTTAGCATCTATTAGCTTATTAACTTCAGCTATTACTTGTTGCTCAATCTCTAGACACATTCTTCTTGGAGCTTGTCTAACTGGAACAGCAGTGGGATCCACTCCTAATTTGTGAACTGCGACTTCTGGAGCTAATCCCGGCATTTCATCGTAACTCCAAGCAAAACAGTCCTTGAATTCCATTAATAGCTTGATTATATCTTCGGAGTCTTCTTTATTGAGTAAGGAGCTAACAAAGGTAGGCCTAGGCTCTTCGCTAGTACCTAAGTTAACTTCCGTTAACTCGTTTATTGTAGATTTGATTTCTTCTTCGAATTCTCGTGGAGCGTCTCCGATTAGTAGATCCTCGAGATCTTTTGAAGCTTCCAAGCACTCTTTATTAGGTTTGCTAGTGACAACCAAGTAAAATCACGTATCATCAACTGATCCTACTGTGCCGAATCCGAGACCATGTTTTGAATTGGGAGGCCGACCGGCATTATTCCATAATTTTTCAAAATGTTGAGATTGACCTTTTGTCCATCGTCGAGGTAAGACACCACGTTGAATTAAATTTTGAACACAGGGCGAATACCACTCAAACGATAATTCCATTAATTCGGAAGAAGTAACATCTTCAAATTGTACATCTTTTTCAGTTTTGGAAGAAGAAGCACCGCGGTAAAATTTAATCGGCTTAGCACCACCACCATGCACTTCCTTGACCACCATACCCTCGATTTTATTAGAATGGATCGGGGTCAGGGTCATAGTATGTACATAATGGTTAATCTTCTCGTACATTGATTTATATTCTTCATTCTTTTCATCTTCGAGAGAAATCTTGAATTATGGTTCCTTCTGACTTATTGTCGCTGCTTCTTTCTCAATTTCTTCTTCTGCGGAACTGTTCTCCCAATCAACATCGATGACCAATTTCCTCTGTCCAACTGTTCTAATGTTTCTTCCACGTCCTCGTCCCCGGCCTCGACCTCGGGTGCGAGTTCTAGAGAAATCTTCACCATCTCGTCGTAAGGGAGTGGTGAGTAACTGTTGGACTAGAACCTCAGGTTCTTCATCGTCTTGAATTTTTTTTGCTTCATTTGGTATGGTATTTCTGAAAAAGATTGTTTTCTTCGGAGGCGCATAGTAGGCTGCATCTTCATGAATTCCAATTTCGTGCACGGAGAATGGATGCACTGTTCCCCTCCTTCGTAATACTTTATGCACTGGTGCAGAGACGACGGTACCATCCGATTTTCATGGATCCATGGCCGACCCAGTAGAGCGTTGAACGATGTCTCAGAATCAATTATGTGGAATTTTGCGGTTGTCTTTGCTAAATCACCGGTCTTCATTAGTAGTGTTATCGATCCAAGAGCTCTTTCTCCTTTTTGATTGAAGCCTCTTAATAGCATCTTGTCTACTTCAAGCTCGCGAGCATCAATTTCCAAATATGCTAGCGTACGAAGATTCATTATGTTGATTGATGCTCCGGATCAACCAACACTCAGAGAGCGTAAACTTTCCAATAGTGATCGAAATGTATAACGATCGGTTGTGATCGATTGTTCCCGGTAATAGATCATTGTTCGTGAAGGTAACACCTCGCTGTTCTCTTAACAAGCAAACCTCATCGAAGGAATCAAAAAGGAGAAAGAGCTCTTGGATCGATAACACATCCAAATGGCAGGGGGATTTCAGTGGGGATCAAGTTCTCTATGTGTGGGGAGTAGTCTGGAACAATTTTGGCAGAGTTTCCTTAAGGTTTGTTTTAGCACCGCTTTTGGCCGAGAGGTGGTGGTGTTTAAATAGGCATGGCTGGAGGCTCTCCCGGGGGAGTTAGGGCTTGGGATCGATTGCTTAGGTCGAGGAAGAACGACCATGGTAGCCAGCTGGACTTGGGGCAGCTCAGCAATGAGGAATTTCAATGTTGGCTCACATGTGAGCTCTCGAGTGTGGTGTTTTCCGGCGATCCAGGCGGCTGGCCGGCAGGCATGGGTCACCCTCAGGTTCAGGTGGGTCAGGGCTTGATGTTTGTGAAGTCAATTGGTGGCTGCCATGTGTAAAGGGTTTGAATCAAAGTGGAATGGGGTAAGGGTGTATTTTGGCTAAGTTTGGTCAAATGCATGGATTGGGCTAGGTGCACCTCCCCATGGCTAGTTTTGGCTGAAGAGAAAGTGGTTTAAGTCAGCTTGATTAGTGGGGAAAGGTCACCATCCAAGTACAATTAAGTTTAAGCAAGGTTTAGGGGAGACATGGGAGTGGTTAATCACTCTTAAGGGGATCATTAAAGGGTCCCCTCTTCTTGCCATTTTGGGTATGGTGAGGTGTCCAAGGCTCTCATGGCTTCCATGTGGCTCATGCATGGCTTCATGACTCATCTTTGGCTTTGGAAAAGTTAAGTCAACTTCATGAAAAAGGGTTTTGTGAATTTCGGCCTTTTGATGGGAATTGTTATGAGGCTTGATTTGGAATTGTTTAATTGATAAATTAGGACTTTAGGAATGATTTTAAATTGAATGTGTGATGAGGGAAAGTGTCATGTGGGCTTTAAATTGATTTGGGCTTTTGAATTTGGTGGAAGTGGGCTTTTAGGAAGGCTTAAGGGGATGAACCCTTAGGTTTAAGAATGAATTCATGGATGGGAATTTTGTAGAAGTTTGGGCCAAATAATTGTTGGGTTTGGTTTAGGGATGTGTCATGAGTGATTTGAGACAAGTTTGAGGTGGTTTGGGTTTGAATTGGGTTGGATTTAGGCTTCTTTGGTAAATGGGCCAATGTAGGCTAAATTGGGCTAACTTGGGCCAATGTTGGGCTAGGGTTGAAATTGATGTAAAATTAATGTTGGGAAAAGTTTATGGGAGTGTTTCAAAGAGGTTTTGACTTTGGTTGGGTTTTGATTTTAGGGTTTGGGCTTATTTGGGTAAGGTTTGGGTCTAAGTCAAAATTGGCCCTTTTGGTTTTGGGTTGAATTTGAGTGGGGTTTGGGTCCAAATTTTGGGCAAATCATGTTAGTTTTTTGTTTGTGGGGATTTTATGAAGGTTTGGGAAAGATTTGGGATCAATTGGAGTTGAATTGGGTCAAATTGGGTCAAGTTTAGGTCATGGGTCAAAATTGGGCTTTTAGGCTCCAGATTGGAATTGAATCCAAATGTCAATCAAATTGGACTTGTATTTGGTCTAAATTGATATTGGGGATATTGAATTGAAGTTTAGAATTGAATTGGACCAAAATTGGGGTCAATTGGGTAGATTTGGTTTGACTTTGGGTTCACTTGGGTTAAGAATGGGCTAAATTGGGGGTTTTGGATAACGTGGGGTAAATTGACAAAATCAGCCCATGGTGTAGTTGAACAAAATGAAATTAGGAATATTTGGGATTTTCTGGAATTTTCTGGGAATTTTCTGAATTTTTGGATTTTTTGGCTAAGAGGGGCATTTTGGGTATTTGAAGGGTATTGGGGAGTATTTTTGGAATCTTTGGTATTTTTGGCTATGAATGATCAATTTGAGTGGTGAGGAAATGTTCAAGGTTAATTTTGGGGAATTTTGGGTGATTTGGAAATTTTGGAGGATTTAGGTAATTTTAAGAGTTTTTAGTAGGTTTGATAGGTGTAGAGTCCTCGGGGTCAAAAATTGAAATTTTGGAAAAGAGAAGATTGATCAAATATGAGTGAAATGGAATCACTTTGATGAAGCCATGAAGCCATGTTAAGCCTATATGATCCATGAGAGGACTCATTTGAGGCATTCACTATGTTGTTCCTAACCCTCTTAGCCAGGGGCTTAGGGGTTAAGGTCCATCCATATGAATCACCTACATGAGTCAAGGGGTCAAGCTGGGTATGGGTGTGGTTTTAGGATTTGGATTGTGTGTGTGAGAGTGTAGAGTGTGAGTGTAGTGAGTGTGTAATTCAACCTTCACCAGACCAAGCTACCCAAGGTGGTCCAAGGCCCAAAGAGTCCTATGGGAACTCATCCTTTAAAACTCCACTTTCGATTTCAACCCTCTAGGTGATTAGGGGTCTACAATCGGGCTTGTGGGGTTTGCGGGGAGGCAAGAAGTGGTTCAAATTTCTAAGGGATGGGTCCCAATTCTAGTCCTCTAAGATAGTCAAAGGAAAAGCCTAAGGCTAGATCCTAAGCACTAAAGAGGGAAGAGAAGACCTCATCAAAAATGAGGTCAACAAATGGACCCCCAATAGGTGTGGTGTGCTAACCAAGCATACTGCGCGTATTGGTGTTGACCGAAGAGATCAACAAAACCAACACAGATGTCCAAGTGACAAACATAGGACGAAGTGGAAGAATTTCCGCTAGGGAGTATCAGGTAAATCTCCAAGACTGAAGATTCCAGAACCCTCGCTGGGGAAGAAGGAGGTGAATTTCAGATCACAAGATTTCAAAAGATTGGATCTTAGATTCGTTTCATTTTTATTTTTTTTTCATTTTAAGTTTTAATTTTGAGTTTAAATTTCGATTGGAGTTTCAATTTCGATTTTATGCGGAGAAAATAGTAGGGCGGAGGCCTACCCGAATGCATTTGTATGTTGAGAAGGAAGCAGGACTGAACCTATTCCAAAAGCTGAGGAAGAATAGGACAAAGCCTATCCGGAATGCAGAGTGCTTTAATTTCAATTTCTTGCTGAGAGGATAAAATTTTGAGATTGCTTGAGAAAGGAGTAGGACTCGTGCTATCCCGAGTGCCGAGAATCGCTGAGAAGGGAGTAGAGCGGAAGCCTATCCCGAATGTCGAGAATCGTCGAGATGGGAGTAGGGCGGAAGCCTATCCCGATCGTCGAGATTTGCTCGAGATGGGAGTAAGGCGGAAGCCTATCCCGATTGCCTGAGATTTGCTTGAGATGGGAGTAGGGCGGAAGCTCTATCCCGATCGTCGAGAATCGTCGAGAAGGGAGTAGGGCGGAAGCCTATCCCGAATGTCGAGAATTCGTCGAGATGGGACTAGGGCGGAAGCCTATCCCGAATGCTGAGAATTGCTGAGATGGGAGTAGGGTGGAAGCTTATCCCGATCGTCGAGATTGCTGAGATGGGAGTAGGGCGGAAGCTCATCCCGAATGCCGAGATTTCGTCGAGATGGGAGTAGGGCGGAAGCCTATCCCGATCGCCGAGAATCGTCGAGATGGGAGTAGGGCGGAAGCTTATCCCGATTGCTCGAGATTCGTCGAGATGGGTATAGGGCGGAAGCCTATCCCGAATGTCGAGATTCTTCGAGATGGGAGTAGGGCGGAAGCATATCCCGAATGCCGAGATTTGCCGAGATGGGAGTAGGGCGGAAGCCTATCCCGAATGCTGAGATTTGTTGAGATGGGAGTAGGGCGGAAGCTTATCCCGATTGCTGAGATTTCTTGAGATGGGAGTAGGGCGGAAGCTCTATCCCGATCGTCGAGAATCGTCGAGAAGGAGTAGGGCGGAAGCCTATCCCGATCGCGAGAATTACCGAGATGGGAGTAGGGCGGAAGCCTATCCCGATCGTCGAGATTCTGCCGAGATGGGAGTAGGGCGAAAGCCTATCCCGAATGCCGAGATTTCTCGAGATGGGAGTAGGGCGGAAGCCTATCCCGATCGCGAGATTTGAGAAAGATTTTACCGATATTTGGGAATGCGAGTTTTATGAATGCGAGAGATTGAACATATGCTTGAGATTTATGAATGCCGAGATTATGAAAACATATTGTAAAGTGCAGAGAATGTTTGTAAAAGTTCATGTGGATTTGAAAAATTCTTTTTAATGTTTGGATTTTTATGAAAGAGAGTTCATATTTATTTTCCTTTTCTTTTCTGTTCTTTGTTCGAAGTTCATTTAACTTTAATGGTGTTTCCCAGTCAATTTGCACAAAAGAGGTGAAGGCAAAATGTGACATGGTCACTTTCATTCCAATCTTGTTGAAGATACTTCATACAACACGATCTGAAATATTCTTCATACAATCCATGACTCAAAATGGACTATGTATGATTCTCGTTGATCTGTCAAAAAATATCTGTTAAATCCATGTTTGAATAGTAAGGTACATGGTCAATAACATCACCTTCCAAGCCACCCTTGGCAGGAATACCGCATGGATGTGCTTTGGAGGTGTGATATCTCCCATGTAACTCACAGATCGTATGGCCGGAGACTCTCCAATTTTGGATCTGGTTGGAAATGGTATGGTGCCTTTACGGAGTCCATTCTTCTAAAGGTGACAGAGATCCGCTCCACTGGTACTCCTAGTATGCAATGTTTTGCGATATCCGCTCCATTTCCTTGTAGTTTCATGACGGAACCTACCGAAAGTGGTATCTCTACTGGCCCTCGGAACTTGCCTGGGCCTGCTATCCGGAGGTCAGATCCGAACATGATATTGCACTGGTTGACGAACGAAACTGTGCAGAAAGGTCTGACAAAGTCGTGGTGGTCTATGTGTGGAGGTATGCAGTCGCCCTTCTGATAGATGTTGATGATGCAACTGTTGGGTATACAATCTGCTGGCAGTACCCTCCACGTTATCATTCTTTTCACCATTCTTTTAATGATTCTTGGCATGGGATCCACCTCACCGTGACGGAGTATCCCTGGTGGATTCCCTTTTCTGTCTTCTGCGAAGTTATAGCAACATCTGCATTGTATTGTGACTCTTCCTTTCCACGGCATCCACTTCGGGGTTCGAATAAGTCTTTTCTCTCGGACGGCCTCGCTCGACCCATCTTCCGAAGTTCTAGAATGCAATCCACATTCCGTTGTTGTTCATATTCGAGAATACGTCCGTATGTAGCTCGAGGCCTTCCGGGATGTTGATTCTTCCGCCTTCAATCCTTTCAAAGTATTCAAAGGTCTTCTTTTCAACTAGCTGCATTTTCTCCAGCTCATATTTTGGAATTATCTGAAGTCCTCGGTGTCTGGTAACGTACTGTGGGATGTATGGCTCAACCCCAGCACGCTCTCCTACATGTCTCGGCTCCTCGGGGATAGTCTCTATAGGGACACCCTCCGGGGTTGCTTTCGCAACAAGACTCTCTAGGTCTGGTACATCTGCTCGGCGTTGAGGCACCGATTCCATTTCTGTTCTTCCTGGTATTTCTTTCATCTGTTCCAACCTTTTTGGAGTTGGCTTTCTTCTTTCTGGTTCCTGACGAACCGGTCTCCTTGGAGCATTTGCACTAACAGTACCCACTGTCTGTCCATGTTGATCTTCTGCTAACTTGGTCAACATCTTGCGAATACGACGATTCTTATTTCGTCGCTGGGTAGCAGTGAGAGTATCTCTTCTCACTCCTTGAATTTATGTGGGCACGGCGCTGACAAGCCCGCCTTCTGCCGTAGCAACCATGGACATAATTTTCCTATCTTCTGCGGTGTTTGTTTTTCTTTTCTTGTTGTTGGATTGGAGGCTCGGGCCACCCACTTTCATCATTGTTTTGACTGTGAAGTTCTTCTCGATCGACTAGGATCCAATCATTTTCTTCGTATTGTAAGCCAGCTGGTGTAAAGTCCGAGTCAATCTCTATCACTGCTCCATCCTTCACCCTCTTTTCATCGAGTGCGAGACTCACGCCATTTCTAAAGTTTAGGACCAACCGCCCGTTCGACATTTCCCTGCACAAAAGACAAGGAAAGGATCAGGGGCTGCACTAAGAACAAGAACATTAAGAAAACATTTATCACTGAAGATTTTTATTCACTTATTTTAATTTTTTAAGGAAAGTAGGAAAAGATGAAGAAAGATCAGGAACAAGATTTGATTTGAACGGAAGGGTAAAACTTTATTATTATAATTTCACACATTTTATTTTTAGTACATTTTTTATTTATTTTTATGTTTTTGGGTTCGGACCCAGTCACAAAGTGATTGTCTCAACCGTGTTTCTAGGGATAGGACTCTATTTTAGAGGCCACCCTTCGAAACATCAGGTTGTGTAATACTTTTTTAAATATCGTCCATTGATTGGAAGCATTTGTCTTTCTCCTTGGCAATTCATAAGTTGGTAGGAGCCTCCTGAGTAGACTGCCTCGACCACAAACGGTCCTTCCCAAGTTGGTTCAAATTTGCGATGTGCAAGAATAGGTCTTCTGAGAACAAGAACTAAGTCACCAACTTTGAAAGTTCTTGGGCGGACCAGTTTATCATGGGCCTGCATCATCTTAGCTTGGTGCAGTTCCAAATTTTGTTGCGGCTGCGAGTCTTTTTCCTTCCAAGTTTTCCAGTTCTTCCGGTCGTAATCCGGCATTTTCTTCGTGGTAATTTTATTTTCAATCGCAATCCTGAGTGATGGAAGCTGGACTTCCAATGGTAACACTGCCTCGGACCCGTACACTAAAGTGTAAAGTGTAGACTGAGTAGGAGTCCTGAAGGTTGTCCTGTAGGCCCATAAGGCTTCTAAAAACTTCTCGTGCCAATTTCTCTTGTTGTCATCCAAAGTTTTCTTTAAAATTTGAACGAGAGTTTTATTAAAAGCCTCGGCCAAGCCGTTTGCTCTTGGGTAGTAGATTGTTGAGTATCGCCAGTCAATTCCATGTCTCCTAACAAAATTGTTGATTTTTGTACTTCTGAATGCGGACCCATTATCTGAAATAATTTTGCGCGGTACTCTGAAACGGTAGACGACTTGATTTTTGAAAAATTGTAGCACATGGTGTGCTTTTACTTCTCTGAGTGGAATTGCTTCTGCCCATTTAGAAAAGTAGTTTGTAGCTGCAAGGATGAAGCAATGTCCTCTTGAAGAAGGCGGTTCTATCGGACCCACTATATCCGTTGCCCCAACACTCGAAATGGCCACGATGCAATTGTCGGATGTAGCACATTTTGAGGTTGGTGTAGAACCACTCGGTGCACTCGGCACTCGGTGACAACTTTTGGCAATCTTCATGCAATCGGTTATCATTGAGGGCCAGTAATACCCTAGTCTTTTAATTTTCATTTTCATTTTTGAACCCGACTGATGAGCGCCACAAAGTCCTGAATGCACTTCTTTGACAATTTCACGAGCCTCAGACCCGCTCAGGCATCTTAACCACATCTGATCAAAAGACCTTCTGTATAATGTATTGTTTATTAATGCGTAAGACAGAGCTCTCTTCTTGATTTGATGTGCTAATGACTTATCATTTGGTAATTTCCCTGTTTGCAGGTAGTCTGTAAGTGGCTGACGCCAATCTTCTGTGTTTTCCGTCACTGCTGTAACTGATTCCTCTGCCTTTTCTGATTTTTGTATCATATCCATGTCGAGCTGTGATAGGACCTGTCGTCCCTGAACTAACACTTCAACTAACTCATCTTGTAAGCAGGCAAATTCTTTTGCAATGCGAGCTAGCGCATCTGCGAGAGCATTTTCTCTTCTGGGGATCTTGTAGATTGTTACATTCGGAATTTGTTCCAACAGTTTCATGGCATACTGAAAGTATTGCTCGAGTCTTGGCTTTAAGATTCTGTATTGTCATGCGACCTGTTGAATGATCAACTGAGAATCTTCATAGATGTTGATGTCTGTTATTCCCATCTGAATGGTCAGTTCTAATCCTGTTATGAGGGCTTCGTATTCTGCCTCGTTGTTCTTGCATGACTCTGCTAAGTGGTAGGAGTATCTTAACATTCCCCGCTCCGGTGTTATAAAGATTAGTCTGATTCCTGCCTTACCGGGCACTATCGTTTGCAATTCTTTGTCTTTCTGTGCTGAGGATGCTCCGTCGAAGTATAGTTCCCAACGTCGATCATTAGTGTCTTCTAGGTTCATTATCTGTTCATCTGGCAAGTCGTCATTGAGAGGCGATTCTGCCGGCAAAGGGTGTGCTGCAAGGAAATCCGCTAGGATTTGTCCCTTTACGGCACGAAGAGGCATGAAAGTTATATTGAATTGCAATAGTATCATTGACCACACAGCAAGCACTCGCGGAAAGTGTTGGACGGGTCATCAAATATTGCAATGGATTAACTTTCGAAATAAGGTTGACCTTGTGAGAGAGCATGTAATGCTCGAGCTTTTGGGCGGCGAAGATCGAGGCCAAACAATGCTTCTCGATCGGAGGATACTTTACTTCCATCGGAATCAAACGACGGCTTAAATAGTAGAGAGCATTTTATTTCCCCTCATCATTGACCTGGGCTAGCAGGGCTCCAAGGGAGTTGTCTAGAGCCATGGTATAAAGTATCAACGGTCTACCTGAGACTAGGGCTGCTAAGACAGGAGGTGTCATTAAGTATTGTTTAATGTCCTCGAAGGCCCGTTGGCATTTCTCTTCCCAAACGAATTTGGCGTCCTTTTTAACTAATGCCGAGAAGGGCTGACACCTACCTGACAAGTTCGAGATAAAGCGTCGAAGATATGCCAGCTTCCCTTGAAAGGATCGTAGTTGTTTTAAGGTTTTGGGAGGCGGTATTTCTAAGATAGCTTTAATCTTTTCTGGATCAATTTCGATCCCGCGATGTCGGACAACAAATCCTAAGAATTTTCTGGAGGTGACGCCGAAGGCGCATTTTAAGGGATTCATCTTAAGGTTGTATTGCCATAGTCGCTCGAAGACAATTCTCAAATCATACAGGTGATCTTCCTTCAGTTTGCTTTTGATGACCACATCATCCACGTAGCACTCAACTTGGTTGTGAATGAGATCATCAAAAATCTTTGTCATCGCTCTTTGGTATGTTGCTCCTGCGTTCTTTAGTCTGAATGGCATTACTGTGTAGCAATATACTCCGATCGGTGTTCTGAATGCTGTAAGCTTTCCGTCTTATGGTGCCATCTTTATCTGGTTGTATCCTGAAGATCCATCCATGAAAGAGAATATTTCATGTGTCGAAGCGATGTCGATCATCAATTTTGGGATTGGTAGTGGAAATTCATCCTTCGGACATGCTTTGTTCAAGTCTCTGAAATCTACACAGATTCTGATCTGACCATTCTTCTTTCTGACTGGTACCACATTGGCTAGCCAAGTAGGGTAGTGTTCTTCACGGACAAATTTAGCATCTATTAGCTTCTTAACTTCAGCTATTACTTGTTGTTCAATTTCTAGACGCATTCTTCTGGAAGCTTGTCTGATTGGAACGGAAGTAGGATCCACTCCTAGCCTGTGAACTGCAACTTCTGGAGCTAATCCTGGCATTTTGTCGTAACTCCAAGCAAAACAGTCCTTGAATTCCATTAATAGCTTGATCATTTCCTCGGAATCTTCTTTATTGAGTAAGGAGCTAACAAAGGTTGGTCTAGGCTTTTCGCTAGTACCTAAGTTAACTTCCATTAACTCATCTATTGTGGATTTGATTTCTTCTTCAAATTTTGGTGGAGCATCTCCAATTTGCAGATCTTCAAGCTCTTCTGTAGTTTCTAGACAGTCTTCATTAGGTTCACAAGTGACAACCAAGCAAAATTCCGCATCGTCAACTGAACTTACTGTGCCGAATCCGAAACCATGTTTTGAATTGGGAGGCCGACCGGCATTATTCCATAATTTTTCGAAGTGTTGTGCTCGGCCTTTTGTCCATCGGCGAGGTAAGACACCTTGTTGAATTAAATTTTGAACACAGGGAGAGTACCACTCAAAAGGCAATTCCATTAATTCGGAAGAAGTGACATCTTCAAATTGTACATTGTTTTCAGTATTGGAAGAAGAAGTGCCACGGTAAAATTTGATTGGCTTTGCACCGCTGCTATGTACTTCTTTGACCACCATACCCTCAATCTTATTAGACTGGATCGGGGTCAGAGTCATAGTGTGCACTTAGTGGTTAATCTTCTTGTACATCGATTTGTATTCTTCGTTCTTTTCATCTTCGAGAGAAATCTTGAATTGTGGTTTATTCTGGTTTATTGTAGCTGCTTCTTTCTTGATTTCCTCTTCTTCCTCAGAGCTATTTTCCCAATCAACATTGATCATCGACTTTTTCTGTCCAACTGTCCCAGTGTCTCTTCCACGACCTCATCCCCGGCCTCGACCTCGGATGCGAGTTCTAGAGAAACCTTCACCATCTCGCCGTAAGGGAGTGGTGAGTAACTGTTGGACTAGAACTTCAGGTTCTTTATTTTCTCGAATTTCTTTTGCTTCATTTGGCACGGTGTTTCGGAGAAGATTGTTTTCTTTGGAGGTGCGTAGTAAGCTGCATCTTCATGGATTCCAATCTCATGTACGGAGAAAGGTTGCAAATCACCTTTAATGCACTGTTCTCCTCCTTCGTAGTATTTTATGCACTGATGCAGAGACGATGGTACCATCCGGTTTTCATGGATCGGCGGCCGGCCCAGTAGCGCGTTGAACGATGTTTCAGAATCAATTATATGGAATTTTGCGGTTGTCTTTGCTAAGTCACCGGTCTTCATTAACAGTGTTATTGATCCAAGTGCTCTTTCTCCTTTCTGGTTGAATCCTCTTAGTAACATCTTGTCCGCTTTAAGCTCGCGAGCATCAATTTCCAAGTATGCTAGTGTCCAAAGATTCATTATGTTGATCGATGCTCCTGGATCCACCAATACTCTGGAGAGTGTAAATTTTTCGATTGTAATCGAAATGTACAGATGGTCGGTTGTGATCGGTTGTCCCGACGATAGATCACTCGTCCGTGAAGGTAACACCTCGATGTTCCTTTAACGAGCAAACCTCGTCTAAGGAATCTCCGGCCATCTGAGCTAAACAAATTTCTGGATCAAGTAAGGCCTTGATCAGAGCTTCCCTCATCTCTTTTGATAAGATGAGAGTGTCGTAGATGCTCAGTTTGGCTGGTAGTTTCTTAAGATGGGCTAGCACATTATAGTCCACTTTGTTATCATGTGTCTCAGTTTCTTCCCGAATGGGTAATTCTTCGGCTGGGGTTGATTCTTCTTGAACAACCACCTGCTTTCCTTTGTCTTTTGGACCCATTCTTGGAGGTAGAACCCTTCCACTCCTTAAATTAACTTCTGTGATTTCTTATGAGTCTGGTACTGAATTTACAGGTGTCTCCTTTTGAATCGGCATGACAGGTTCTTCTGGAGTTGCTTCGGAATCTGAAAGCTCTAACTCTATTGTGATTGGAGTTCCTTGGAATTCACAAATAGACTCATTTCTTGTTGAACTTTCGTAACCTTCTTGGTGAATGTCTTCTTTGTCATCGTGATTGTTGAGGTTGTGTATGATTTGAGAATTGCTATTTGTATCGAAATCGGGATCCAGATTAAATTGGTTGGCGTTAGTTACGTAATCGTTAGAAACAGTCAAAACGTAGCCAACGCCATAACTCTTATCATTATAAGATCCCGCCGGAGCGAGCAAATAATCATACGAGTCGGAGGTTCGAGGAATTTTTCCACCGAATCGGAAACAACCATCCTAGGATAAGCGGCCCCTAGTCTCAGCCTTAGGAGCCTCGGTCCTTTCTTCTTCTACGATCTCCTTCTTTTCTATGATCTTTTCTTCCTGGGCGGATCTTCGATTGCGAGCGATAGCGCCGGCTCGACGGGTTTCGAACTGCGAGTTGAAGCATGCGCCGAAGCGGCTTTGGATGCGATCCAAAATTTTCTTCGATGACTTTGTCCAAGCGGTACTCCATCCATCATCAGTCGTGTAAGGGTCTATCAGAACAATGGGATCCATCGAAATAACATTGCAAAACCTCCTTTCTGGGGTTCTTTCATGTATTCATTTGGGATCGTTATGTTCCCTTTTCGGAGATTGTTGTCAAGCCAGCTTTTAAAGGTGATGCAGTCCTTTATCTTATGTCCAAGCATTTGGTGGTAAGGACAGTAGTTAGGATGGTCTTTCTTGTTGACTTCTTCTAGCTTCCTGGGTTCTGGCAGTCGAAAATTCGAAGTCTTCATCAAACTGCGGAACATCTTTGGCACTGCCTCGTTCTTGAATGGATATTCTCTATTTATGAGCTCCTTTAACGTGCGTTGTGGGCGAGGCGGTTGCTCATATTGTTGAGTTGGCTGATAACCGGGTTGAGGTTGTTGGTAGTTTTGTTAAGGTCGTTGATAGCTGGGCTGCGGCTGCTCCGGCTGTATTTGCATTGGTTGTTTGCCTTTGTCGACTGCCGCGACGATCCCGGACTTCTTTTCAAATGTCTTCGTAGGCTTCTGCTTATCTATTTTATTGACGAAACTTAGTTGTTTTGCTTCCTCTTGCAAGCTCCCAACCTTGCTTAACAACTTCTCGAAAGTCTTAATTGTGAATTCCTTAAGGAGAAGTGCTATGGCTGTGAATGCTTTTAAGCAGGATGCCGGCGCATGCTTGCTCTTGTAGGCGTGGCTCACACTTATGCTTAGATTTCTCTATCGAAGTATGTAATCTACTAAAGTCTCGTTCGGTTTCTGTTTCTCCACCACTAAATCACCAATGGTGATATGGTGCTGAGCTCCAGCAAACCGTTTCACGAAGAGATTTTCCAATTCTGTAAATGTCTTTACCGAACCGTTTGGTAACTCTGCATACCAATCGAAGGCGATCCTCGACAGTTGCTCGACGAGTTGTCGGAAGAGTAAGCGTCACTTCCACCGGCGTTGCAACAAGCGGCACGAAAATGTGCAACATGCTTGTCGAGGATTTTCGGTACCATCAAAAGTCTTGAACGGAGGTGGAACGAAGCCTTTTGGGTATTATACTGCATTGAATTCTTCGGGGTAAGGTCTACCTGTCTGAATAGATGCTCCATTCTTAGAGTGTGCTAAGGCTTCTCGCACTTGCTGTTCCACCATGTTTTTGATGTCCTTCTCTGGAATCATGTTCTGAGTAGAATCCTTCTTTGGCTGATCGTCTTCGTTAACGGATGTAATCTCTTTTCCTCCGTCTGTAATATGAATAACTTATGGAGGCGTTTCTCTTTGGGGTTGAACCTGACTCTGAAGAGTGGCTAGAGCTGCAGCCATCTCTTCCATCCTTTTTGCCATTTGAGAGATTGTATCATCCTTTTCTCGAATTTGTGCTCTTAATGCTTCCGGTTCATCTCTTTCCGCAACTGCTGGGGCACCTTGCGAAGCTGACGATGCTCGTGTCTCGACCATGTTGATCTCCACATATTCGTCATCCATGAACTCTGACGAGTCAACTTCATCTCCAAACTTTTCTTCCCTTTCTCTTGCTAATCGTTGAATGTCGGTTCTTAGCTTTTCCATAGCGTCCTCCAATGGTCTTTTTCGTGCAGTTTCACAGTTGTCTCGTGACGGTTATTGAACTTCCTTTCCGGGAGTCCCCTTTATTGCAGTAGCACTTTCTTCTGACTCGAGTCTTCTGATGACACTTTCCTTTTCTGGTCGTTGTTTTGGTCTTAACTGGCCGGTAGTAGGATGCCATACCATCCTTCTAGCGACAGAAGGCCCAGGACCGGATGGTCCGTCGGCCGAATGCTTGGAAGGTGGTATCCTCCCCGATCCGTAATCCCGAAACAATAACGAGTGGACTGGCTTTCATCTTTTTATTCGGTTTCTCTGCGGTGCTAACGGGTTCTATTCGCAGCCCAGGACGGGACTTGGCTGGCACCTGCCTTATTCTTCTTAAAATCTCTGATACAGGACATTTCTCTTTCTTTGCTAGCTTCTCTATCACAGTCTGTAGTCGGGCAAATGGTGTAGTCCTAGCCCTTTTCTTTCGGCTGTCGCTATAGTATGCGGGTCGAGGTAATGTAGAAGCAATCTTGCGGACATTCTCCTCGTCAGCTGCGGCGGAAAGGGGATGGAATCTACTTCCTTCCAAAAGTGGTGTATACTCAGGTAATGGTATATACTCAGGTAGTGGTGTATATTCAGGGATTTCTTCCAAGAAAGCAACTTCGGCAGCTCTGGCCTTTCTGGCAATCTTCCTACCTCTGTTCCTTCTCTGAGTCCGTGTTAGGGGTGGAACCCTTGAGCTGGACCCAATTTCAAAAACAGAAGGTCTTGCACGGAAGTCTGTACCCTCCACGGTAACATGTTCGTTACAAATTTGAACTTCCTTCCCCTTTAGTTTGGCGGAAGCCGGGGTAGGTGCAGAGACGACTAGACCCGTGGGGGTAGAGACAACAGTCCTCCTATGGACAGTAGTATTCTTCTCAGCTGGAACCCTTAGCAGGGGAGGGAACTCTTGGGTTGACTTCAGGTTGAATTCAATCAAAGGTCTCTCAATTTCCGATACTTTGTCTGTAAGTGTGAAAAGGGTGACGTCAGCGATCTTGACATTTGTGTTCTCGAATCCTTGTCCGAAACGGATGATCCCATTGTTGGGCAGCTCATCCTTGTAAACAGCGAAGTCCAGTCCATTGGTGAAGGAGAAAATCAGCTTCGGGGCAGACATTTTCTGCAAGGTAGATTCTGATCGTCAGTCCCAAGTTATGCTTCTTCTCATCAGGATGAAAGGAATCGAAAAGAGTCCGAACACATGTTTGTTCAGGTATTTATAAAAAGGAGTTATAGTTTAAAAGAGTCGTTCATTAGAGTATTTGTTCATTAGGAACAGAATATTCAAAGGTATAGAGAAGGTAAGGGGTTCGATTTAGAATTGGAAAGGAAGAGGAAATCTCATGCAAGACTTCTCGACTCGAAGGATCACTCCTAAACTAACACCTATTGGGGGTCCACCACACCTCAGAAAAGAGGTAAAAGGATCTCGGAACCACTCCGTTTAGGGGTGTCTAAACAGTGACTCCTAAATCCAAGAGGAGTTGGTTATACTCGTTCAAGACAGAAATGAACGGAGTACTCCAACGGAAGAATGTTAGTTTGGTCCACTAGGGGCATGGGCTCACTACCGATTTATGAAAGCAAAGTCATTTAATCAAAATGGAGAGAGGAACTATTCCCCAGCGGAGTCGCCAGAAGTTGTCGACATATTTTTAGGTTGAGTATTGTATTTTTGAAAAGAGGTCGCCTATAGAAATTGTCGGTGAATTTTTAATTCAATTTAATTATATAATTTGAAAAGTAGTATTTGATTTTGAAAATAATTTTAAATTTGAAAATTTTAAGATATGAAATTAAACCGATCTCACATCCCAAATAGTTTATATAAATGAGCACCGCACCACAAACCGTGTATCTATCCCGAAGAATAGGCACACTGCTTGACGATGGGGCTCGATTAAATAAACTAGAAGACTTGTGACATCCGTTTGGTTTGCGAACCAATTTTATAAGCCGACAAGTTCCCCTGCTTAATACAAAGAAATTAAGCAGGGTTTATATTACCTGGGTTCTTAAAGTTCCCTATAAGGGCAAGCCCCTATAGTTAATTACATCCTAAGTGACGGGAATCACTTAAGAAAACTCTCGATAATGATCGATGGCTTTGCTCTCAAGAATTTCAAAGTTTAAGGTTTTCAAAGGATTGGATTTTGGAAATTTCAACGGGGAATGGATCAAATTTAGAACGGTTATTTTCGGGAGTCCAATGGAAGAGGAGTAGAAGAAGGCGAGGATCCAAGAAGAATCTTGCAACTTCTCGAACTATCTTATTGTTTGGCTCAGATTTAAGAAAATCCTAATATTATCTGATATTTCAATCTTGCCAATTTTAATTAATTTGGACTTATATTTGTACGATAAAATCATACAAAAAAGCCTCGAAGATGTGAGGGTTTATGTCGTACTAAACGACTACCTCGGAGTCCTAAGACCGGTTAGGGCTTAGTTTACATGATATGATCATGCAAAAGCCTAACAAAAGGTTGAGGATTTATGTTGCACTAAGCAATCTACCTCGAAATCCTATGGCTTGGTTATTTAATTCTAAGAAAGTTTTCGTTGAAGTAGACTCAGGTTTTGCTGATGACGATGGCTGTGCTGCCCACCATGCTCCGAGCTCCTTATTGTTGCAGAGGTTTAGTTTTAGAAGATTGTAATCAAAAGAGAAGAGAAGATTTTGGTTTTAGGAATCTTAAAGTCCAAGTGTTTTTTTTGTGTTTTAGTTAAAACAAATCTTAAAGTTAATTATAACAGAACCGATTAAGATCCCACGGTTTCGTCATCCCTGCACCGTTATTTTCATTGAATTCACTTAGTCCAGATGAATTTGCTAAACTCAACTGAATGAGTTCCACACTTTCATTTAGACCGTGAGAAATTCCGTTAGCAACACGTGGGTTACATCATCCGAGGTATTCTCGATCATTCAACGAGACGTTTTAATTTAGTTGCAATTGTAGTTTTGTGTTCTGTTTGTGATTAAATTTTGAGTATTTTATATTTTAAAATGTTGTGGCGGTGAATTTTATCTTGCGGTGATTTTTAATTTAGTTTTGGTTTCGGTTCGGGGACTACCCTAAAGGTTTTGGTTTTCATGCAACAGTTGTTTATCATGCAAGAAAGGTAAAGTGCATTTGCAATAAAGTAGATTGCACTAAAATAAAAGTGTACCTGGAGGGTCTTCCCGTCATCCCAAGCTGCACTTAAAACAT
This sequence comes from Papilionanthe hookeriana x Papilionanthe teres, assembly GCA_022702705.1. NCBI lineage: Eukaryota > Viridiplantae > Streptophyta > Magnoliopsida > Asparagales > Orchidaceae > Papilionanthe > Papilionanthe hookeriana x Papilionanthe teres. Next base: position 98,271,539 of record CM040422.1, on the reverse strand, counting down.
ATGTTAAGGCATTTAAATATTTCAACAAGTACCTAGGTAAAGCTAAGGGAAAGGTTTAGGTTATCTATCAAAGTCCTAATCCTATAGCTAGTCATCTCCTATGATGTCTAGGTTCTTGTGTTTTGGTTTAAGGACGATTTTCTTCATCAAAGAACAATTAAGTTCAATTGTTCTTATAAACATCCTATCATATTGAGGAAGTGCTTAAGACGAGTCTTAAACATCTTTTCAATATTTCTAGGATCATTTTAAGTCTAAAAGAATTTAATTATACAAGTGAATTAATCATCCGGGAATTTAAATGTTATTCTTTTTGCTCAGTGAACTTAGGACATAGTGAACTTAGGACATTTGAATATCCTATAAGTGAGGCGATACTTCACTTGATATTTCATTTAAGAGTTATAATAATAAGAGCTTTTAAAAGGGCAAATCAAGTTATTAAGTATTTTTATGATTTAGACTTAATGATTTAATTCTAATTTTTTATTTAATTATAAAAAATTAGTTTAAGTTTGAAATAGTGTTAAAGTTATTTTAGGTTTAATTAATAATTTCATTTAGGTTTGTTATTAGATGATTTTAATTTAATTTAATTCAATTTAATTTAGTTTAATTTACCTTAATTTAAATTTAATTGCAATTTAATTTAACTTCAATTTAATTTTATTTTAATTTAATTTCAATTTAATTTAATTTTAATTTAATTTAATTTTAATTTAATTTAATTTAATTTTAATTTAGTTAATTTGTAATTTAGTTTAATTTAATTTAATTTAATTTGATTTTAATTTAACTTAATTTAATTTTAATTCAATTTAATTTGATTTTAATTTTAATCTTTTAATTAAGAATTAAGTATTATTGAAGTGATTTATTTAGGGATTTTTAAATTAAAGAATAAATATCCTCTTAAATATTATCCCTACTTTATAATTTCAAAAAATTTTATTAATCTTCCAAATTTAATTGATTAATTAATTAAGGTTTACCTTAATTATTCTTAAAATGATTGGTGGGTTTCTACCCTTAACCATTTAAATTTCAATCATCCAAAATCAGTTTAAAATCAAATATTTTACCCTTCCCTTTTGATTAATCTTAAAATTTTAATTAAGGTTGAAAATTTTAATTACCATTTTTGCCCTTCAAGCTTAATAATTCTATAACTCACTAAATTAAGCTCAAATGAACTTGAAATTTTTATGTGACCTCACTTACATGTCAATTAAGACATTAGAGGAGAAAATGTGATTTTTCTGTATTTAATTTATTTATGTAATTATTTTTAATGAAAAATAGGGGTTTTCAAGGAACATTCAATAACATGACCAAGGAAATGTTTCTGTCCTTAATAAAATGATGGGATGTTCCTAATGACAAGAGGACCACTTGGACCAATTTTGGTGATTTTTTGAATTATATTATATTTATTATAATTATTTTTAGTTTTGGAGTATTAATTAATTTAAAAAATAAAATAAAGGTTGAAAAATGAATTTTATATTTTTCAAAAAACTTACTGATATTAGAGAAATCAGAAACCAATTTTTAGAATTTTCTGATTTTTCTTTGATTTATTAGAATTATTTTAGTGAAAAGGTTGAAAAATACAATTTTTAATATTAAAAATTACATTAAACCTTTAAAATTCAATATCTTACCCTAGGGACTTAGGAAAAATATTTTGTTTGTTCCTAAGTGATTAGAATTCAAAATGTGACATTTTGGTGATTTTTAATATTTTTGTGATTTTTATTATTTTTTAATTATTAAAATATTAAAATAAGCTTAAAAATCAACTTTTTTAGAAAATTGTAATTTTAATTTTCTTAAATTCCTCTAATATCAGAGAGGCTCCAAAACCAATTTTGTAAATTTTTGAAAAGTATTTTGTGAGTTATGAATTTTTAAAGTTTAATTTTACCCATTTTTACTAAAGAGGCTTAATCAACCCATTTAGTGGGGTTAATTAAGTCCAATTGTTTTCAAATTTTTATGTGGTGTTCTCCTATCCCTAAAGGACAGTGAAGAATTATTTTTAAGTTAATTTAATGAATGGTTAACCCTAATTAATTAAAGTTCACTTTTGGGTATTTAGGCCAATTAGGGTTGTTCAAAGTGAATTAACTCAAAAATTATTTTTCCTAGGGTCCTATGGTCATAAGAAACATCACCAAATTTTCCTAAAATTTATTTCTCAACATGCTAATTATTGGAATTAAAATAATCAAAACAGTGACATGAATTTGAAAAATCAATAACTTCTCATAGGGATGGCCTTCGACCTTGGAAAATTCAGGGAATGTTCCCAAGTTCAGAGGCTTCAAAAGCCCTATGGTCTCATGTCATGGTGAATTTCCTATATGTATGGAGAATTAAAACAATGCAGAGAGTAAATAAATCATTAAAAATAAAATACTTGATGAAATTACATGATTTCTTTTCCACATTATTCTCCTCTGTTCACTGAGCAAGAGGGTATTTTTATTTTATTTTTAGGATTTTTCTACACAAAGTTATGAATTTTCAAAGTTCTGGGTATTTAATAAATAAGAAAATTTCCTATTTTCCTACTTATCCACGCGGCGCCACGCCATCCTCGGCAGCTCCGAAAGGCCACGCGTCATCTCCTGATTCGGCGCAGCCATCCGACTCAGCGCTCCAGGGTCCCATGGTTCATGTCCTATTACTCTGTCCGGCGCAATCCTGGCCGTCCACTCGATACACGCGTGATCCGATGGCTCCTGGTCATCGTCTACGATTGGTGTGAACCCGTGACCGTCAACCTTGTCACCCTAATTTCTCACTCGATTCTCAACGGATTTTTGTGTTCTTATGCTCTATGGATTCGTCTTGAAGAGACGAACACATCCATACAGTAAACATGCATTGAAATTTATTCAAATTAAATGGAGAATCTCTGTAAGCTCGGGAAAAAGAATGAGTCCATACCTTTGCTCGCAGAAGTGAAGCTTCAATCCGAGGGTTGTGTCACGTTCGATTGGGTCCAAGCAAGCTCCGGATGAAGTCCCTTGGCTCAGTGAATTGTCTAGTATGATTTCGACCACGTACCGATCACAAAGCTTGGAGGTTGGAAGCAATGGCTGGCCCGGAGAGGGGGCTTTTGCTGGTAAACTTCTTCTCTTGGTCTGGTGAAGGTGTAGGACCAATCAATTTGGGGATTGGCTCACTGTGGAGAAGTGTCCTGGTTTGGGGCTTGGATTTCAACTCGAAATCGAGCTCGCGAGAGGAAATGGCAGGGGGATTTTAGTGGGGATCAAGTTCTCTATGTGTGGGGAGTAGTCTGGAACAATTTTGGCAGAGTTTCCTTAAGGTTTGTTTTAGCACCCCTTTTGGCCGAGAGGTGGTGGTGTTTAAATAGGCATGGCTGGAGGCTCTCCCAGGGGGAGTTAGGGCTTGGGATCAGCTGCTTAGGTCAAGGGAAGAACAGCCATGGCAGCCACTGAACTTAGGGCAGCTCAGCAAGGAGGAATTTCAATGTTGGCTCACATGTGAGCTCTCGGGTGTGGTGTTTTGCGGCGATCCGAGCGGCTGGCCGGCAGCATGGGTCACCCCGAGGTTCGAGTGGGTCAGGGCTTGATGTTTGTGAAGTCGATTGGTGGCTGCCATGTGTAAAGGGTTTGAATCAAAGTGGAATGGGGTAAGGGTGTATTTTGGCTAAGTTTGGTCAAATGCATGGATTGGGCTAGGTGCACCTCCCCATGGCTAGTTTGGGCTGAAGAGAAAGTGGTTTAAGTCAGCTTGATTAGTGGGGAACGGTCACCATCCAAGTACAATTAAGTTTAAGCAAGGTTTAGGGGAGACATGGGAGTGGTTAATCACTCTTAAGGGGATCATTAAAGGGTCCCCTCTTCTTCCCATTTTGGGTATGGTGAGGTGTCCAAGGCTCTCATGGCTTCCATGTGGCTCATGCATGGCTTCATGGCTCATCTTTGGCTTGGGAAAAGTTAAGTCAACTTCATGAAAAAGGGTTTTGTGAATTTTGGCCTTTTGATGGGAATTGTTATGAGGCTTGATTTGGAATTGTTTAATTGATAAATTAGGACTTTAGGAATGATTTTAAATTGAATGTTTGATGAGGGAAAGTGTCATGTGGGCTTTAGATTGATTTGAGCTTTTGAATTTGGTGGAAGTGGGCTTTTAGGAAGGCTTAAGGGGATGAGCCCTTAGGTTTAAGAATGAATTCATGGATGGGAATTTTTTAGAAGTTTGGGCCAAATAATTGTTGGGTTTGGTTTAGGGATGTGTCATGAGTGATTTGAGACAAGTTTGAGGTGGTTTGGGTTTGAATTGGGTTGGATTTGGGCTTCTTTGGTAAATGGGCCAATGTAGGCCAAATTGGGCTAACTTGGGCCAATGTTGGGCTAGGGTTGAAATTCATGTAAAGTTAATGTTGTGAAATGTTTTATGGGAGTGTTTCAAAGAGGTTTTGACTTTGTTTGGATTTTGATTTTGGGGTTTGGGCTTATTTGGGTTAGGTTTGGGTTTATGTCAAAATTGGCCCTTTTGGTTTTGGGTTGAATTTGAGTGGGGTTTGGGTCCAAATTTTGGGCAAATCATGTTAGTTTTTTGTTTGTGGGGATTTTATGAAGGTTTGGGAAAGATTTGGGATCAATTGGAGTTGAATTGGGTCAAATTGGGTCAAGTTTAGGTCATGGGTCAAAATTGGGCTTTTAGGCTCCAGATTGGAATTGAATCCAAATGTCAATCAAATTGGACTTTTATTTGGTCTAAATTGATATTGAGGATATTTAATTGAAGTTTAGAATTGAATTGGACCAAAATTGGGGTCAATTGGGTAGATTTGGTTTGACTTTGGGTTCACTTGGGTTAAGAATGGGCTAAATTGGGGGTTTTGAAAAAAGTGGGGTAAATTGACAAAATCAGCCCATGGTGTAGTTGAACAAAATGTAATTGGGACTATTTGGGATTTTTTGGAATTTTTTGGGAATTTTCTGAATTTTTGGATTTTTTAGCTAAGAGGGGCATTTTGGGTATTTGAAGGGTATTGGGGGGTATTTTTGGAATATTTGGTATTTTTGGCTATGAATGATCAATTTGAGTGGTGAGGAAATGTTCAAGGTTAATTTTGGGGAATTTTGGGTGATTTGGAAATTTTGGAGGATTTGGGTAATTTTAAGAGAGAGGGTGAAACCTGCTTCTTTCCAACAGATGTCTATACTCAGGCAGTTCTTCTCTTTTCTCAGGAATTTCTTCTAGAAAAGCAACTTCAGCAGCTCTGGCTTTCTCGATCTTGGCGATCTTTCTGCTTCTATTTCTTCTTTGAGTCCGAGTTAGGGGTGCAACTCTTAAACTGGACCCAATCTCAAAAACAGATTGTATTGTAGCAAAATCTGTACCCTCCACGGTGACAAGCTCATCACAGACTTGGATTTCCTTCCCCTTCGGCTTGGCGAAGTCGGGGTAGGTGCAGAGATGACTAGACCGGTGGGGGTAGAGACAACAGTCCTCCTACGAACAGTAGTACTTCTTTCAGCTGGAATCCTTTATAGGGGAGGGAATTCTTGAGTCGATTTCAAGTTGAACTCAATCACGGGTTTCTCAGTTTCTGACACTTTGTACATTAGTGTGAAGAGAGTGACGTCAGCGAACTTGATATCTGTATTGCCAAATCCTTGTCCAAAACGGATGATTCCATTGTCGGGCAGTTCATCCTTGTAAACGGCGAAGTCCATTCCATTGGTGAAGGAGAAGATTAACTTTGGGGCAGTCATTTTCTGCAAGGCAGATTCCGAATGTCAATCCCAAATTATACTTCCTTTCGTCGTAAAGTTTAGGACGAAAAAGAAAGAGTCTGAACACATTTTCATTTATCTTAGTGTATTTGTGATTTTTAAAAGAGATTATTTATTAGGAGGTTGTTTATTAGCGGGTTCGTTTGTTAGAAACAAAACGATCAAAGGAAAAATGTTATAGAAAAGGTAAAGGGCCCGATTTAGAATTAGAAAGGAAGAGAAAGTCTTATGCAAGACTTCTCGACTTGAAGGACCGCTCCTAAACTAATACCTATTGGGGGTCCACCCCACCTCAAAAAAGAGGTAAAAGGTTCTCGGAACCTCTCCGTTTAGGGGTGTCTAAAAAGTGGCTCCTAAATCCGAGATGAGTTGGCTATACTCGTTCAATACAGAAATGAACGGGGTATTCCAACGGAAGAATGGTAGTTTGCTCCACTGGGGACATGGATACACTACCTATTTATGAAAGCAAAACCATCTAATCAAAATGCAGAGAGGAACTACTCCCCAGCGGAGTCGCCAGAAATTGTCGGCATATTTTTAGATCATGTATTTTGAAAAGAGGGTCGACTACAGAAATTGTCGGTGAATTTTAGATTTTAAATTTAATTTAAATATATATTTAATTTAGAAAGTATTTTTTTATTTTGAAAATAATTTTAACTTTGAAAATTATGAGATATAAAATTAAACCGATCTCATATGCCAAATAGTTTATATAAATGAGCACCGCATCACAAAGATTGTATCTATCCCGAAGAATAGACACACTGCTTGATGATGGGGCTCGTTTGAATAAACTAGAAGATTTGTGACATTCGTTTGGTCTGCGAACCAATTTTATAAGCCGACAAGTTCCTCTGCTTAATATAAAGGAATTAGGCAGGGTTTATATTACCTGGGTTCTTAAAGTTCCCTATAAGGGCAAGCCCCTATAGTTAATTACATCTTAAATGATGGGAATCACTTAAGAAAACTCTCGATAATGATCAGTGGTTTTGCTCTCAAGAATTTCAAAGTTTAAGGTTTTCAAAGGATTGAATTTTGGAAATTTCAATTGTGAATTGACCAAATTTGGAACAGTTATTTTCAGGAGTCTAAAGGAAGAGAAGTAGGAGAAGCTGAAGATCCAAGAGGAATCTTAGCAACTTCCCAAACTATCCTATTGTTTAGCTTCAATTCGGGAGTTTATTTAATGTTTCAATCCTGTCAATTTTATTTATTTAGGTCTTATATTTGTATGATATAATCACACAAATAGCCTCAAAGATGTGAGGGTTTATGTCGTATCGAACGACTACCGTATAGTCCTAAGACCGGTTAGGGCTTAATTTCATGACATGATCATGCAAATGCCTAACAGAAAGTTGAGGATTTATGTTGCACTAGGCAAACTACCTAGAATTCCTATGGCTTGGTTATTTAATTCTAAGAAAGTTTTGTTGAAGTAGATTCCAGTTTTGCAGATGACGATGGTCGTGCTGCCCACCATGCTCCAAGCTCCTTGTCGTTGTGTAGGTTTAGTTTTAGAAGTCATAAATCGGGAGATGAGAGAAGTGTTTTGGTTTAGAGAAAATCTTAAAATCCAAGTGCTTTTAATATTTTAATTAAACAAATCTTAAAGTTGTTTAAACAGAACCGATTAAGATCCCAGGGTTCCGTCATCCCGATACCATTATTTTCATCGAATTCACTTAGTCTAGATGAATTTGCTAAACTCAACTGAATGAGTTCCAAACTTTCATTTAGACCGTGGGAAATCTCGTTAGCAACACGTGGGTTACATCATCCGAGGTATTCCCGATCATTCAATGAGACGTTTCAATTTAGTTACAATTGTAGTTTTGTTGTTCTGTTCGTGATTAAATTTTGAGTTGTTTTATATTGTGGAATGTTGTGGCGGTGAATTTTATCTTGCAATGACTTTTAATTTAGTTTTGGTTTCAGTTCAGGGACTATCCTAAAGGTTTTGGTTTTCATGCAACAGTCTCGTTTATCATGCAAGAAAAGTAAAGTACAGTGCATGTAAGTAAATTGCAATAACGTAAATTGCAATAAAATAAAAGCGTACCTGGAGGGTCTTCCCATCATCCCAAGATGCACTTAAAACACATGTTAAGGCATTTAAATATTTCAACAAATACCTAGGTAAAGCTAAGGGAAGGGTTTTGGTTGTCTACCAAAATCCTAATCCTATTGCTAGTCATTTCCTATAATGTCCAGGTTGTTGGTTTGGTTTAAGGATGATTTTCTTCATCAAAGAACAATTAAATTCAATTGTTCTTCTAAAACATCCTGTCATATTGAGGAAGTGCTTAGGAAGAGTCCTAAACATCTTTTCAATACTTCTGGGATTATTTTGAGTCCAAGTAAATTTAGTTGCACATGTGAATTAATCATCCAGGAGTTTAGTTAAACTTTGTCTCTTGCTCAGTGAACTTGGGTATTTGATTACCTGATGAATGAAGTGACATCTCACTTAATACTTTATTTAAGAGTTATAATAATTAAAGCCTTTAGGGGCAAGTTGGTTTATTGAGAATTTTAATCATCCTTAATTAAAAGTTTGAGTTAATGATTTAAAGTGATTTAATTTAATTATGAGGTTTTAATTAATAATTTTAAGTTTGGAATAGTGTTCAAATTATTTTAGATTTAATTTAAATCTTTACACTTTCAATTATCTTAGTATTTCAGATTGATGTTTATGTTTTAAATTTACTTAGATAGAAAGAGGTGTTGAAATTGTTGATATGTTTTGATTTAACTCTTAATGATTTCATTTAGGTTTGTTGTTAAATGATTTTAATTTAATTTGATTTATTTTAATTTGATTTAATTTAATTTAATTTAATTTTAATTTAATTTTATTTAATTTTAATTTTATTTAATTTTAATTTAATTTAATTTTAATTTAATTTTAACTTAATTTAATTTTAGTTTTAATTTAATTTTAGTTTTAATTTAATATTAGTTTCAATATTTTAAATTTAATTTAATTTAATTTTGAAGGTGTTAATTTAATTTAATTTAAACTTTGACTTGACTTAATTTAATTTAATTTAATTTAACTCCAAGATTTTAAATTTGATTTTAACTATTGGACCATTTAACATTTTAAGCTTTAATTCATTTAAGGGTTATCTTCTTTTAATTTTTTTTTAATTTATTTAATTTGGATTATTATTTTAATTTTTAATTAAGAACTAAATATTATTGAAGTGACTTATTTAGGGATTTTTAAATTAAAGAATAAATATCCTCTTAATATTATCCCTATTTTAATAATCCAAATTTTAAATATATTCTTTCCAAAATTTAAATTATTTAATTAATTAGAGTTTCATTTTGATATTTTCAAAGTGTTTAATGGGTTTCTACCCTTTTAATTCTCTAAGTTTCAATCATCCAAGAGAAAGTTAAAATCAAATATTTTACCCTCCATTTTGATTAAACCTAAAGTTTTAATTAAGGGTTAAAATTCTTTAATTACCTTTATGCCCTTTTAAGCTTATTTATTTCATAACTCACTAAATTGAGCTCAAATGAATTTGAATTTTTTATGTCATCTCACTCATATGTCAAGTAAGACATTAGAGGAGAAAATGTGATTTTTTTCTGAATTTAATTTATTTATATAATTATTTTTAGTAGAAAATAGGGGTTTTCAAAGAAAATTCAACAACATGACCAAGGAAAGGTTTCTATTCCTAAGAAAATTATTGTATGTTCCTAATAAGTAGAGGACCACTTGGACCAATTTTGTGATTTTTTTAATTATATTTTATTTATTATAATTATTTTGAATTTTAGAGTATTAATTAATTTTAAAATAAAAAAAGTTGAAAAATAGATTTTATATTTTTCTTAAATTTCTCTGACCTCAAGAAGTCTAGAAAAACAAATTTTATAATTTTCTGATTTTCTTTGATTTATTAGAATTATTTTAGTGAAAAAGGTTGAAAATTCATTTTTTTAATATTAAAAATTACATTAAGCCTTTAAAATTAAATATCTTATCCTAGGGACTTAGGAAAAATATTTTGTTTATTCCTAAGTGATTAGGAGTCAAAATGTGATATTTTTATGATTTTTAGTATTTTTGTGATTTTTATTATTTTTTAATTATTAAAATATTAAAATATTGTGAAAAATCAACTTTTTTATAAAATTCCAATTTTAATTTTTTTAAACTCCCCTGATATCAGAGAAGCTCCAAAACCATTTTTGTGAATTTTTGAAAATTATTTTTGAAGTTATGAATTTTTAAAGTTTCATTTTGCTTATGGGGCTTAATCAATCCATTTGGTGGGGTTAATCAAGTCCAATTGATTTCAAAATTTTATGTAAGGTTCCTCTGACCCTAAAGAGCAATGGAGAATTGTTTTCATGTCAATTTGGTGTGTGGTTAATCCTAATTAATTCAAATTAAATTTTGGGAGTTTAGGCCAATTGGGGTTATCATGAATGAATTAACTCAAAATATATTTTTGATAGGGTCCCCTAGTCCTAAGAAACACCACCAAATATTTCTAGAATTTATTTTACAACATGCTAATTATTGGAACTAAAATACCTAAAACAGTGACATGAACTTGAAAAATCAATAACTCTTCACAGAGATGGCCTCTGACCTTGAAAAATTCAGGGAATGTTCCCAAGATCAGAGGCTTCAAAAGCCCTATGGTCTCATGCCATGGTGAATTGTCTATGCAAATGGAGAATCAAAATATTGGAAATAGTAAATAAATTATTAAAAATAAAATACTTATCCAATTAACTTGATTTCTTTTCCACATTATTCTCCTCTGTTCATTGAGCAAGAGGGTATTTTTATTTTATTTTTATGATTTTTCTATGCAAAGATATGAATTTTTGAAGTTCAGGGCATTTAAATAATTCAAAAATACCATAATTTTCTACTTATCCTACTCGGGGCCGCGTCAACCTACGGCGGATCGAAAGCCCATGTGTCGCTCTGTGATTCGGCGCCGCCATCTGACTCAGTGCTCCGGGGGCCTGCGTTCACATAACATTCCGCTGTCCGGCTTGATCTCGACTGTCCGCTCGATACATACGCGATCCAATGGTTCTTGGTCATCGTCTACGACTGGTGTGCGCCCATGACCGTCCACACTCAAACCCTAATATCTCTCTCAATTTTCAATGGATTTTCGAGTTCTTATACTCTATGGATTCGTCTTGAAGAGACGAACACATCCATACGGTTTATAAGCTATGAAATTAACCCAAACAAAATGGAGAATTACTGGAAGATCGGGAGGAAGAGTAAGTTCATACCTTTTCTCAGAGAAGTGAAGCTTCGATCTGAGGGTTGTGTCACCTTCGATTGAATCCAAGCAAGCTCCAGATGAAGTCTCTGGCTGCGGGAATTGTCTAAGTATGAAAGTGACCAAGGCCGATCACAAAGCTTGGAGGCTGGAAGCAATGGCTGGCCTGGTGAGGGGGCTTTTGTTGGGGAACTTCTCCTCTTGGTTTGGTGAAGGTGTAGGGTCAATCTATTTGAAGATTGGCTCACTGTGGTGAATGACCTATTTCTTGGGTGGGTTTTCAATTCAGAAATTGAGCTCTGTTAATGGGGTTTAGGGCAAAGGAACACTGGGGATCAACTGCTCTAGGTTAGGAGAAGGTCCTGGAGCAATTTTGGTAGAGTTTCCTTAAGGTCTGATTCATCACCTTATTTGGCCGAGAGGTGAGTGGGTTTAAATAGAGGTGGTTGGGGGGCTTCCCAGGGGTTTAATGGCTTGGATCCACTGCTCAGGGCAAGGGAAGAACAGCTGCAATGGCCATTTAGGTTGGGACAAGTCAGCTAGTTCAAATTGAATTTTTGATTCAAATTAAGCCTCTCGGCCTGATGGTTTCCAGCGGCTGTGGTGGCTGGCCGGCCAGGCATGGGTCACCCTCAGGGACAGGGAGGTCAGTGTTTGAGTTTGGTGCCAACAATTGGCTTTGGACATGTGTAAAGGAGTTGGATTGAAATGGCATGGGGAGAAAGTTATTTTAGGTTCAAATGGGTCAACCCATGGTTTTGGGCTTGGTGCACCACCCAAGGCCTGGATCTAGGCTGAAAAGGTTCATTTGGGTCAGCCAAGAGGAAATGGTATAGTCTCCATCAAGGATTAGGTGGCTAACTTGGTTTAGTGTGTATCATGGATGAGGTTAAAAAAGCTTAAGGAAGGCCTAGGAAAGGGACCCCTCCATTTGCCATAAATGACATGGTGAGGTGTCAAAACTTTCATGGCTTCATATGGCTTGCAAATGGCTCATATTTGGCTTACATTTGGCTTGGAAAAGGTTGGCTTGTTTCATAAAAAAAGGTTTTAAGGATTTTTTGTATTTAGGGGTAATTTGGCACATGACTTAGTTTAGAAAAATTCAATGATGAATTTGAAACATAGGGAATGATTTAATTAAATGGATGATGAGATGAAAGTGTCATGTGGGCTTTAGAGCCAATTTTAGGCTTTTTGAAATCATTTTGGATGGGCTTTTAAAGTGGTTTAAGGAAGTGGGCTTTTGGATTTAAAGTAAATTTAGGATGAAAATTTTGTAAAGGATTGTGCCAAATAAATGTTTCAATTGGTTTAGGCATGTGTCATGAGTGATTTGAAACAAGTTTAAAGTGATTTTGAATTGAATTGGGTTGAATTTGGGCTTTTTTGGTAAAGGGGCCAAGGTGGGCCAAATTGGGCTAACTTTGGCTAAGGTTGGGCTAATGTTGTATTTGATGTAAAATTAATATTGGTAAATGTTTATGGGAGTGTTACAAAGAGTTTTCATCTTTGGTTGGGCTCTAATTTTGGGATTTGAGCCTATTTGGGTTAGGTTTGGGCTTAGGTCAATTTAAGGGATTTTGGTTTTGGGTTAGGTTTGGGTGGAGTTTAGATTCAAATTTTGGGTAAATCAAGTTATTTTTTTGTTTTTGGGGATGTTAGGAAGGTTTTAGAAAAGATTTGGGGCCAATTGGGGTTGAGTTGGGTTGGTTTGGGCTAGGTTTAGGTCATGGGTCAAAATTGGGCCTTAGGCTTCAAATTGAAATTGGGCTCAAATTTCAATCAAATTGGACTTGGATTTGGTCTAAATTGATATTGGGGATATTTAATTGAAGTTTAGAATTGAATTGGACCAGAATTGAGGTCAATTGGGGTGTTTTGGTTTGACATTTGGTTCACTTGGGTTAAAAATGGGTCAAATTGGGGGTTTTGGTAAAAGTGGGGTAGATTGGCAAAATTGGCCCATGGTGTAGTTTAACAAAATGAAATTAGTAATATTTGGGATTTTTTTGAATTTTTTGTGAATTTTTAGAATTTTTTGGATTTTTGGGGTAAAAGGGTATTTCAGTAATTTTGGGGGGGTTTAGGGGTATTTTTGGAAATTTTGGTATTTTTGGCCAAAGATGGTCAATTTGAGTGGTGGGAAGTTTTTAGGATTAATTTTAAGGGATCTTGGGTAATTTGGTAATTTTGCAAATTTTGGGTCATTTCAAGGGTATTTGGTAAGTTTGGTGGGTCCGGGGCCCCGGGGGTCAAAAACTGAAATTTTGAAAAAGGGAAGATTGATCAAATGTGAGTGAAATGAAATCACTTTGGTTGAGCCATGAAGCCATATCAAGCCTATATGAGCCATGAGAGGACTCATTTGAGGCATTCACTATGTTGTTCCTAACCTTCTTAGTCAGGGCTTAGGGGTTAAGGACCATCCATATGAATTACCTACATGAGTCAGGAAGTCAAGTTGAGTGAGAGTGTGGTTTTAGGGCTTGAAATGTGTGTGAGAGTGTAGTGTATGTGCAAGTCAACCCTCACCAGACCAGGCCAGCCAGGGTATTCCTAAGTCCAAAAAGACCTATAGGGAACTCATCCTTTAAACCTCCACATTTGATTTCAACCCTCTAGGTGATTAGGGGTCTACAATCAAGCTTGTGGGGTTTGCAGAGAGTTAAGAAGTAGTTTGAATTTCTAGAAGGTGGGTTCCATTTCTAGTCCTCTAAGATTAGTCAAAGAAAAAAGCCTAAGGCTAGATCCTAAGTACTAAAGAGAGAAGCAAAAGACCTCACCAAAATTGAGGTCAACATCGGGTTTAAGGGCTCTCTGACTCATCCTCTTCACCTTGTGAGCTTGTCGGCCATTTTAAAAAGATTTAGATTTGGTTTTAGATTTAATATATATATATATATATATATATATATATATATATATATAATTTGAAAAAATATCATTTTAATTTGAAAATATGAAATTAAACTAACTTCATACATGCGATAGTTTAAATGAACGAGCACAATATTGCAAACAATGCATCTATCCCAAGGAATATACACTCTACTTGATGATAAAGTTCGATTAAATAAAGTATAGAATTTATGACATCTGTTTGGTCCGTGAACCATTTATATTGGCCAACAAGTTTTCCTATTTAATTCAAAAGATTTAAATAGAGTTTATATTTCTTGTGTTGTAAAGTTCCCAATAGAGGCAAACTCCTATAGTTAATTACATCCAAAATGACTGAAGTCACTTAAGAAAACTCTCGATAAAGATCAATGATTTTGCTTTCAAGAATTTCAAAGTTCAAGATTTTTCAAGGATGGATCTGGAAATATCAAATGGGATAGGATCAAATCGAAACAATTATTTTGGAATCCAAAGAATGAGAAGTAAGGAATGTCACTGACTCGAGGGAGAACCTCTGGTGACTTCCTAGACTATCTTGTTTGGCTTTGATTTTGCAAGTGATATTATTTAATGTTTCATCCTGTCAATTTTATTATCTCAGTGCTTATATTTGCATAATACTAGTTATGCAATTAGCCTGGAAGATAGGAGGACTTATGCCATATTGGATGACAATCTCAGAATCCTAAGACAAGTTAGGGCTTATATTACACGAGGTGTAAAGACCTAAAGAGAAAAAGTGAGGTTTTACGTTGCACTAGGAAAACCACCTCGAAGTCCTATGGCTTGTGGTTTATTTCTAAGGAAAGTTTAGTTGATGAGAATTGTTTTGATGTTGAAGATGGTCGTGATGCCCACGGTACTTGCTCCGCGCTCCTCGTTGGAGTAGGTTTAGTTTAAATAAGTGTCAAATGGATGAGAGAAGTGTCGTGTTTCAGAGTTCAAGTTTTCTAAGGTGTCAAGTTTAATGTTTTATGTTTTATTAGAGGGGAATTTAAGTTGACTATAGTGACACCGGTTAGAATCTCACGGTTCCCTCGTTCCAGCACCACTACTTTCTTTGAATTCACTTGGTCCAAATGAGTTTATTAAATTCAATTGAATGAATTCAATAATTTCATTTAGAATGTGGGAAATCTCGTTAGCAGCCGTATGTTGCCTCATCCGAGGGATTCTCGATCATCCAAAGAGACGTTTTATTTCAGTTCAATACTTGTTATTTTATTTCTTTTGTGATTAAATTTTGAGTTTTCTTATATTTTGATTGTTTTGAATTGATTTTTAGCATGCAAGTTGAAGTAGAGAAGTGCAAATCACAATAAACATAAATGCGTATCTGGCATTCTTCGAGTGCATCCGCTGAGAGTTTAGCATTCCAAGCAGTTCTAGCATAAAATAAAGTTCAATGATTTAAATTCAGTGAGGGAACCTATTTCATAACTTGGTGGGTCCCTAAGGTGTGTTAAGGATGATTTTCTTGAGTAAAGAATAATAAAATCCAATTGTCCTTCTAAATATTCAATTAGGCTGAGAATGTGCTCAGGGCATGGCCCTGAACATCTTTTCAAAACTTTTGGGACCGTTTAGAGTTCATTTGGTTTCATTATTAAGTTCAAATAGCCGCCCATATTCAACTAGGGTTTATTAATTAATCCTTGCTCAGTGAACTTAGATGTTTTATTATCCCTTTAGTGGGTTAACATTCATTTGATGTTTCATTTATGAGTTATGTGAGTGAAAGCCTCAAAGGGCAAATTAAGTTATTAGAGGACTTAGCCAATTTGTTTGAGGTTCAGCTAATAGTATTTTTTAAGATGTTTGTAAATGATTAGGTTTCATTTTCTAAACCTTATTAATTAAAGTTTGGATCAAATCTGATTCACTACCTAGCCCTTAAGCTTCTAAGGGTAGATTTGTAATATAAAAGAATATTAGGTTAAGTAACACTTGATCTCCATTAAAGATGTCATTACAATGAAGCCATTAATTAGGGGCTTCTAATTAATGAGTTATAATCTTTTTAGGTCAAACCCCTTATTTTAGGATCATCAAATTTGTCTAACTTCCAAAATTTTAATAATTAAGAAATTAGAAACCCTTAAAGTGGAAAAAATGGTGAATTGGTTTCTACCACTTAACCCCTTACAATTCAATCATCTAATAAGTTTACTTAAGATTTGTTCATTGCCCATTTACCTTTAAATTATGCCTAAATGTTAATTAGGGTTTAAATTCTATAATTACCCTTTCTGCACTTTTAGGCTTATTACTTCATAACTTTTTAAATATAACTCAAATAAATTTGAAATTTTTATTTTATGGGTCAATTAAAATATCATAAGATAAAATGTAATTTTTGGATTTTAATTTTATTTTTTATAATTATTTTAATTTAAAATTAGGCATTTTTCAAAGTTAATTCATTTAATGAACCAAAACAAATTATTTGTCCTTAAGAAAATTATTGGAGGTTCACCTAAGTCAGAGGTTCACTTAAACCAATTTTTATGATTTTTTGAGTTTCATTTTAATTATTAAAATTATTTGGTGGTTTTGAGTTTTAATTAAATATAAAATATTCTTTAAGTTGAAAATTAAGTTTTATATTTTTCTTAAATCTCTCTGAGGTCAGGGATCTTAGAGAAATAAATTTTATATTTTTTTCTAATTTTTATATTATTTATTGTAACTATTTTAGTGAAAAATTAGGGCAATTAATTTTGAGCCTTTAAAAATTCATTTTAAACCTTTAAAAAATTAATATCTTCACTTAAAAAATCACGATTATTATTTTAATTGCTCTGAAATGATCATAAAGCCAAATGTGATATTTTGATGAATTTTTATATTTTAGTGATTTTTATGATTTTTAAAATTTTCTAAAATATTTTAAATATTAAAATATAGTATAAAAGTGAAAATTTTGTTTTAATTCCATTTTTTTTAGTTCCTCTAGTTGTTAAAAGCTCCCAAATCCATTTTCATGTTTTTTTACTTATATTTTAATTATTATAATTATTTTAATTTCAAAATTGTCATTTTATTGAAAAATCAAATTTAGTGATCAGGTCAACTCCAATTGACTTCAAATTTTTATGGGGACTTCCCCTGACCATTTCTCTTAAAGTGGATTATTTTTCATTATTTTTCTGATTATACTTTAATTATTTGATTTTTCTTGGGCATTAATGAGTTAATTACATAAAGTTGTATTTTTAATTACTTAAATCCATTTTATATGTTTCCTATTGAACCTACCAAACTCATTATTATAATTTTATAATTTATATTTCATTTTTTATAATTATCTTAAGCAAAATAGAGTGATGAATCTTGAAAATTAGGGTTTTCATTGTTAGAGGTGTTCTCTGACCTTAGCAAAATTAGATAACATTTCTAATAATGTGAGGAATAACCCCTCCAAATTTCACATTTTTATGGTTAATATTTAATTATTTATGATGTAAACAAATTCTAGAGTTTTTCATTAATTTAAAAATAAATGTAAATATATATTTTTTATATTTTTGTCTGCATTATGTTCCTTTTTTTACTGAGCACAGGAGTATTTTTATATTATTTTTAGGATTTTTTACACCAAGTTATGCATTTTTAAAGTTTATGTATTTATTTATATAAAAAACACCATATTGCTCTACTTCTCCACGTCGGCGCTGCGCTGAACTCGTCCTCTACGAAGCCTAAGTTGTTTGCACCTAAAAGTCTAAGTTTCAGACAAGTTTAAACAACATACAAGAAGATCGTCAAATTTCAATATTAGACGTGTAAATCCATAAAATTAGTGTTGCATATTTAAATACATGAGATACATGTGTCTTAAAATATTAAAATTTTGATATCAAATATGTAAATACATAAGATTTGAGTAGTGCGCACCTAAAT
The DNA here is from genome assembly GCA_022702705.1 of Papilionanthe hookeriana x Papilionanthe teres. NCBI lineage: Eukaryota > Viridiplantae > Streptophyta > Magnoliopsida > Asparagales > Orchidaceae > Papilionanthe > Papilionanthe hookeriana x Papilionanthe teres. The sequence continues at coordinate 98,253,661 of CM040422.1, read as the reverse complement.
ATTTAATATTTATGTGGTATGTATGGATATTCATAAAATTTGTGTGATGTGCATGTGAAATTCCAAAGCTTAAACATAAAGAATAGGGTGATATGCATGTAAATTCTTTCTTTTTTTTTTACTTAGACATTAAAATACTAAAGAATTGAGTGGTATACATGTAAAAAAAAAGAGAGAGAATAGAGAAATTACCTTGAAGAGCAAGTTTGAGAGGGGAACTTACGGCTTAGGTGCCTGAAGAAGATGTGTGGTGCTCACACGTCGTGATGGCGTCCTTGCTTTCCAACGGTCGGAGCTCCGACGAGGGGAGCTTGGAGCAAAAATTTTTTATCAAGGTTGAGTGAAAGAGAAGAGAATGGAAGTTATGAAGGAAATGAAAGTGAGTTTATTGTTGTAAGGGGATGGAGCAGGAGAGTGAAGTGGAGGGAGGTGTTTGTAAGGTGGTAGTGTGGAGAAGAGAAAATTGAGAGTGGAGAGAAAATAAAAATCAAGAAGCCAAGCCCTCCCTCTTACCAAACTATGAGCAAAAATAGAATATTATTTTATGTTATTTAAAATTTTATTTCCTTTCTTTTATTCTTTAATATTTTATATATTTATTATTATTATTATTATTTTGTTATTTCATGTCATGTGAGCTTTGACTTGATATGTAGGGAAGTTGACTTAGTTCACTTTTGTGTACTTTTAGTATTTAGCATGAAATTAGATTGTCCTTAGTTGTCATGAAGAATGAGCTTTATGGGGGCTTGGGTGGTGAGGTCTCAATCATAGATATTAGTGTTTAAACATGGGTTTAGGTGAAGCATGAGAAATGTTAAGTACTTTAAGTGGAATCATTAAAAAGAGTCCTCCCTTTGCCACTTAGGGAATGGTGACATGGCTTGCATATGGCTTGGGTAATTTTCATGAAAATGGATTTTTAGGAATTTTGGCATTTTTATCAGGTGTTATCATGAAGTCAAATTTAGAAAAATTCAAATCATGAACTTGGAACTTAGGGCTTGATTTTGATTAAATAGATGATGGAAAGTTTTCATGTCATGTGGGCTTGGGTTTAGTAGGCTTTTATATTTTAAGCATGATGGGCTTTTGAAATTAGGTAGAGTGGAATTTGGGCTTTTAAAATGATGGGCTTTTAAAAAGATTGGCTTTTAAGATGAAGGGATGATGGGCTTTTTAAACATGCACATGATGATTTGGATTTTTTAAAATTGATTACGGAATGATTAAATTGGTTTGGTATTTGATTGAAATTGGATTTAGACATGTTTAAATTTGATGTGAATTTGAAATTGGGGCATTTTGATTAATCATGGAGTTTAATTTGGGGATTTTGGTTCAAAATTAAAATTAAGAGTTGGGGTTTGTTCAATTGGGCTTCAAATGGGTTTCAATTGAGATTGGGCATGTTGAATTAGGGTTTAGAATTGAAATTAGGGAAAATTGAGATCAATTTGGTGATAATTGGAGTTGATTTGGGGATTTGACAATTTAGGGGTAAAATTGGGATTTTGGTCAAAATTGGTCACTTTGGTCAAATTTGGCAAATTTGGGACAATTGGGTGATGTGGGGAAGTTTCAAATGATTTTTGGGATTTAATTGGGTGAAATTTGGATTTTTGCAATTTTGGGTATTTTGGGGGTATTAGTGGAATTAGGGCTTAGGGGTATTTTGGGGATAGAAGACCAAATTTTGGATATTTTGGAATTGATTAGGTAAAGTGATGATACAAGCCATGAAGCCTTTATCAAAGCCACAATATCCATGGGAGACCTCATTTTGGATCCTCCACATATTGGTCCTAACCATCTTAACCAAAAGCTAAGGGCTTGGGACCATCCACATGAGTTTCCAAAAGGAACTAGGAGGTAGGTCAAGTGTAAGTGATCTTAGGGTTTGAGGTGTGTAAAAATTTTGGTTCACATGTAAATGTGGGTTTTAAGTGTGCAAACCTAACCAAGACCAAGCCCTAGTCACCCAGGTTTGCCCTAAGTTCAATCATTCCTATGGGAACTCCTCTTTGAGCATCCACAAGTTGGTCTCAACCTTTCAACTGGTTTGGAGTTTGGTGACCATCCATGTAGGATTTCAAGAAAAGCTAGGAAGTGATTCAAATTTCTAGGTAGTGGGCTCCATCTCTAGTCCTCTAAGATAATCAAGGAGAAATCCTAAGTGCTAAGAGGAATTTTAGACCTCACCAAAAATGAGGTCAACAAAGCTCTTGGGTATGGCCATTTTATAGCCATGGGAGGCCATGGCTAAGCTTAGGTTTTAAAAGAGGTGGGAGGTGGTTCAGGGAAGCTCAGTGAACCCAAAGAGATCAAATTTTGGCTAAGGATTGTTAAGTTTTAAGTTTTCCTATGGTGTGCTCATGATAACTTCAAATATAGTGAAGAAGATGGCTATAACAAGGCTCTTTCCTTATTGGAGAGGTGTTAAGGTGGATAAGGGGATCAACAATGAGCTGGCCTGACCAGTCCAACATGGTTCTAAGAGAAGAGGGGTGGATGCCATGTAACGAGCCATGCATCTCCCTCTTCATGATGTCTTTTGAAAAGTCAAAAATGGTGGCTTAAGGTGTCTTAGTGCGTTCCATAGGTTTGGTATGTCATGATGGGTCTTATAGGGTCATGGATGATTTAATAGCAACGGGCCATGGTTTGGATTTGAGTTTGAGTGTTAAGTATAGGATTAGGTTGCCATGATGTTGAACTTTGTTGAATGGTCTTAAGGTTCAAATTTGAACTTAATAGGTCTTAATGTCATCTTTATTTAATTAATTAACTAATTAATTAATTTAAAAATATGAAATTAGGCCATAAGACCATGAGTTGACCAAGATGATGTAGGGTTGACCACTTGAACAGGGTTGACCTATTGGGTCCTAAGGTTGACCAATTGGATCATGGAATGATCATTAGTCTCATGGGTTGACCAAGGTGACCCATTTGATCATATGGTGATGGGTTAACCATGTGATGGTTGGGATGGCCATTGGGTCATTGGAGCTGATGATATGTTATAGTGTTGACCATGTTGATCAAGGGATTGACCAAGGTGGTCAGGGTGACCATATGGTGATGTCTTGACCATATGGTGGTTAGTTCATTTACAAGATCAAAAGGGTGACCATAAGGTTCAAAGTTGACCACATTGTCAATGGGAAGACTATAGGACCAGGGTTGACTAAATGGTCAATGGGGTGTCCATTGGGTCCAAATTAGGTTTGTCTAAGGTGCCATTCAATTTTTGAGATCAAAAGAGGACATTAGGGATTGATCAAGTGTTAGGGTTTTGGGGATCCATAATGGGTTTAAGGAGTGAATGTTGGTAGACTTTTTCCCCAAAATAGATTATGGATGTCATTTAAATGGATCCTCACAAAAGTGAGGTTAACACCTTGTACACATACCCTTGAGTTAGATTAAGACCTTAAAATTTTAGAGTATTTAGCTTTTCACACTTTGCTTAAGAACTTCCATTTTGAACCATCATAGTATGAGTTACGAATAGTCATTGTGAATTTTTTTAAGGCTTTAGGGGTAAATTTGTAATTTAAGCAACTTTGATTTTCACCCAAATAATTGCATAATTCTTTCCAACTTATAGTAGAATGCTCAAATCAGAGAATTAAATATTCCCAAGTCATAGTCCCCGCTACTTGATCATCCAGGCATTGGTGTTCTTTTAATCCCCAACAACTTCTAAAATTACAATTTTAACCTCCACATGTTTTAGAGAACTTGTTGACTTTCCTAATCAACCCTAATTGTTTCATACATTTTAGTAAGTATTTGATCATAAGTTTAACCTATTTCCCTCTGATGTGACCTATTATTAATTAATTTAGGGTTGAGATGCAAATATGATATTTACAAATGCACCTCTATGGTAAACACTTCACTAACTATGCCCACATGATTATATTTATTGTTAAACCTTATTAGTCATTCATCCATAGGCTAACTAATGTTTCAGAGAATGTTTTATATTTTTCTAAAGTTTATTTTATTTTTTGTATTTTTTGAAATCAGAAATTATGGATCTTGAATGAAAATTTATTTAGCTATTTAAAATATGCTCCTTATCTTTGAAAATTTTGTATAAGATGGTTAATATTAAGAAAATCAACCATAGAAACTTTCATATCATTTTGATTGATACTTAATTTTTTATAATTTTTAATATTATTTAATATAAAAATACTTAGAAAATACATTTCATGTTTTTAAACCTTAAGTATAATTTTCTTAAATGTCTCTTGTCTTCCTGGACTTGCCACATTTTACTTTTCTTTTTTTCTTTTTTTTATTTTTTATAATCACTTTATTATGCAGTAGGAAATATCATGAAAAGTTAGTGTTTTTGATGTTAAAGAGACCTCTTGACTTTGGAAAAATCAGAGAACATCCTTAATCACGTGAGGAGTAATCCCTCTAAGTTTCATGTCATGGTGTTTAACAATTAATTTTAAATGATTAAAATGCTCTTTGGAGTATTTAATTAATTAAAAATTAAATATAAATAAATTTCTTAAATTTTTTATTTTATTAATTTCTAGTCTATTCACTAAGTTCAGAGGTATATTTATTTTATTTTGTGATGTTTTTCCTTGATGAGATATGAATTTTTTGGATTTATTTAATTCCAAAATACCATATTTATTAACTTAACCATGTGGCAGTGTCTAGATCATCAGGTCCATCAAAACCCCTTGCAGTGCGCTCCCATTTGTTGCACTTTACACCTCAGTCATTGACTTGGCTCGACCCACTGTGTTCTGAGCCGCATACGACCCAATTTGCGCCATTCATTTCAAATACACGGGAATGGATGACATCGTTCGTCGTCCCCACAAGACTATGAAACAAGAATCATCTATGTTCAAATCCTAAGATCTCACTCGATTCTAAACCAAATTACATGTGATTTGTTTCTACACCTTCTTCTAGGCAAGAAAAGTTATTAAGTCTCTTTACAAAGTTCCAAACCGATGTAAAGTTTAAAGTTTTGAGCCTATACCTTTGTCCAAGAGCTGAGGCCTCAATTGAAATTGTTGAGAGGCTTCGTGTGGATGCGACACACCTCCTTCAAGTTCCTTGCACTGAAGTTGGGTCTAGGTATGATTTAGACCAAATGGTGGATTATCTTTGGTTTGGGCTAGGTCAGAGGCTGCAGGAAAGGGAGATTTTGATTAGGGAAGTGTTTTTAGTTTATGGGGATGATTATGGAAGACTTAAAATGGAGTTTTGGCGAGGTTGATTCTAAGGACGAAAATAACATGTATTTCAAAGGCAAAATTAAGGTTTTGTGGATGGGATAAATGCCTGGAATGATGAGGATGAGCTTCGCAAGGTTGTAGAAAGAGTTTGGAATCAATTTGGTAGGGCTTTGCCATGGTTTGTGCACTTTTTCCATTTTAGCCTTGGGTGCCATAACTTATAAACACAAACATGGGAGAGGATTTGAGCTACAACTAGCTAGTTTGAAAGCTTAGGGGGCTACTTATGTGGAGCTCTAGCAAGGGAGAAAGTCCAATGGGGATGTGCTAAGTTTGTTGGTTCAATTTTAGGTTTTTTTTCTTTGGGGTGGCTCTCGGGTTTGGGCTTGCCACTGGCCATGGTGGTTGGCCAAGGCATGGGGGGTCACTTTCTTGGCCGTGGGTTGTCAAGGGTGGAGATTAGTGAAGCTAATTGTGTTGGAGCGTGGGTAGGTGTGCTTGATTTAAATGGAATTGTCTTGACTTGATTTTGGGTGGACTTTTGGGTTTGAGTCATGTAAATGACCTTGGCTCACCCATCATGATGGCTTGACTTGGTGTTTGGCATGAGGTGTGGGTGGACAAGTCTTCATCATCGGGATTAGAAATTAATTTTGGGTTTTTGTGAGTCAGGAGAGTGGTTAAGTACTTTTGGGGGAATCTTGAAAGGGTAGCCTCCTTTAGCCATAAATGGCATGGTGGCCTGCATGAAGCTTATGCATGGCTCCTTGGCTTACCTAAGGCTTGGGTAGAGCTAAAATGCTTGTCTAAGGTCTGGGCACGGTTTACATGTCTTGCATTAAAGAGGTAGAGGTGGCTTTTGATCTTTTGAAATTATTTTCTCTTGAGCTCAAATTTAGTCATTTTAATCATGTAACCAATTACCTTATGCTTGATAAATTTTAATGTGATGAGGGGAGGGCCTAACTTTGTCATGAGGGATTTTCATTTAAATTTAATTTTGGATTTGGGCTTGGTCTTGGTGGGTTTGGAATTAATGGTGGTGGTTTGGACTTTGTTTATGATTGGTTTGATTCAATTTTGTGGATGAACTGGATTTGGGAAGGTGGACTTAAGTTTGGATTTAGTGGGCCCGGACTTTAAATTTGTCATAATGATTTTAATTTTGAAATTGATTTTTTTTTTCTCTTTAATTTTGGGGAGTTTGATTTCAATTTTAATGATAGGTGTATGTTAATGTGGTATTGGTAATTGTGATGCGCGTGTGTAAATGTGCATGTGGTGAATGTGAATTGTAGTGGTGGTGATGAGTGTGTGCATATGTATGCATGAGTTGTAATGGTGATTGTGGGCATATGTAATGCTTCAAAGAGATGAAACCATATGTCTCTAAGGGTTTCCCTAGGGCATCATCTAATTGTGGTGAGCTCATCATAAGCCTCAATGTGTTGGTTCTTAATCAACTCAAGTGTTGAGGATTTAAGACTACACACATGAGGCCACAAAGAGCTAAGAAGTGACTAGAATTTCTAATTGGGGTGGGTCCTAATATAATCCTTTAGGAGAGTTAGGAGGAAAGTCTTATGACTATATCCTAAATCTTAGAATAAGAAAGTGACCTCAATAAAATGAGGTCAACAAACAAATATAAGGACAAAATATCGCAATAATGCCAATCAAAATACCACAAGAATAACGCCAGAATATCACCAAATTACCACAATAATACCATAATAATACAATAATAATACTATAATAATACCACCAGAGTATCATTAGAATAACACTAAAATACCACTAGAATATCACCAAAATACCACAAGAATACCACCAAAATACCGCTAGAATACCCTCAGTGTAGAACCAACAAACCACCTGAATAACATCAGAATACCACTATAATACCATCAGACTATTACTATAATACCACTAGAATATCATCTGAATACCACCAAATAATCACCATAATACCGCTATAATATCATCAGTGTACCACTAGAATACCACCACGAAACCATTAGAATATCACGTAAATATTTTGGTGGTATTCTGGTGATATTCTCGTTATAATATTCTGGTAGTATTCTAGTGATATTCATGTGGTACTCTGTTGGTATTACTGTGATTTTATTGTGAGATTATATTGCTAATTATTATAGTATTATGGTAGTATTCTGTTGCAATTCTCGCAGTATTTAGGTAGTATCGTTGTGGTACTCTAGTGATGTTCTGATTGTATTATTGTGATTATTATAATATTATTGTGGTATTATGATGGAGTTCTGATACAATTATGATGGTATTCAACTAATATCATCGTGGTATTCAATAAATTAGTAAGTTATTGAGTTATTCTAATTAATACCGGAAGACCTGCTCCTCAGAGCTGCGTACACATTTTTAACATTTCCTTGAAATTTAAAGTTTTTATCCGGCAATTGAACGCGATCGAGCAGACTGCCCCTCCGCAATGGCTCTCACGCTGCCGAGGCATCGCCGGCAGGCGGTTCCTGATCTAGACTCGACGAATGCGGCATCGCAAGCGGCGGATCGCTACTCGAAGGAAGACAAGGGTGAGAAGGATCGGCGCCAGGACGAAAAGGGGCTACGATGGCAGCTGCCATTTCTTGCACTAGGGCTATTGCGCCACATGAGTGCTTCATCTAACATCATCCATGACTGTGATGAGGTTTTCAACTACTGGGAACCCCTTCACTACCTCCTCTACAAATCTGGATTCCAGTCTTGGGAATACAGGTCGTCTATTTTTTGTTCTTCCTTTCTTTAATCTAAGAGCTTTTGCTGTTGAAAAATTATGTTTCCATCTCCTCCTATCCCCCTGATATGCTTATTAGGTTTTCTTTGTCCCATTTTGGTTATCTTTAACTACGACAGCAAGTGATTTTTGTTGTCTATAACTCAGGTATATCATTCATTTAATAGGATACGGTATCCCCTTTGCTTCTTTTATTTTCCAGCCAATTCCTATACTTGTATACGTCATTTGGCCATTACTTGTATACGTCATTTGGCCATTACTTGTATACGTCATTTGGCCATTACTTGTATACGTCATTTGGCCATTACTTGTATACGTCATTTGGCTACAAGGGTAGCTAAGTCGACTGCCGAAAATAAAGTTGCCTTTTTAAGGTTTGCCTATTTAGATTTATGGCATTTATAAGAAAATTGAAATTAATAAATTATGAGACTGCCAAACAATGCTGCTTTTGTTCCTACACCTGAAAAATAAACGTTACAGGTCGACATCAAGCTGTAAACAATCAATAAATTTATGAAATTAATCAAAATTTGAATTTTGTTGGTGTTAAAGTGTTCTTTAGAAGAAACACATCTCAACCTAACTTGATCTTGGAGCAAAGTAGGTTAAGGTTTGCTAAGACATTACTTGTAAGCGATGCAACACAAATTAGTTAAACTGTGGTTTAAAATAGACAAGTTTTGGCAATGATGTCACCACAACTGAAATTCCATAAACAAGTTGTGGTGAAAAATCAAATAGGGTTAATGAGATCATATAATTAAAATTTTATTTTCTATTGTGAAATTCGTGGAAAGAATTAAAACTGGATGACAAGAGAGTATGTTGAATAATGATTAAAAGAGGAATGATAATCACTTGCTTACAAGAATAATTTGAGACATTGGTGGAAGACTATAATTTGTTGTGTTGGAAAAGTTAACTATAGGAAAAGGTGAAGTTAATACTGGATAAATAGATGAAAGAAATAAATTATTGACATGAGTATGGCTAATGATATGGTGATTACTTATTAAGTTAATTATTTGTGGAGACATTATAAATGTTTTTTGTGTATTTGGTTAATGAGATGGAATAATGATAACTTGAAAGATCAATTATTTACATGAAATGGTTGTAATGTTATGATATTATTAGGATTGGTGACAATAGAATTCATAGTGGGTTTGGCATAGTTGATATACATGTGCTTAGAGAAGCTTAATTGAATTCATTTTGAGATATGGACTTGCAATAGTAATAGCTACTTTAATAACAATAAATACACTTGTTTACTTTCAAAAATGGAGCATGTAGTTTTAAAATTGCAAAATCCAAGGAACACTTTGAGGTGTGTCTACCTTATGTGAACCAATTGAGGCACACGCCTTAGTTGTATGAGGTTGCTTTAAGGCATATTTTATGAGGCATAAGAAGGGTTAAAGTTTTGAGAAGAGTTCAATTAAAAATCTGGGAAATAATAGAAAGATTCGACAGAGAAGCATAGAAGTGCAAATTTCTAGGAGTGTGAAGCCATACATTTATTTGAATTATATAATCAATATAAAAAAAAATAAAGAGGGTTTTAGGAGAATGAACGAATATATTTATATTTCTCATAAAAATGTTATACTTATACCAATGTACCAAAGAAATGAAAGAAGAGATTCGTGCTTATATGAATAAAACGACTATGTGAATACATCTAACTCAAAGTAAATTTGAAGATGGAGTTGATGATAGCTTTATTATAGTAGTAAGCATAATGGCAAAGATTCTTCCTCTCCTAAGCCACAGATCTCCAATAGATGTACTATGCAGCCTATACATTAATATATGATGATCATGGGAAAAAAATGATGTTATAAAGGTAGCCTATTGAATGAAAATGAGGCCACTCGTATTATCGATGTTCACTCAAGCAAACATGTCCCGTGTTTGCTAAGACGATTGCGAAGACCATTTGTAACATCATCTGCTAATGTTGAGTACCACTTATTATCATTACCAACAATAATCCTCAACTATTTGGCAAAAAATCTCAAATGTTTCTATAAAAGCTAAGGAATATACCTTAAATTCACCTCCGTGCATCATCCAAATACAGACGGCTAAGACAGAGGTGAGGATAAGAAAATTTTGAACCTTTTGAGGAAATAATTTGAGTTTGCTAGGGAAAATGGTTCGATGTATGCTCCTTAGTCCTATGGTTTCCTAGGAAGACTCTATCATCGACTACTTGGCAGTCTCCTTCTATGTTATCACATGACACTAGCTACTAGTTGAGCACACTTTTATAACCAATATGTAGCATCTGGTTACGAACATGAAGGTGAATTCAACAAAAGGCAAGAGTCTAATGAAGTTGTGTTGAAGAAGGCGCTTGACCTACTATAGGACCTTTAAATGCCATCAATAATGAAGAATAGTTAAGTCAATAAAAGGATGACCAAATATCATAACTCTATCATCAAGAAAAATGGGTCCCGAGCTAATGACTTGGTGTTAAAGTATGTCGACGTAGTGGTAAGGCAAACATTGCTAAACAAACTACGATCAACTTAGGATGGCTTAGAGATAGTCGAGGAATATGTCAATCTCGGATCATAACAACTTTAGAGTTACATAGGCAAAGAAAGCCCAGAACGTGGAGTTGAGATGATCCTACTTAAATTGTATATTTTTTTTTTTTACTGATTGTGTTTTTCTAAGGAAAAATAAAAGTAGTATACACATTAATAAATTTATAAAGACGTGTTTAACTCGTGTACAATACTGTTCTCTAAGGAGACTCAGGAAACCCATCTTAAGTAAATTCGGGGACTCACCCCTAATAATTAGTTTTATAGATTGAAATAAATAAGAGTATTTTGTTAAAAATTAGAGTTGAATTGGCGAACTCATTAAGAATATACGCCAACTCTAGAGTAATTCTATTTCGAATTATGACTTGGCTAGTGCAAAATAAATTCACTCTGCTTAGGGTCCGAAGGCCGCGAGGTTTCACCCTAAGTTTGCTAGTTATATTGATTACTCTTTGAAGGAGAGTTACGACCCCTAAGCAAGTAATAGTCTGAACTTAACAAGGTTATTATAGTTCTATGATTTTGAGTCACAATCCAATAAAAAAATTAGTTATAAAATACAAAACAACAAAAAACCTTAATTTTTTCAGATGAGCTAATTCAAAACAAGTTAACATATCAACTATCACGCATGAGAAACTCATCTCATATGATAAGCTCACAAAGAATTAATGCAATAATTTTACTCCAAGGTTGCAACTTTCTTAACATTAGAATAACTTTTTTCCTTGCTTGAGACTCTACTAGGCAATGCCTCGAATGGTCAACTTATTGATTGAAAACCGAGATTTTGACTTGCATAAAATTGAAAAGTCACAATGATTTTTTTTTTTGAAGGAGAATCTAGTCCCCAATTGAAGAAATGTTTGAACTTAGCGAGGTCGTTCCACTCCTTTTTTAGTCTTAAGTTACCACATAAGGAAATAGAAAATATCTAATGGATTCAAGAAAGAAACCCTGTATGCTATGAAACTGACTCACAAATTGACAAAAATAGTAAAAAAATAATATTAAATTTTACAGTCAATTAGTAACATTTTTTAACAATATCACAAGCACCACTATGAGAATTCACGTAAGTCATGGCCTCAAAACCCAAACATTGAAGGCATCAGTCCCTATTAATCTTACTCAAATGGGTCCATCCTTAGAGTTTGACTCCTATATTTGCGAAAAACTCACAATGAATAGTGAATGAGTCCACTCTTTGGCGAGTTTATATGGTTACTCTGACGGTGAGTAGGATTTTGGTGAATGACATGAATTATAAAAAACATGTTTAACCTATTGAAATAGCCACCTTGCCCACAAAAGGATCCTAATCGATTAATAGAGCTGACTATCTATTGAGCCTAATCGACCAAGAGAGCAATCTCGCCTAGAGTATGCTTAACAGACCTATGAGAGCGAAAGCCCACAATTTTGCTCAAGAGCTTACTCATTGATTGAGATATTCCTATGCGGCCTAAGAACCTACTCTCAAATCTTGGTCTTATTTCGTGTAAGAGTCTATTCATTGATAGAGATCTTATTTAACCTAAGAGCCTAATCTTAGATAGAGGTTTTCATATATTAGTTAAGAGCCAACACCACTTTTAAAGCTGCCTCGAAATTTGTAATTTTCATGATGTATATGACTTATTTGCCATTACCATTCTCATGTCAATAGTGTCAAAAGGGAAAGTGTGAATAAAAAAAAGGCACAATGGTAAACGATTCTTTTCTATTAACCATGTTTATAGGTAATCAAATATGAAAGAACTACAAGTAGAAATTACATAATATGGGGCACTCATCCAAATTCTCTATATCATCAATTATGTATAGACATTCTCTATGTCCTTGAGAGCTTCAGGAAGTATCGTCTTGGCTATTAACTGATTAAGGAAAAACTAACTGTCTTCACCTTCACACGCTTCTTCAAGGGGTCAACCTCTTGCCAGGTAGCTTTGGTCTGAGAAGTCTCCACAGCGATGGTGAGCTTGGTCAAATTGACAATATTTTTTAAAAGCTCCTTCTTACCCTCTAAAACCTCTTAGACCAACTTCCATCTATCAACGACCTTCTCCTTCTTTGTTTCCTATTGATTCATCTTTATTATTTTGAATTGTTTATCATACTCTCTATCTAGCGTACTCATGCCATATCAGTCTACCAATAGTTGACTATAGCTCTCATAGCTTCTACATGTTAGTTGCACTTATGGAAGAAATTTGCTTGTGTAATGATTTCAAAAATATGGCCTGCTCCAGTTCGAGTACAACTAAGGGATATTTATGACAACACGGATCCCTATTGTAATCAATCCTCCCAGACTTCTTGTTGTCGTATTGAAAGACTTATGTTCTAGGGTTTTTGTTTGTACTAGTTTGAACTTTTTGGGCAGCTGCACTTGTTTCTTCTTTTTGTGCAGGTCTTCATGTATTTTTTGGTTGAGCTCCTTTTATGCATTAGTAGCCGTCTTCTCATGGATAATGATCCCGATGAGCCACTGAGCATTGGACACAATCACAATACTAGCTATTAGAGGTGGGCTTGACTCAAATGTAGGAGTCGTTTCTATAAAGACCTAGATGGGTAAGGACAGTGCCTCACCCTTTAGGTTACTCGACCTCCTTTTCATTTGTGGAAAAGACAACCCACCTCCAGAGAATAACTCATCATGCCCAACTCCTCAACGTTCCCTCTCTCTCTATTGTGCGTCCCCTTTTCCTTATCCTTCCTTTAAGTTTGCGATGTTTTGGGGTCGCTAGGAGTAAATTATGTATTCATGTGAGCTAAAAAAATACATAAAGTTAAGAACTTGCCAAAAAGAAAATATAAATTATAAATCTTAAAGGTTCCTATAAGAGAACAAGTTACGAGATAAGTATGCTTTATGTTAATTAGCACAAAAAATTCATGTCTGAAATGAGTGTATTTTTCTTTGCTAGTAAAACTTGTTCTTCCTCACTTAGGCTGGCTAAGGGAGGACTCTTGATCGATAATGACTTTGTTTATGTTGGATAGGCATGCAAACACTTAAGGAGCAAGTAACACTCCTTTCAATTATTTATTTTTAAATGTTGGTTGACTAGAACGCCATTTCACGACCCGACTCGAGGTTTAGAATTAACCAAAGCCGAACAGACGGTTGGACGGTGAGAACTAAATTTCTCTCCATTCATTTATTATTTAACAAATCAAAGAGTCAGTAATCTAATTAAATTAAATCAATATATTTAATACTACCTCGTTATTGGTTGTCTGCTTCTTCTATAGACGTTTTCTCTTATATCGTTCATCTTTTAATTAATTAAATTAAGCTAAAAGGTTAGTTTAAAATAGTTGAGAGAAAAAAAAAACAGTGAATACTCATACGCTTAAACTATAATAATACAATGGAAAAGAAAAACAATATGTATGCTAGTTAAACTTTTTAATAAATCAATATAAATATTTAACATATTATTCAATGAATCTTAATATACCAATATCATTTTTATATCTGTACAACTGTCACAAGAGCATTGTCCAAAATTTTATACCATTTAAGGCACTTCAATATTAATATCATTTTTTTCATTTACGTGCATGTGTATCTTAGTGTTCCCCTACTAGTACCATCAATGGATGACTCTATCATAGTCAGTCATACACATACAATTAATCTATACAAATTTTAACATTTATAATTTCATATCTCTCAACATATAATACAATAATGCATTACATATTTCACAATATGAGATTATAAGCATCCGAATCGAAATAACCGATAAAATTTACTAATAGTAAAAATCAATTACATTAATCTAACATAAATAACAACCCATAAAACTGGTTTAGAAGTGATACCAAGATGATACTATAATTTAAAAATATGAGTATTCACCTCAATCACTAATAATTCTAAATGTTTTCTTCACTTATCTTTAATAAAAAAATTAGTAAAATGCATACAAAATTATTATTAATCTATTACATGTTAATCTTATTATTGGAAGACAATTTTCTTTTATATGATCCTTTGATGTATTATATATATTAATTTTCTTTTGTTATAATTATCCTAATTGTTACCTTCATTTAATTATTATTTTTAAATAATTTAAGATTAATAAAATATTGACAATAAAGTAGGTTCTCCTAATTTAATTCTAGTTATATAATTTGCATTGTGTCTATTAGACTTCTAAATATACATATTTATACAAACAATTAATACTTAATAAAATCAAAATCCTAACCGTTCTTACTATGAAACTTCTTTAACTTAAAAACTGATTTAATTACATTTTATATTTAGGAAATAATGATTTTTAGTATAATAAACTCACAAGACATGTATAATACCTCATGGTTCGATCTCTCCCCTTTCCCGCATGCATGCAGTTCTCCTTTTGCTCGATCGCTCGGGATCGAGCGATTACAGTGCGCAAAGGATCTCCCTCGTGTTGGCCTACTCCTTAATGTGCTACGCAAGAGTGCTCCTTCTTACCAAGCCGCAATGCTCAAACTCTGACTCCGGTCACGGATTGACACTGCAGCGCAACACTTAGCTCCTCTATCCCCCACTCCCTCCTCCCTTTTTGATAGAGATGTCGTCATCTGTCGATGTTGTCACCTCCGGCTACAGGGATAACCTAATTTGCGTCCGACGTCTCTTCACTTTCCTTTCAACTCACTTGGTAAGTTTCTTCCTCCATATAATAATTTATGAGACGAACTCACCTCATTGGCTTTTGATCCCCTTGCTCTCTCTTCCCTCTGTGCGGCTGCCCGATTCCTCGCCTAATCCTCTTCAATTTTTTGTTTCTCTTCCTCTGGGTAACTAAAAACCAACGTTACAATCTTCCCTACTTACAAAAGTTTCGTCCTCAAACTTTAAAAATGGATTGTATTAACTTCATAATAAATACTAAGGTTCATTCATTAAGATGAAAGCAATTACTATAAGGTAAGCACTCGATACAAGGCGACTCAACTTTGTAGATCGCACAATTTGCAAGAGATGTTGGAAATTGTTTCAGGGGCAAACCCGTGAAATGGCCACTCTCAATCGTTAAAGGTGCTCCCGTCCAAAGTAATAGTATTGATTGTGACATGTTTGCCTGCAAATTTATGGAACAATTAGTACAATCCTACATAAGTGATTACAGTGAGGAGCTGGGTTGGCAGACATACATGCCAAGATTTAGAGCAGAGTTAGCCCATGATGTTTGTTTGTGGATATTGTCTCATAACTAAAAGAAATTATAGTGGAATATTGTTATTTGATTAATTTAGAGTAATAATGAGAAGCATAAAAGTTCTCTACAATTACATTCTCTTTAATGAGAAGCTTTGGTATTAAAAGAAGCTCTGACATTACACTTATCAGTTTCCTAAATTTAAGTTGACTAATATTGAAATTTTTTTTAAAATCTGCTATTCCTATAATGAGAAAATCTGACATTGCACTCTCTAATGTCTCTGCCTCCATTGTTGTTTTTAAAGTTCATTTTATTTGCACAAATATTAGAAATTTTCAAACTTCTGTGCTTAAAATATTTGAATATTTTTAATATAAATAGTGTTGCTGCAAGAAATTATGATCTAGAAACTGTAAATGTGTTTCAGTTGATGCTGGTATATCTATCTGTAAATTTAGTTACTTGGCTGTGAAACTGCTGTAGACGAAAGTATTGTACAATGTTGTGGCTGAAGAAGTTATGTGGTTTAGAAAATCCAACTGTGAGGCCACTATGTAGCTGTTTTATGCTAACAATGACATGTCCAATTAATATTTTAGATTCCACTTGCACGGGAGGATGTTTGATTGTGGTCGGATTTCAGTAATATTTCAGTAGTATTTCAGAATTATTACGTATATATGATGAATTTCAATGAGGGCTAGATTATAGTTGCGTAAAATTCCAAATATAACTGTGGTACAACCTTTGTACAACCATGCTACGCCCGCGGAGGTTAGAATAAATTCGCGGAATATTCCAATCACCCATTCTTATATTCCTTCCACCCACAAGGTTGTTTGATTTTTATCGTATTTCAGTAATATTTCAGTAGTATTACCATTGTATTACGATTATATGACGACTTTCCATGGGAGCTAGAATATAACCGCGGTATATTCGAAATAAATTTGCGGTACAACCGTGCTACGCCCCGCAGAATATTCCAATCACACTTTATGTTCCTTCCGCGCGCGAGGATGTTTGGTTGTTGTCGTATTTCGGTAATATTAAAATCGTATAATTGTAGTATTACTATTATATGACGAATTTCCAAGGGGGCTACAATATAACCGCGGAATATTCAAAATATATCTAGCGAAATATTCCATTACACCAATATTACCTCGTTGGTACAACCGTGCAAAGCCCTTGGCGGCTTCAATACACCCGCGGATTATTCCAATCACCGCAGGATGTCTCATGATGGTCGTATTAAGGTGTTATTTAAGTAGTATTAAAGTAGTACTCGGGTTTTATGAAGGGTTTTATGACAACTTCACAGAAACAATCTAATAACACTGCAGAAAACTAGAATAATACCAGAATAAAATCAGAATAACACCTCAATAACACAAAAGTCAACATTAAAATAAATAAATTCACAGAGCATCTCCAAACAATCCCACTTTAATACCAGGATAACACCGCCAAATATTCTAATAACATCTCAAAAACTAGAATAATTTTCAAAAACCTGAAGAGACTAACATTCAGTTTTAATATACAAAACTTTTTCTATTTCCACTAATCAAATCTGAAATAATACATTGATACAGGTAAACCGTTCCTTACATCAAATCCCACAATAAACAGTATATTGATGCATGAAGGAGAATGTGGGTGTAAATCTGAACTATTATCTCAACATGGTTCACTAGAGTGTTCTTAGTATTGAACATGTGCGTCTCATAAAAATGAAATGAAGCAGGTTTTAACCAGACATCGAAAAAATTTGTGCGATATTGTGAAAGAAAAATTTAGGAGGGTTAAAGGCAAACCAAGTGACAGAAAACCATGACTCTTGTACTTCAGAACCAACGCAAAAATCTAAACTAGAAAGACAACATGGTTGCTCTTGAATAGTAAATTCAATTTCCGCCAATCAAATCTCAAGCACTACCTTGATATATGTTAATCCTTCGATACATGCATTAAAAAAAGAAGAATCACCTCTCTTTTTTGCAAAGCATGTATCGAAGGGTTTACCGGTATCAATGTACTGTATGAAAAATGGAATTTACCATTCAAGACAAACCATATTGGCTTCCTACTTTAGACTTATGCGTTAGTTCCAGAGTACAAGAGTCATGTCTCTGTTACTTGGATTGCCTTTAAGCATCTTAAGTTCCTTTTTTCACAATATCCACAAATTTTTTCAATGTCGGGTTAAAACCTGCCTTATGCCAATTTTATGAGAGACACATGTTCCATACCAAGAACACTATAGTGGACCATGTTGCCATAATAGCTCAGATTGGCACCCAAATTCTCCTTGCAAATCATGTATTAAACTTAGCGTTCTATATATCATCTTCAAGGTCCACTAATAAGCTCAAATATGTCTCGTGGGTTGTGATGTAAGCAATTCCTGCTCATTTTGAGTACTTACGAGTAAACATCAGGAAATAAGTATAGTTGAAATAAATACACGTAGTGCATAAAGTTTTGAATTTTTATTTATGTACCTGACTAAAGCGATCCGACATTGCAAACAAATTTTGCTCGCACGGGAGAACTCTAGCTTTGGGTGATCAAATTATTAAAGGTGTGAACGATTTAGATATCTCGGGTCCATTGTTCAAAGCGATGGTGATATAGATGGGGATGTTAATAGTAGAATTCAGGTTGGTTGGTTGAAGTGGAGGAATGCGTCTGGCTCTATTGTGTGATAGAAAAGTTCCGCTTAGATCGAAAGGAAAATTTTATAAGATGGTGGTGAGACCTTCAATGCTCTATGGTGTCGAATGTTGGCCTTTAAAAGAGAAGCATAATGTTAAGTTAAGTGTTGCGAGATGAGAATGATTAGGTGGATGAGTGGCTTTACACTTAGAGACAAAATGCGAAATGAATATATCCGTAAAAGGGTTGGAGTTGCACCGATGACGGATAAAATTAGAGAGAGTCGCCTTAGATGGTTTGGTCACATTAAACGTCGACCATTCGATGATCCGATTATGAGAGTAGATGTTTTAAATACAACTTATGTTATGAAAGGCAGAGGAGGCGACCTAGGAAAACTTGGGCTTATTGCATAAAAAATGATCTTAATTTATTAGAATTAAACGAAAATTTGACACTTAATAGGACACAATGGAGAAAAAGGATTCATGTAGCCGACCCCACTTAGTGGGATTAAGGCTTTGTTGTTGTTGTTGTTGTTGTTGGGAGAACTCTAGCTTGACTTGAACCAGCATCTTTCTCCTTTCTTGTATACAATTTATAATGTTAGGGAGTAATAATCCAGCGTATGAAAACATATGTTTAAGAATATAGGTCACTTTTTATTCTCTTTTTTTTTCTCAATAGCCTTTTAACCTTGAATTAGATATTCCTTTTAGATGCATCTTCGTTGGGTCATTCAATTTTCGCTCTTTATTCAGTGTTTTTTTTTCTTATTTGATTTTGCCTTTTCCTGTGGTTCTCTCCACTCAATATGACATCGACATCGATATCGATTGTTAGTTTCTTGAATGTCTCCAGCACAAATTTCTCAGCCAGTTCATTACATTGCTTTCTGGTACTGATTTGGTATGCAAATTTTTTAATGTGTGTGCGATATATGAGTCCACTTGAAAGACTTGGTAACAATCGTGACTCCTTAAGATGTTTATAATCATAACTTGTTATATATGTCCCGTTTTGCATGAACTGACCACTGCAGTAATATATATTTCTCATAAAATTTTGCTATATTTTCACGGTAAGAACCCTTGGAGCGTGAGCACATAGTAAACCCTTCATTTCAAATTTCTTGCAACTGCATGTAATTTCAGAATGATCTCTGTCCAGTTTAACAATCCAGGGTTTGTCTGTCTTTATTATCAAATTTTCAAATAAAAAACTCTGAATCGCTGTTGGCAGAGCACTCCACAGTAAGCCCACACAAACTATGTAGAAACTCTGCTTCAAACATTGCATGTAACTTCCTCATATAAATTAAAACCTGCCTCAAATGGGACTACTTTTTACAGCTTGAACAATTGCAGACTGTTCACATTTAAAATTTTCATCATTCTCATTTCTTCTCCAAGATTTCATGACATTTTCAAGACCCAAAAAACTTTCAGTGAGGGAGCTTGTTGCCTTGGAGACACCGTAACAGATGTTATTAGTGGACTCACTTCTTTGAGTTGATAGGATCCCCATTCCAAATATATCTTTATTGAAGGCAATTGACCACCTATGCTTGATATTATACAATTCATTCAACTAGACGTTCTCGTATAAATTTTCTTTCTCAATCATTGTACCCCAGATTTCTTCAAACTCCTCTTCTGAGTTATATTTGCTCATGCATTTATAAAAAATATCATTGTTTCTCTTGCTACCCACGCTACAATGTACTTTTGAAAATAATTTTTTGTATATATGTTATTGGCATAATTTATGTCTAGTGTGTGACAGACACTCTTCAATGACTCTAGACATTGCTTAATCTTGGTCATTGAATATTGTTATTGGGTGCTTGTTGTCCATTATTCATATAAAGGATTTAAATAGTCACTTGAATGAGTCAATCATCTTATCTGACAAAAAATCAACTCCAAAGAGAACATTCTGCCAGTGGTGGTTCACACCGACGATCAGAGCACACATAAGTTGTATTTGTTCAGTCTATTACTTGTATCAAATATTATTACATCCTAAAACAGTCGTAATCAAGTCTGTACATCTCATCACTCCAAAAGAAATAACAAACTACTAGACTTATCAATTTGGAAGTCCTATGCAAACATGGTATCCTCAGCTTGTCGTGCAGCGAACAAATTTAGTAGAGAATTAGCCTCCCCTTATTCAGTTTGAACTCTTCTCTCTTTGTATAAAATTATAGACATCCCTCTTCGGGCAATCAAGATTCTCCACTCCCCCGACTTTTGTAACCAGGAAGCTAAATGCATCGCTAGTTCTAATCCCTGATTTTGTCATCGATTTGAGCATATTTGCATTGAGGTGACTCATCTTTCTATTGGAACACAACAGATTCTTGTCACCGTCCTCCGCCAACAAATGTTTATGACTTTCTATGAATTTCTTAATGAACTAGTTACCTTCGACATCAATGGTATATTGGATCATGGCTGGACAATCAGTCACTGTGTCCGCTCTTTTGAACTTCACCGTGATATTTTCCTTCAACTCTTTCTTGAAATCAGCATTACCACAAATAAAGTTCTTTGTCTTAATCTCTTTGAATTTGGACTACTATGATTCTTTCGCACAGTAAATCTAATATGGTGTGTATATACACAATATTGTTTACAGGCTTCCTTCTCATTATGGACAACTACGCGAAGCAATTTATCCGCAATTGAATCATTGTAAACACTTTCTGGCTCGGGTAATTACAAATTTAAACATAACACCATTCAAACAACAATATAACAAAGCAATCAAACCGAGTAATTAGATTCAATAACACTGGTATAACACCATGAAAATACCTAAACAATACCATATCCCGGCCCTAACACAAATGTATCGTTTAAAGTCAATAATACAAAAATAACATCAAAATAACACCATAGTAACACTCGGATAATACCATTACAATGCTAAAATAACACACTAATCAAACCGAGTAATTAGATCCAATTACACTAGTTTAACACCATGAAAATGCCTAAATAACATCATATCCCCACCCCAACACAAATGAATCGTTAAAGCCAATAATATAGAAATAACGCCATAATAATACCACAATAACACCCGAATAACACCATTACAATGCCAAATAACACATCAATCAAACCGAGTAATTAGATCCGATAACAACATAACATGGTGAAAATATCTAAATAACACATCCCTACCCCAACGCAAAGGTATCGTTAAAAACCAATAATACATAAATAACACCACAATAACACCCGGATAATTTATTTAGAACGCCAAAATAACAATTCAATAAAACTGTCATAAGATCAAATCCTGAACTAGTATAACACCATGATAATACCTAAATAACACCACACACCCACTCCAACATAAATGTAACGTTACAAGCCAGTAAAACAGGAAAAAAATCAGAATAACACCACAATATCACCATAATAATACCATCAAACGTTAAAATAATACTCCAACCAAACTGAGTCATTAATCAAATATTACCTCAATAACACTATGATATTACCTAAATAAAACCATATCCCCACTCCAACCTAAACGTAACTTTACAAGCAAATAATACAGTAATAACGCCGAAATAGCACCATAATAACATTTCATTAAAAAAGAGCAACACTATCTAAAAATCATCATAAAATACTTCATTAGCAACAAGAAAATTCACAGAAGTAACAATAACACAACATATACCCTAAACCCTAAACAAATATAACCTACCTGCCAAATACATTCGGTTGCAGCTAAACTCAGCTCATTGTCAAGGTTCTCGAAAATATTTTGAGATTCTAGCTCTTTGTCACGCGTAAAATATTTCATTAACAATAAGAAAGTTCATAGAAGTAGCAATAACGCAACATACACTCTAAACCCCTCCTCAAAACAAATATTAACTACCTGTCGAATACTTTCGATCACATTTAAACTCAGCTCATTGTTAAGGTTCTCGAAAATATTTTGAGATTCTAGCTTATTGTCGTGTTTCTCACAAGTATTTGAGATTCCAACAACATTTCATGGTCGAGAGAGACTTCCATCGGAACCCTAACCCTATTTGCCGAATACAAATGCAACTGTAAAAAATGCACCAAAATGAAAATATCACCAAATCTTAAATCTAAAGGAGATAAAATACACCTTCCCGAATTGGCGGGAACCGAAAATGACAAAAATATGTTTTTTCAGAAGCTTTGGCAGGATTCAGGTTGCACAGTAGAAGCATAGGCATTTTAAATTTTTTTTCCACGGTGGGCCTGCCATTCCATGTGGCAATTGTTTATTGGACACTGCACGTACGGTGTCAGGACCGAATAATTTTACGACCAATCGTGCTTTGTTTCTTTCAAAGTTCCATCAGAGTTAACTTTGGTGTTGAAGATCTACCGACAAATAATTGCTTTCTTTCCCGAGGAAGATCAACAACATCTCACGTATGATTTCGCCGAAGAGCATTCATCTCATCCATCACTGCAGCCTTCCAGGAAGTTTTCACCAATGATGCCTCAATAGTGGATGGAAGATGATGATCCGTCAAAGAAGTGACAAATGCTTTGTAGGTTAGCGATCGTTGTGTAATAAGACATATTTTGCCTTGTAATAAAAAAAATATGCATGATAGTATACTTTATTGGTAGAACTCACATCCTCATTCTGAGCATCAGTAATCTTTGCCGGTGTAGTGTTGGGGATTTTGGTCGCGAAGAATTCCAAGACCTGCAAAGAGGCAGTGGGCTCAAGAGTAGGGGCATTGGATGGGTCTCAACCGAGGGTTTGATGCATTGATTGTAGACACGAAGAGTGGATGGAGGAGGTGTTGTTTTGGTAGATGGTGGATCCAGTGGGATAGATGGTGTTGATCTAGTAGATAGTGGATCCAGTGAGACAGATGGTTCCTCGCGAACAGTGGTTGGAGGAGTAGGTGGCATATCCAACGGAGTCGGAAAATGAGTAGTGTTAAAAAAATCTAACCCCCTTTAGTTGAGTTAGTGTTGGGGAAGTAGAGAATATTTTTAAAGAAGGAAACATTGACACTCACATAGAGTTTATTTGTGATAGGATCAAAACATAGATAGCTCTTTTGAGTGGCAGAATATCCGAGGAAGAAACACTCGATTGAATGGGATTTAAGTTTACTACAAGTTGAGGTAGTGTTCCGAATCAATGCCGTACACCCAAATATTTTGGGGTCTAAAGTGGAAAATAATCGATTGGTAGGAAAACACGACCTCAAGATTGCTAATGATGTCTATAATTTGTCAAATTTTGTTGGGACTTTATTGATGAGATATGTAGTGGTAAGTACGACATCATTCCAAAACTGTTTCGAGATATTAGGTTGAAACATACTGGAATAGGCAACTTCAAGGTGTTTATTTTTCTGCTCGACTACCTCATTTTGTTGAGTATCTGTACAGGGAATGTGATAGACAAAAAAGTCTTTAATATAGAGTTAAAAAATTTACAGACGTTGTCAGCCCGAAGGACTTGAATTAATGTTTTGAATTGGGTCAAAATAAAGGAGTGCAAAATTTTGAAGGCAACAATAGCTTCAGATTTATTTTTTAAATTATAGACCTACATCATCCGAGTGTGATCATCAATTATGGTAAGAAACCACCATTTATTGGTGTAAGTAGACATTCAAGTGGGTCCCAAAGTCAATATAAATTAGTGAAAAAGAAGCAGAATGAGCGTAAGTGTGGTGAATATGATACTGGATGATGTTTAATTAACTGACAAATCTCATATTTGAACCTAGATAAATTCTTATTAGTAAATATGAAAGAATACAACTCTTTTAAATATTGAAAACTGAGATGATTCAAACTATAGTGCAAAAGCATAATAGGACTTTTAGTAGACCGGGAAAGATTACAACTACTGGATGGAGTGGCCTCATCAATACCGTTTTTTCCTTGAAAGAAGTAGAGCCTGGATAGTCGCTCAACAGTTCCAATAATCACTTCGAACGATGATCCTGCACAAATATTAGGAGAAAAATGAGCAACGCAATCAATGTCATGTTTCAATTTACTGATTGACAAGAGATTACAGTTTAACGAAGGTAAATGTAACACAGATTGTAGAGTCACCTCAGCTGTTAGAAAAACAAAACCTTCACCCACTTGATATACAGGAGCCTTCAGTAATTTTAACGATATCTCTCCCAGAGGACGGAGAATATGTCAAGAAGGTTTGAGAACACATGGTCATGTGGTTCGTGACAATTTAATCAATAATATGCGGACTAGAAGAAACAAAAATTGTGAGTGCCATCAGAATGTTACCTTGACAAACATGGGAGGTCGACGGGCTAGAAGAGAACTAAATAGATCTAAGCAGCTTGATCAAGTGTTCGATCTGACTCTTAATGGAGTTTGGTGATTTCAGGATGTTCTGAGTGGGATCTGGCTGTACTGTCGTGCTTTTTGAGGTCGTGCTTTTTGAGGCCATAACAAGACTCTTAGTAATGTTGGATTCGGCTGAAGGTTTATTTGCCTTTTTTTCGTGGAGCTTAACACTTGTCACGGGTATGATAGGATTTGTGACAATAATTACAAATGGAGTGATTAGCCCGTGATGGCGTGGAGTAGGGTTGCACATTATTAGAGATCAAGGGGGACGATTCGGATGAAGGAGTGCAAGTGCTGAGCATGACAAGTTTTCAGCTTTCTTCATGGCATACCTTGGTGAATGCAACATGAGTTTTCGGAAAGGGATTCCAGCTAAGAATTTGATGACGAATAATAGATTAACTCATTGTTAGCTATTGTTAGCTCATTGGGTTTTAAATTAACATTTTTCAGGCATAAATTTTTTATTAGATGACGAATAATAGATGAGATAATATTTATAGTAGATAAGGTCAACAAATTAGAAAGTAAATTTATTATTTGTTCAAATTTAATTTTAAATCATTAGTAGTCTTTCTTTATTTTCGGATTTAAAATTAGTAAGTACTTTTAATTTCACTGTCTGACCGGCTGTTTTCAACTTAAAAATTCCAAGCACACAAGCTGAGTTGTAACATTTATAATTTCTACTAAGTTGATTTTCACTAGCTCATCTCAATAGATGCTATTCTCGCCATATCTCTAATAAAATTGCTCTTCAACATTTCATTTCTAATTTTTTCACGCATGTATCATTCACATTTCTGTGTCTTAACTTGCCTATAAACATTATTTTCTTACCACTGAATAATTGAATCCGTATAATATAGCCAGTAGAATCCAATCAATATAAGCATTGAATTTATATTTTCTGCTAGTACTGCCTTCTCTGTAGTCCAAAACTATCTTGCTCCATAAAAATATTCGTAATTCATGAAGTACTGGTGAGAGGATTTCTTTGTCTCTGGATCTCATTATCACCATCATTGTTTAACTTTGCGGGTTTCCTTTACCTCCTTTCCAAATGAACTTTCTTATTTTAAACAGCTTTTGAAATGACAATAAAACTACAAATATCATTGTTTCTTTACCCCCAATTCCAAAAGATAGCCACATTTATGATTGCGCAGTGTAGGTGGAAGTTGTGGCAAACGATTGGATTAAGAAGCTAAAAACTTCTTTGTTTAGTATGTGAAATGTTTGCACAATTGTTGCTTTAGAAACTTATCTTTTTTCCCAAAGGAGTACTGGCAATGGCCGAGTGACTGTCATTGAAACTATTATATTATTCCAAGTCTGTCTACCATTTTACAAGCTAAAGAGGATTAAATGATCTGCCATGCACCATTTGAGATTGCGGCTGGAAACAATTTTTGTAATTATTTGGGCATATGAAATAGCTGAGTAAAATGATTGTTGTAAATTTGGAGTATTGTTAGTAGAATGTTGGTGCAAAGCTGCACTTTAAAGGATCTTTCATGCCTGGGTTTCCTAGTAGTAAATTAGGCCAAATGTGATCTGTCTGCTTCATGAAAGGAATTTTTATGTTGGGCATCACAATCTTCTACTTTGCATCTGATCAAGGAATCAATTGCAAAACTTGTAAATTCCATATCAAAAGCCAAAAATCATATCTATTTTCATTTTGTCATGATGCTAGCATTCTCCTCTTATTGAATTCAATAACTTGCATTATTTGTGGCCTTCTTTTGAAAATAGACTTGTTTCCTCTTGCTAAAATTTCACAGATCATCAGTTAGACATCTTTCACTATTATGGTTTTTTCAAACTTTCTTTAAAGCAATTGTTAGTAAATTTCATCAGTCTCCACAAATGCAATACAATTCAGCTAATTTAGCCTAAATAAAACGTATTTTTCGTAGGCCAATCAAAATAAGTCAAACTATGCTACAAAGGAGCTGAATTTGACAAATTTTAGGTTTTTTTTAATGCCCATATTTTATTATGGCTGAATGCCTTCTTTTTTATTAGATTGAATCATCCTTATGGATAATATTGGATTTGAATTTAAATATTTGATAGTATTAAATTTAATTTTTGATCTTATCTGAAAGTAGATTTGATTTTCAAATCCTTGGCCTTATATTTGATAGTAGCACTTATACATAAAGGAAAATTTTATAAGATGGTGGTGAGACCTGCAATGCTTTATGACGCAGAATGTTGGCCTATAAAAGAGAAGCATAAAACTAAGTTAAGTGTTGCTGAGATGAGAATGCTTAGGTGGATGAGTGGCTTGGCACTTAGAGAGAAAATGCGAAAAAATGTATCCGTGAAAGGGTTGGTAGGCAGACAAAATTAGAGAGTCGTCTTAGATGATTTGGCCACATTAAATGTGAACCATCTGATGTTCTACCTAGGAGAGTAGATGTTTTAGATTCTACTTATGTTAAGAAAGTTAGAGGTGGACGTAAAAGGACTTGGGCATGTTGTATAAAAATGATCTTAATTTATTAGAATTAAATGATAATATGACACTCATTAGGACACAATGGAGAAAAAAGATTCATGTACCCGATCCCACTTAGTGGAATAAAGGCTTGTTGTTGTTATATGGCTTCTATTCAAGTCATTGTTTGTTTGATTGTACATTGATATCAAATGAATGAAATTATTTATAAAGCCACTGGAGCTCTTTCTTTAAATCCGAAGTTATTTATGCAAATTACTTCAAGTTGTGCCTCAAAGTTTCTTTTTTATTCTTTTCTTTTTTGATCGTCTCACCTCTATGAACTGGCATTTTAATTATGGCTAAGGGCCTTTATTTTATTATAGTGATTATATTAATTGGAATCATTTCTTTTGATGATATTATATTTGAATTTTTTCGTAGTATTAGATTTAATTTCAAATAAAACTATATTTTATTTTCAAATATTTGGCCTTTTCTTGGAACTTTATTTCTAAACATGATATTAGGTATGGCTCATATACCGGAAATTTGGAGTCTCTTGGTAAAGAGGTGTGTCTCTTGGAATTTAGTGGGTTGGGGGGAGCGAGAGCGTTTTAGTAATTTATCTGTGTGTTTTATCTATAAATAGATATGAAACCGAACTCTTAACTCCTCTGAAATAGTGAATTCGGTCCGAGGATGTAGGCATCTTTGCCGGACCTCGTTAAATCTGTGTTCTTCTGAATTTGTGTCGATTCTTGTGTTTCTTTGCCCTAAATTTCTAAATAAGTGGTATCAGAGTCTGGTTCTAGGGCGTATGAGGAGATCGGCGCAGGAAGAACAAAGAAGAAGATTTGGCTTCTATTGCTTTGAAGTTCGAGGAGTTGCTTGGGCAATTCAGACCAGGAACAGAAATTTGCGCAAGGTTTCAGCTTCGCAGGGAGGACCGCGAAGGGTTCGCAACGCAGAAGGACTTCGCGAAGGAGGGTTTACGGTGGTTTTGCGATTCGCGACCAGGTTCGGCATTTGCAACTTTTTGGCGCGACAAGATTCACGGTGACGGGCGGAGGCTGCTGTCTTTGGCGATCATGCCTGGGAAGTTTGCGGCCAGGAGTTAAAGGAAGAATAAGGAATCTTTTGTTTGCACCAGAAAGGAATATTCCCTTCGGGTTTCCTTCGGGAGGCCCTGCGAACAGGTGGTTACAGGCAGAGTCGAGTGGTGGAGTTCGACATCGTTCCGCGGAGGAGTTCCCGGGCTTGTGCAAATCGCGAGCAGTCAGTGCGATGGTTCGTGAGTTCGCAGTAGAGTAGGATCGCGACAAGCGAAGCAGTCATGCAGTTCGGCGCGACGGGGTGATGAAGGAGCTCGGCTGCGACAGCTTGGGCGTTCGCTCGTTCTGGAGGCTGAGAAGGAAGGGAATCTTTGATTGCTAGGCGGGGAATATTCCTTTTAAATTCAAGAATATTTCCTGGAGGTAGGAAGGGAAGGGAATAATCGATTTTCCAATCAGGAAATTTCCTTCTAAATCAAAACAGGTTCGCCGAGAAGAAATTCTGAAAGACTTAATTAAGATAATATTTAATTAAGGAAACTCAATTGAGAGATTATGTTTTGAAATTCTGGGAGACTTAATTAAGGAAACTCAATTGAGGGATTCTGTTTTGAAATTCCGGGAAACTTAATTAAGGGATTTTATTTTGAAATTCTGAGAAATATAATTAAGATAAATACTTAATTAAAGGGAACTTCATTAAGGAAACTTAATTAAAGGATTCTATTTTGAGCAGATCCGGTCAAGGGAATAGTGATTTCCGGCTTCAGTAATTTGACAACCAAGCAGAGGAGTTCAACGCGAATAGAGGCGTATTTGTGGAGTTCGGTGAGGTGATGTTTGCGCGACCAGGCGCGATAGTTTCGCGAAGGTGTTTTTTGCGTGTAAACAGAAGCAAACAGGGGAAGGATTGCGGGTCTTCTTCGAAACCGAGAAAGAGGCTCTCACAGAGCAGTTTGCCAGGTGTTCGCACAAGCGTTTCCGATCAGGATCGCGAGGTAGAGTCCGGTTCCACAAACAGAGGAGTTCGGCCTGCGGAGTTCACAAGTTTGTCGCAGGAGGAGTTGCTACGGGTAGAGTTCGGCTAAGGCTTTCACGCGAACAGCTAAGGGCTTCGAGTAGGTATGGTTGCCCAACCCACTATGTTGTATGAAACTCCATGATGTATTTCTCCTAAGTGGAGGGATATTCGCCAGGGTGGAGATTTGTTAGCTATGGCTCATATACCGGAAATTTGGAGTCTCTTGGTAAAGAGGTGTCTCTTGGAATTTAGTGGGTTGGAGGGAGCGAGGGCGTTTTAGTAATTTATCTGTGAGTTTTATCTATAAACAGATGTGTAACCCTATGGGTATGAAACCGAACTCCTAACTCCTCTGAAACAGTGAATTCGCTGCTCTGCTCCCGAGGATGTAAACATCTTTGCCGAACCTCGTTAAATCTGTGTTCTTCTGAATTTGTGTCAATTCTTGTTTTTCTTTGCCCTAAATTTCTCAACACATGAGGATACTTTTTATATTTCAGTCATGTACGCTTTTATTTTTTCCTTATGGCGGTCTAAAAGTTGTTAAAGTCACCATATTATTGTGTTGTAGCTCTGAGTTTGCGCTGAGGTCATATCTGTACCTTCTGTTTCACATGCTAGTGGCTGGGCCAACATCCTGGTTTTACAAGGATGAAAAGGTTTGCTATTTTTTCATATTGCTGAATTTGGATTTTTATTTTTTTTTTTCACAAATGATCATTAACTAATATTTTTTTGTTGCTACTTGCGTGCTCTCATCTTCCCTGCTGCTGAAATCTCAGGTACAGGTTTTCTACAAAGTAAGACTTTTTCTGGGCCTTATCTCAACAATTACCGAGACTGTTCTGGTAGTTGCCCTTTCACGGAAGTATGGAAAAAGAGTTGCAACATATGCACTTGCAATGCTATGCTTAACCAGCGGTTGTTTCTTTTCAAGTACAAGTTAGTTTCTTACCTTGACTTATTCTCTTTTATTCTTCTTTCCAAGTTAACAATCCTCCATATTTTCCTCTGAAGCTTCATTACTTTCTTTCATGTTTTCTTTTTATTTGTCCAAATAGCAGTATTTTTTGTGCAGGTATACTTTGCTCTTTGTTTTCTTGACTCAGCTGATGTCTAATGGTTATATGTGTATCTTTCTTCAGGTTTTCTACCAAGTACATTCTCCATGTATGCTGTTACACTGTCATCTGCTCTGTTCCTTCTTGAGAAATACGCTTCTGCGGTTTCTGTAGCTGCAGCTGGAGTCCTCGTTGGCTGGCCCTTCTCAATTTTGGTTTTTCTTCCTGTTACTATATATTCATTAATCAGAGGGAGTTTTAAGAAAGTTTTTCTGTCAGGGTTGATAACTTCTATTTGTGTTATTGTAAGTCCTGCCACTAAAGCTTATAAACGTTAACCAACATCATTGATTATTTTGTCCTTTTTTTTGTCACATAAGATGATTATGCTCTCAACCTAGTAATAATTTCTTCTGTTTTTTCTGTACAATGTTTTCCTCTCCTAGGCTCTTTCAGTTTATGCCGACTATTATTACTATGGCAAATGGACATCATCGATCTTCAATCTGTTGAAGTATAACGTACTGGGTGGTGGGGAGAGTCATTTATATGGTGTTGAAAGTGCCACATTCTATTTGAGAAACGGTTTCAACAATTTTAACTTTTCCTTTATTCTGGCTCTTCTTTTTGTGGCATTTCTGCCCATTACATGGAAAAAATATACCCCAGATCTTCTAGTTGTGGTTTCACCTATATATTTTTGGTTGGCATTTATGTCTTTGCAGCCGCACAAAGAAGAAAGGTATTTTATCTATCTTGATGGTATAAACATCTAGCTTTTTAACATTGAAAACCCCATTTTTCTGTGTATGTTGATAAATTTTCTTGATATGATTTACATCACATTTCAAAATGCTGACAATTGAGTTCATTGGCTAAGGTTGTTTCTGGAGAAAATTGAAATCGTCAACAGGCAACAATATTTTATATCATACAACTAAAAGACAGCGGGAATTAGACATTAAACATGAAATGCTTATGACCAATGAGCGCTGAAGTAGCTTTTATTGTCAATTAAGTTCGCACAAGAGAACTGTTTGTATTTTCTAGACGATTAATTTTTTATTGTGCATGTATCTGCCTTAGATGGTTTGGTCACATTAAACGTCGACCACCTGATGATCCGATTAGGAGAGTAGATGTTTTAAATACAACTTATGTTAAGAAAGGCAGAGGCAGACCTAGAAAAACTTGGGCTTATTGCATAAAAAATGATCTTAATCTATTAGAATTAAATGAAAATTTGACACTAAATAGGACGCAATGGAGAAAAAGGATTCATGTAGCCGACCCCACTTAGTGGGATTAAGGCTTTGTTGTTGTTGTTGTTGTTGTGCATGTATCTGCCTTATCCTAAATAGTCGGGACAAGGCTAACATAATGATGATGATGATCTGAAACTCTTGTTCATTTGTCTTTTAACCTGCTATTGTATGGTATATTTTGGTTTGTTATAAATTTATATGTTGTGGCTGCATCATATACATAATTGACCGTTGCTGAGGCTAACTATTATTTTGCTAGTCATTGATGCATACAAAAAGGGTTTTTAATATATATATTGGCAACATTTATCGTCAGATATTCAATGTTTCTTTTGTTTTTATTCAAGCAAAGTGGCTAGAAAAGTTCTAGGAAAGTTTGTACTGCAAAATTTCTGCATTTAAATGGTTTGTGTTCATTTTAATAAGTTATGTTATGAATATTGCCCTGAAGATGGTCTGATAAACATAATGGATCATATTTTACTACTTGTGGCTCTAATCTATTGGCGAAATTGGAACTTTACAGGAAAATTAGTTTTATCTGCATCATACTTTCCATAGTAATCCCTGTTAATTAGAGTTTATCTATACAACATGGCCTCGATGCAAACTATCATTTATAGATATGGTCCATTGCCAACAATAGTTTCTGAATTGTATACGGGAATTTAGTAAATTTGTTATTGATCATGCTTATTTCTTCTCGCAGGTTCCTTTATCCAATATACACACTTATATGTGTCGCAGCCGCAGCCGTAATTGATAGTTTTCCTGATATTTTCCGTGATAGGTTTTCGATTGAAGAGTCCCTCATTGTTAAGGTGATCAGAATTCCTCATAAATTAGTTTATCAAAATTTTCATGGAAATCGTTTAGATCATAGATCACAACTATGAATCCTGGTTTGACCGCTTAAAACAGGTTGCTAAGGTTCTTAGACCTGTCTTTCTGGGCCTTATTTTGTGTGCATCCCATAGTCGGACATTCTCATTGTTGCATGGATATTCTGGCCCTTTGGTGATCTATAAGCATTTAGAACATCATGAAGATGCCGGTCCAGGTGAGACCTTGCTAGATATTGTGATACGTAACATCAGCCTTTTTTCCTACTCATCAAGATTATCGTGATTTCTCTCTCATTACATAAAGGCTTTGTTTGGTTTGGAGAGGAATTAAGCAGAAAGAAAATATTATCTTTATCTCATAGTTACAATTTGATTGTTTGGTTTGGGTGTAATTCATAAGAAGTGATTTAGCATATCTATTTTTCAGATCGCTTCAATTCCTCCAAAACAAACAGTGCCTAAACAATCTGTTAGAAAGGAGGAATTAACTAGGCAGTAGCTCGGATCACTGTGTAGAAATTATTGTTGTTGTGGTAGTTTTAGCGATTTTCAGCATGCAGCAGAAGTATTAAATTAACAATAATGCCATTTCTCGCACAGTTGCATCTCATTATATGCTCATTTAGGTTCTGTACTGTGTGTCGGAAGTGAGTGGCATCGCTACCCTTCTTCCTTCTTCATACCATCATATGTGACTGAAGTTCGATGGATCAATGATGGCTTCAGAGGACTTCTTCCATTCCCCTTCAATTCAACCTTAGGCGGCACAGCCGCTGCTCCATCTTATTTCAACAATAAGAACAAAGCTTCTGACATGCAATATGTAATAACTTTAAACTATTGAAAGTTTTCATTGTCTATTAGATATTATTTTCTCTTCATGAAATTACCTCTTACCATAATTTCACAGCTCCATGATATAGATGCATGCACCTTATTTGTGGAACTTGATCTCGGAAGACCTCACCCTCATCGAGGAAGAGACTTATCAAAATGGGAGGTATGTTCCAATATATTTTCATGTTCCTAGAGATGGCATCAAGCCAAGTTTGAGTGTTTTGAACTTAATCAAATTAAATTTATTGAAGTTTAGTTTAACTAGAAATTGAATAGAAATTGAATAGTTGTTTGGGTCGAGCAGACTCTGTAAAACTTATCTATATCGAAGCAAGTCAATGATTTGAAATTAGACCATAAATACAAGAAATTCTCCGCTTAATTTTTTTTATTTTTATTTTTTATTTTTACTGAGAAATATTATTTTAGTATGTGACTATATTTATATATCTTTGATAGCCGAGTAGAGTCGAGTTTAAATAATTTCATGCTAATGAGAATCAAGTCACAAGTGGCCATACTAGGCTCAAAGGTTATCGATAGAACAATGGGACTTGAGACTTGACTTGAAATGATTCTAATCAATTGTGACTCGCTTGAAAACTCGATGCTAGTTTCGAGCGAGTTCTAAGTTCCTCTTAATACATCTGCCCTTGCATATTTCAAAACATTGTAAATTTTGTGCTGCTGACGAAACCTGGATTTTCAGACCTTGGCTGCGGTACATTATCTAGATCGGGAGCTTTCGCCTGCTATATATCGATCATTCTTCATCCCCTACAGTTGGCATCACAAGAATGTTTTTGGATTATACAAGTTACTGAGGAAGATACCTCAGAGCAGCGTGGTGGGGCAAGACTAGTTTACTGGCTGAAACTGTTTTCTGCTAAAGAATTTACTGACGTTGATACTTGAATTGATATTTTGAAGCCACCCCTACATATTGATCTCCTTTGTTCTAGTTATTCTAATTTTATTTTTCATAGAAAGCTTTAATGGTGTATCTGAGTGGTATAAGCCAAGTTCAGGAGTATGAATAACATTTGTTTTTGTGAGAATTGGATACTTTGCAAGCCACAATTTCTACAGATTTTATCGTCAAATGAAACATGGTTTTTTTCTTTTCGTGTACTGATGTTTTTAATGGAGTGATCTGAATGAACTTAGCCAGAATTTTTTTGATAATTTTCTGTTAAATTTTCAAAGGTTTGTTTAGAATATCTATATTCATTTCTTTTTTTGCTGCTTTTGCTCTCTCTATTGCATATTTATCCTAATTTCCATCAGCTATACGGTTTTATGTTTTTTTAATATGTAAAATCAAGTCATTAATTCTTTATTATCCAAATTTTATTAGTTAATTTTAATCTGCTAGAAATATGCTTTAGATCTTGTAAAGAATAATTCTTAGGCCCATCAAATCTAAAAAAATAATCTTCCATTTTTATTTGTTTTGAAAATTTTTAATGCAAGTCATTAGGGTTGTAAACGAGCTGAGCTTGAGCGAGCTCGGACTTGCCTCTTGTTCGGATCATTTGAAATTGGCTCTTGTTTGAGATTGTTCGTGAACATTGTGTTTCTTGTGAATAGTGTGATTAGTGTTCGGCTCAATTTAGATATTCTTGGCTTGAAATTGGCTTGTTTAAATTAATTAAAAAAATTAAATTTAGTGTTGGAATCGAACAAATGAGATGTTATGTTTTAAATTTAGGTACATATAATATATTATTATATAGATAATATATATAAATTTTTTATTTCAAATTAAATTAAATCGCTTGCAGTCACGAAGGTGTTCATGTTCGGCTCGTTTATAATTCAAGTTTAAAAAATTTGTTCGTGTTCGGCTTATTTACTTATGATTTGAACATAAGCTACTTTAAGAGCTGAATACGAAGTGTTTATGAATGATGAGTTTTTTTTTACAGCCCTACAATGCATTGCTTGTTAAAGGCTCGCATGCATAGCATTGCCTTGTGGCAATGGTTGCTTTGATTTTTATGGGTAGTTGATTCAATTAAAGGCTTATTTTGTTGCTTATAAATACAAAATATGCTTCACATGTATAATGAGCAAAGAATTGAAAAAATGATGCTATAATTTTTTCTAGAAATTTGGAGAGTCTTAGTTAAGGGGCCCACCCAATAAACATCCTTCGTCGGAAAAATTATTCTGTCTGGACACCACACATAAAATTGTGTTCGGATGCCAATTAAGTGGTGACATGTGGAATGGTGGCCCCTAGCGAGGAAGAAATAAAAAATACATTATATTTTACTGTGTGACGCGATTCGAATCCCGCCCAGATATACGAAAAAGTGTCATTTTGTCATATTTGATTCAATTCGTTCGCATTCCGACGAAAAAGTAAAGCATTTATTGGAAATTTATTGTCACTTTCCCGCTAAACGAATGTCTTGTTCCCTGATGCGAAAGGAGGAACCGTCCATTACCCCATTTCTATTTTTAGGGTTTCTACCATATGAGATGCATCTGAGATGGAGTAGATCTCTCGACCAATTGAGTTTAGCTCTGAATGTTTTCAATATGGTAAAGCCATTGTTATGGTTTGGGTTCTAGGGTAACTGCGGTTATATTTAGGGTTAGGTTGCTGTTTTGATGGAGTTATTAGGGCGAACGGGTTAGGGTGGTGTTATTCTTATGTTATGTCGGTGTTTTTTAGTCTGTTGTTAATGGTGTTAGTGTAGTGTTACTGTGGTATTATATGGTGATTATTATCGTGATATTTTGTTGTTGTGGAATGGTGGTGTATGCTGTTGAGTTTTGTGTTATTATTATGGTTTTATGCTAGTCGTATTGCGTTGATATTTTCATTGCTTTATCTAGTGATTATTCTCGTGATATTTTGTTGACATGTGATGGTGATGTTTAGGTGAGGTTCTTGTTGTATTAATCTGGTTTTGTTATGCTCATATTGCGGTATTATTGTCTTCCTTTCTCACCGAAAGAATGTTGTTAAAGAGTTTTATTGCGGTGTTTTTATGGTGTTATTGCGGTGTTTTTGTGGTGTTATTGCGGTGTTTTTGTGGTAATATTGCGGTGTATTTGTGGTGTTATTCCGGTGTTTTTGTGGTGTTATTTCGTGTTTTTGTGATGTTACTCTGGTGTTTTTGTGGTGTTATTCCAGTGTTTTGGTGGTGTTGTTCCGCTGTTTTTTTGGTGTTATTCTGGTATTTTTGTGGTGTTATTACGGTGTTTTTGTGGTGTTATTCCGGTGTTTTTGTGGTGTTATTCCGGTGTTTTGTGGTGTTATTCCAGTGTTTTGTGGTGTTATTGCGATCTTTTTGTGGTGTTATTGCGACGTTTTTTTGGTTTTATTTCGGTTTTATTATGTGTTCTTTTCATTGTTGTTTTAGTAGACGAAAGCAGCGTTATTGTTTTATTATTTTGGCGTTTTCGGGCTGTTATTCTAGTTTTTCTGATGGAGTTATTTCAGAGTCTTTGCTTTGTTACTGTGATGTTATGCTTGCAGTGATCCAATTGAACTAACTTAACTCATTGGATGCAGGAAAGGAGGAAAAAGCTTCAACAAGCCAAGAACCAGTTATCGCATTTGGAAAATTTTCTCTGCAATGAGACTCAGAGTGAGTAATTAAACGACTCATTGAAGGCATATTCAGAATCATTTTACACGCTGAGTAAGTTGCTCATAAGGCCTATAGGTTTCATTGGAAGGGAGTGTTTTTTGATTGCTAGAGTAAAGTCCATGGCTGTTAGTCATCTAAGAAGCAATGAGATCGAGTTATTTAGTGACTCACCTAAACGTGGAAGACTAGTAGTTGAGAACTTCATTCAGAGGAATAAAAAGGTACAATAAGACAAAGTTTAGGTTGTTCCAACATCAGAAGTTGAAGGAGTTTTATAAATTGGTGCCAATGACGAAGACGTGATTTGTATCGAATAAGTGATGGGTAACATATTTACTAAATGATACAAACATAATAAAATACTATTGTAAGTTATGATGCTTTGGACTTGTTAAGTCTCATGTGAATGGTTTTTCGTCTGGTGAACCAGTTGGAACACCAGTGACATGAGACTTTGAAGTCTAAAACATCATAACTTTCATATGTATTTTATTCTGTTTGTTTCATTTAACAAATATGTTACCCATCACTTATTCGATACAAACCACGTCTTCATCATTGGCACCAATTTATAAAACTCCCTCAACTTTAGATGTTGGAACAATCTGAAACTTCCTCTTGTACCTTTTTCATTCATATGAATCAATTTATGAACTACTGATCTTTCACGATTAGGTGAATCACTAAATAACTCAATCTCATTGCTTCTGAGATGACTAACAGCCTTAGACTTTACTCTAGCCATCAAAGAGCACTCCCTTCCAACCAAACCTACATGCCTTATGAGCAGCTTTCTCAGCATGTAAAATGATTCTGAAAACGCTTTCAATAAGTCCTTTAATCAACATTAATCTGACTGCCTCTAGTATCACAAACAGACTTGGAGCTGATTCTAGCAATGAACTCACCCTCCTTTGGGATACTGATATATAAAAAAATACCTATTTCTTTATGTCTTAATTCTTATTAATTTCAAAGGATATTATGCTTTAATGAAAGGTATTTTTTTGTGTTTTTGGATGTAGGTGATGTAAAAAGGTCTAAAAAGGAGCAAAAATGGAGCAAAATACAAAAAGTATAAAAAAATATGGCCTGACACCTAGGCGCCTGAAGTTGGCGCCTAAGCTCCAGACTCGATACAGAAACTGTTAAGTTTTTGACAACGTTTGATCAGTTATTTTGACGGAGTGAGCAGTTATTGGACATTCTAGAAGACTGACAGTTGTTCCTTGATAATAGG
The DNA here is from genome assembly GCA_022702705.1 of Papilionanthe hookeriana x Papilionanthe teres. Taxonomy (NCBI): domain Eukaryota; kingdom Viridiplantae; phylum Streptophyta; class Magnoliopsida; order Asparagales; family Orchidaceae; genus Papilionanthe; species Papilionanthe hookeriana x Papilionanthe teres. The sequence continues at coordinate 98,215,512 of CM040422.1, read as the reverse complement.
ACATGTGATACATTGCATTTGGACGCTCCAAAAAGGTTTTAATCGCGAAGAGGTGCTAGCCAAAGTGAAGAGGTGCGAAGAACTAGGCGCCAGATTTCGGCTCCTAGGCGCCAGATAGACCTTCTAGAAGATTCATTGAATATGGACATGTTTTGAAGAGGTGCCTCAAGGCAACCCTTGAAGCCTATAAATAGGGGTCCATTTCTTCAGAAAACGTGCCCCTCCCATTGTAACCTTTTCTCTTATCCACTTTAGGATCTCTCATCCTTAGAGAGAGAAATAGAGAGAGAAATTTAGGGCCACTTTTATTTATTTTAGTGAGTTTATTTTCAAGTTGTTGCATCTAGAGTTCATTACACTGTGGAGTCAGTAGGAATTAGAAGATCTGTAGAAGAAATATTTGAGATAAATATTTTATATTTGATTCAAAGTTTATTTATTATATTTTGTACGTTTATATTCAATGTGTTCTGAGTAGTTAGTTTACTTTCTTCCTTCAATTATGACGAGATAGATAAGATAATATAAAGATTCGATGGAGAATTGAAATTCAAAATATTTTCAAAACATTGTGATGACATTAATACATGATCTTACTTTACTTTTTAAATTGGCCATTTAAATTGTTAAAACCTGTTGAAGAGTTTTGAGACCTAGGAGGAGAAGAACTCTTAACTTGTAAATGTCACATGAATCCTTGGGTAGTCGAAGGCCATGTGCGGGCTATTCAAGGTGAAGTGCAAATAAATAGGAAGATAATATTTAAAGAGCGTAGAATTGATAAGTTTTTAGAGTGACAGACTAATTTCTTATAATTTGATTTATAGATTTGGAAAGGGTCACTAGTAGGGCCGACCATAGCCACCCTTGGACATATAGAAGTGTAAGTCTAGATTAACCCATTCTACTAACAATACATCCGGACCTGATCTGTAAATTAGCCAATGTTCTTTGCGCCTGGATCAAAGGGTAAAGAATAGGAATGCTTCTATTTGGCACAATACAATAAATCAAATTCTCCAACGAATATTAAATTATCTTAAAAATCTTAGATTAATTGAAGGAAAGAAAGTTGTTTATTTTATAGTTTTCATAAATCATTTTCTTATTATTGTTTTCTTTATTTGCATATAGTAAATTAATAGTAATTTATAGTTAAATTAAAGATAAAAAGATATTTTTGAAATATAATATTTAGAAAATTTATCACTATAATTCTTCCCCGTGGGATCGATACTGGGGTCTTTGTTTCAAAGCCCTATATTACTTGAAATGATACGTATACTTGCGTAGTACCCCTAGTGTGTAAAAATATTTTCTAAATTTTACAACATTTTGATTTTATACACTAGCCGCTATTTATAAATTGGGGCATATTTTGGAAGCGAATATTACTGCATTATTGCAGGTCGGGTCAGATACTGTCATTGATGTGTATAAGAGTGATATTTATGTATTATTCGTTGGATAATGGAACCTCATTACTGTATTAGTATAGTATTACCAGTGTCTTATTTGAGTATTATTGCTGTATTAATCATATATTACTGTGGTATTGTTGAAGTGTTATTAAAGTGTTAATCGATTGTCATTGTTGTATCATTTACATTTTATTGCGGTATTATTCCAATGTTACTATTGTTTTACTGAAGGGTTATTAAAGTTTTAGTATTACGAAAAATTATTCAGTGTTATTCCAGTATTACTCATGTATGATTCATGTATTATTCTGGTTTTATTCGAGTGTTATTCTTGTGCTCTGTGGTGATATTAATGTTATTCCGGTGCAACTTATTCTTGGTGTATTATTTGTGTTTTATTGCGGTGTTGATGGAGGGTTATTAAAGTTCCTATATTACCGATGTATGATTTAGATTTTATTATGGTAGTATTCTAGTGTTATTCCGGTGTTATTTTGTCTTATTAGTACTATGCCGGTGCAACTGATTCGTGATGTACTGCAGTGTTATTGGAGGTTTATTAAAATTCCAGTATTACTGATATATGATTCAGATATTATTATGGTATTATTCGAGTGTTATTCTTGTGCTCCATGGTGATATTAGTGTTATTCTGTTTCAACTTATTCTTGGTGTATTATTCGTGTTTTATTGGGGTGTTGTTGGAGGGTTACTAAAGTTCTAGTATTACCGATGTATGATTCAGGTATTATTATGGTAGTATTCTAATGTTATTTCGTTGCTCTGTTGTTTTATTTGTGTTATTCTGGTGCAACTAATTACTAATGTATTATTTGGATTTTATGATGGTATTATTTGAGAGTTATTCTTGTGGTCAATGGTGTTATTAGTGCTACTAAGGTTGATGTATTATTACAGTTTTATTTAAGAATTATTATGTTATTATTTGAAATTATTAAATGACACGTGTAAATGTGGGGCCCAACACTTAAGATTTTGAAAATGCCTTTTTCTCTCATGTGTGACCTGTCCCTAATCCAATGTGAGCGCTTCGAAATTATAACTGCAATCATCTTGAATACGAAACGGTAGGTTCATCAAATATAGTGGAAGGAAACAGATGCGGCGCCACCATTTTCGTGATTTGCATTCCCCATCTGTTTAGTATTTTGAGTTGTCGTTTGCCTGTCGAAACGCCTTCGCTATTTATACTAGCACAGTGAGATGGAAACCAAGCACAGTGAGATGGAAACCAAAGAAATTCCTACGAGAATGGAAACTGAGGTGCCCTTGAGAGTGAAAACGGACGAGCCTTCGATAATAGAGACTGAGGATCAGAAGAAGAAAAAAGGCAATGGCCATAAGAAGAAGGTTATAGAAGAGGATTCATCGATGTAAGTTTTTTAAGTATAGGGGTTGTATTTTTATTAAAAAGTTTATAAATTAATCAATGTAGTAATAATTTCAAACAATACCTGAACAAAACAGCAAAAAAAACCTGAATTTATTAAATAACTCCTGAACGATACACCTAAAAACCTGAATAAGACCAGAATAATACCAAAATAATACCTGAAGAAGACCAGAACAATACCTAAACAATACTGAAATAACACCTCTATGACACCTAATATTTCTTGGATTGTTTTATTTTTGTAGCTTTATTAACCTAAGGTCCATGAGTTGTCGATGCCGGCCATCCTTGGTGAGGGATGTGTTTGATAAAGTCAGACCTGTAATATCTGAGGACACGAGGAATGAGCTGAAAAATATGAATTTTTACCAGTTTTTTGATCTACCTCCTTATTCTCAAGAGAATGTATTGACACTACAAATACAACAATGTTGGCATCATGAAAAAATGGTTTTCAGAATGGGAGGAAAAGAGCTACGACTACTGCCTGATGAAGTTACCTTGCTGATTGGCATGCCAAACAGGGGAGAAGTGCCAAAGTGGGGTAAAAGTCGATCTTGCGGTGTGGATGCCTAGCAGATAGAGAATAATCTTTTGAACTTTCCAAGCGGGGAGTCTTCTTCCCTTGTTCCAAAATTTTTCATAAAATTTTTGTTATTAAATTTATTTTTTTACTTATAGTAATTTAAGCGTACCCGAAGGACTTCACCGCCATGAGGAGAATGTAGAGAATTTCTCCTCATTTAATTGGCCTGCTGCGATATGTGAATTCCTCATCGAGCAAATTAATGCAGTTGATATGAAAATAATTCTGAACCGGTCTATTGGATACATAAATGATTTTTTGTTTTTGCTGACGGTTAGTATCTGTTATAATAAGCCTTAGAAATCCTTTATTAATATTTTTGCAAAATTGAATGTTTCATATCTTTTACATAGCTTTGATTTTTACGAGCACATTTCTCTGGTAACTTCTGTCGATCCTGAGACCAGACCACGAATGTTGAGGTGGCCAAAAAATAATGGCTTAAACTCCTCACATATTGATATAGCCTCTAAGAGGCTGATCACAGAACAGGCAAGACTGTGACATCATTGTTAAACAATTTATAGCTGGAACATTTATCAAAGGGTTTTTTTTGTGAAGTTATTTTCAAGTTCACAATAAATTTTTGGATCTTAAAGAGGATGAGCTGAATCGTTGACCGGACGATTTACATACTTTTATTTTGCAAGAATTTATGAACTCAAATTTATATATGTTTATAATGATTTTGTAAAGTCTAAGCATTCAACGCAAGTATATGTATCGTATCAAGTAATACAGAGCTCTAATGGAGTCCTGGTTATCGATCCCACAGGGAAGCTACGAAGTAGAAGAAAGTGTTTCACAATAGGTAATGTAGCACTGAAATCCAATACTCAAATTGCAATTAAAGTTTAATGTTTACTTCTACTACCACTATGCAGAAAACAATAATAATTAATCAAACTAAAATTACTTCTAAAAACTTTGAAAATGGAATAACTAACAGACACACACTAAGCTATATATTTGAAAGGTTTTTGATATATAAGAAAAGTATCTCTCCTCTTGCAATGAGAATATAATGTGTGGATGGTATGGAACGATTATCTATGTTATTGTGCCAAATAGGAGTATAAATGTTTCTTTACCCTTAAAAGAGTACCCCATCTTTCAAACATGAAAAGAACATTGACATATCCTAAGTTTAGTCATTGAATCTAAGGCTAGGCTGAGAGGATACTGGCTCTCACTACGGAGCTCCCACTCACCCTTCACCTGAAGGCTAACCTTTGAGTTTAGTTACTAATCTTAGGACGAAATTGGGGATCTCAGCCTGTCACCCTGAAACCTCCAATTTGAAGTCCATCAAAACACATTTCCTTATTTATTTGCACTCAATTCCCATGAACTACGCAATTCATCCATGGAAATTGAATGAATTCTTCATTATTGTTGTAGGACACTAAATCCTTTCAGAATTAATGTTCAACAACATATTTTAACAATTCAATTGGCCAGATCGAAAAGTAAATTAAGTTTGAAATGAAAAACCATCACAATTTCTTCAATACATTAAAAACACTTCAAGTTCACATCAATCCATCATCACATCTCTATGCAAGAAGAAAGACAAAGGAGACTACTCAGAATTCATGAAGAAGATACAATAAAAAATGTATTTTATATATAAAAGAAAAGTCATACAAACCATAAAAGAAAATACAACTTATCTCTTTCTCTTCCCCGATGTAATTCCCTTGAAGTTTCTTTGAATCCTTTTCTCTCTTCTTTGCAACACTTAATTCCCTTTTTAGAATGGAAAGGAAGAAGCAATCTACCACTTTACTTCTTCTCCTTCACTCCTTAGAGAAGAATTTCTCTCAAATTCTAACTTCTACACACTTTTCTCCTAAGCCTTAACACTCAACTCACACATTCCCTCTCTAGAACTTCACTAAAAACCACATCATTTTTGTCAAAAAAAAAACAGTTACTTATAAGTTAGAAATGAAATCCCAAGAGTTTCCATAGGCATCCCTTCAAAAAGTCGCCAAAACTCTTCAAATTTGAATTCCACCGATATTGGGCACTGGCGTCGCTCTATCGTTGAATTAATTGCTGAGTTCTCTGGAAAATAGCGTCGGCAGCGCCCATTCTGACGCCAGTGGCACCCATTCTGACGCCGGCGGCGCCATAATCTATTTTACTTCTTTTTGCTCCTTTTTGCTTTAAATTCGTTCATTTTCGCTTCTTTTCACTCTAGTGACCTAAAATCATCATACATGCAAACAAATCATGAAAATACCTTTCTTTAAAGTGCAATATCACCAAAAATGAGTAAAATTATATAGCAAAAACAGTATATATTTTTGGTGCATTACTTGCCAACCCAGATGAAGGACTACCAAGTCCAGCTCCTACAACACAATTCCAAAACCGTGAACCTGAAGTGGACCTCAAACACCAATATCATATGACATGGAACCAGTAGCTTCAGGGGACACCTCAGTTGCGCCAATGTTAGCTTCAATGAATAGAAACATGGAAGTAATGATTGAGCTACTTAAAGGGTAGTAAAAATGGTTCACAGATTTCCATGGAACACTGCACACATTATCTATTGGAATGTCGATCTTGTAGGAGCAAATGTCAGCATTATAGAACAAATCCAATAAATATGAAAAAGACTTAGCTGATGAAGACACAGTGTTGGAAGAAGAATATGCACAGCCATCCCCCCTCCTGTTGAAAACCCTCCTGTTGGCGAAGAACACGAGCTGAATGAACAGAGAACCTGTCAAACATCCCCTGCTAAATAAGGTACCGTTGAGGGAATGGGTCTACAAGAAGAAGGCTCTCCTGTTGGAACATCTATTGAAGTGCCATACCCCATTCCCAGTTTAATGCAAAGGGTTAAGGGCCGAAGAAGCCGAAGAAAGAAGGTGGTCAGATCCCCTTTCACTGACTTCCAATTTAAAAGAAGAAATGAGGGAAGTAGATGATCAACCTTAGCATGATAAAAAAAAAATAGATGAAGAGACTTCCAGTTCCACAGAACAAACAAATGCATAAATTTCATCCATTATAGACCAATTAAACGTGGAAATAGTCGTCACCTCAGAATAGCCTGTAGGCCAACCGTCCGCAATTGTAGATACTAAAGCAAAGAAGGGACTGGAAATAGTTGTTTTTGATCCTTCTATACTTGCACGTGTGAAAGACACAGTTAACGAACAAGCATTAGCAATATTACTAATTGGCTTTCATAATACTTTCCTATATGTTGTATTTTAATATTAGATATCTCATAAGGTTGGTTTGTGTGTAGCCTTCTTTGCCAGAGTCGCAACTAGAATTTCCTGGGAGAGCCCTGATTTCTACTGAAATGCGAGGAGTAATTGATCAGTACTTGCTAAAATACCAAAAAAAGTTAGCAAATCTTAACCTTGTTGATGCATTACAAATCTCTTCAAGTGAGTTGACACAAAGATTATACATTTTTTGCAGGAATGATATTATTGTGCACATTTGGGACATTTTTTTAGATCGCGACATGCTCCTGAATTTACTATACGATGAAACTATTGGAAACTACCATATTGATGAATTAACCATAATTCTTGATAACATGAAGAATCAGAGTCCACATTTGTTCCGGAGATACCTATATGTGACGCCATTGTCCTGGGTAATGGATTAAATACATTGTTATAAAGTGTGGTATATTTTCAATAAAAATATTAACATTTTGTCATTTCATGCAGAGTTATCATAAAATGGGTAGCGACGCAACACGTTTTATAAAGAATATCACAAAGGGCAGAGGTGAAAAATGCGGATACAATATTTTTTCCTATTGTCAACAACGGGCATTGGGTATTGATGGTTGCTAAGTTGGAAAATTAGGAATGGAAAATGTATGATTCATTACCCAACCCAATGCATAAGAAGGTCTGCGACCAAGTTGTAAGTATATTCCACATAATATATCAACCCCATTTAGCCTTCTCGATTCAGTAATAAGCATGACATTAAATTTTGCAGATCAAATTGTTTTCAGTCGATGCTAGGTGAGCTTTCAGGGGGAAATCGGAAAAGTGGAACCTGTCAGTTGTTAAAAACGTCCCTACTCAGAACAATAATATAGACTGTGGCATGTTTGTCTGCAAGTTTTTGGAAAAATTAGTGCAGGTTGCCCCAATTGACTGGAGTAAGGAGCTCACGAGGCAGGCATACATGCCAAGATTCAGGGCAGAATTAGCATATCAGCTTTGCATGTGGTTTTCCTCTCTTAAATGATAATCAACTGATGTAACCATATATAATTTGTTATTATTGTGTTATATATGCATTATAGTTGTGATATTTTGAGAAGTAGCATAAAAGTTGTCAAGGTTTAGAACTGAGTTATTTTGTTGTGCTTCAGTAGTTTACTGGTGCCTGAGTTTATTGGTGAATTATGGCAATCATCTCACTGCATTACTGTGGTTGTATCTCCATTTTATCTGGAGTTGGTTGTATATCTTCTTTATTGTGGTTGTATTTGTGCAGTATTGAATTTGTAGAAAGGGATATTCTACCGTAGTATGTCTGCATTATTACGACTATATGTTAGTATTATTTTGGTTGTATTCATTTCCTTTAAGGGTACGACGGTTGCGGTGTTATTGGAATATTTAAAAAAATACTCTAATAGCACTGTGGATGGATCTGAAGCACGCCCGACGAATTCAAATAACACAATGAATATTCAAAATGCAACCACGTCACAATGACTTAGGTTAGATACCGTGGAGTATACCAATAAAGTCGTGTCTCACTCGATTCTGGATCGTTATGTTCTCATTTGTGGTTGTATTTCCACATTATTGCGGTATTATTATGGTTGTACTCGTGCTTTCTAAGGGAACACTCCTGCGGTGTTAATGGAATATTCCACACAATATTCTAGCAGCACGGTGGATGAATCTGAAGCACGTGCGGGTCATATGTCGTTTTATTTTCACATTACTCTGGTATTATTATGGTTGTACTCATGCTTTCTAAGGGTAACACACGCTCGGTTTTATTGGAATATTCCACACAATATTCTAGTAGCAACGTGGATGGACATGAAGCACGCACGGGTCATCTGTCATTGCATTTATGCATTACTAAGGTATTATTATGGTTGTACTCGTTCTTTCTAAGGGTAACATGCGTGCGGTGTTATTGGAATATTCCACGCAATATTCCAGTAGCACCACGGATGGACATGAAGCACGTGCGGGTCATCTGTCGTTGCATTGTCGCATTATTACAATATTATTATGATTGTACTCATGCTTTCTAACGGTAACATTCTCGCGGTGCTATTGGAATATTCCACGCAATATTCCAGTAGCACTGCGGATGGATTTAAAGCACGTGCTAGTCATCTGTCGTTGCATTGTCACATTATTACCATATTACTATGGTTGTACTCGTGCTTTCTAAGGGTAACACACCTGCGGTGTTAATAGAATACACAACACATATATAATAACACCACCATAACATGTATGTCAACAGAAAGTGTAAGAATAAATACACAACATATACAGAACATTCCCATATTAATACCATTTTAACAAAGCCAAATTGTTCCAACATAACTCGAGAAACTAGATTAATATAATGCGAAAATACACAACATATACAGAACATTCCCAAATTGTTCCAACATAACTCGAGAAACTCCTCAACGGTATATATAATCATCTATTTCCATTAATAAGCTCGTATTTGTTTCTGTGGGTTGTGATATAGGCAGTTCTTGTTCATTTTGAGTAATTACGAGTAAATGTCGGGAAAGATGTATAAACTATAGTTGAAATAAATACACATACGATATAAAGTTTCACATTTTTTTTATGTACCTGACTAAATGGGATTGATATTAAGAATAAATTTTGCTCGCACAGGGGAACTCCAGGTTGACTTGAACCAACATATCTCTCCTTTCCATCATACAGACAATTTATAATGTCAAGGACTAATAGTGCATCACATGGAAACATATGTTTAACAATGATGAAGTTCGTTTACTTTTCATTTTCTTGTTCCTTTCCCAATAGCCTTTTAGTCGTGAATTCGATATTCCTTTTGGGTGCATTTTCGTTGAGTTATTTACTTTTTACCCTTTATTTTGTGCATTTTTCTTATTTGATTTTGCCTTTTCTTAAGTTTCTCTCCCAGTCAATATAACATTGACATCAATTGTAAGTTTCTTGAATGTCTCCAGCACAAATTTCTCAGCCAATTCATTACCTTATGTTCTAGCACTGATCTGGTACTCAAATTTTTGAAAGTGTGTGCTGGAACTTGTTAAAATTTGAGTACCAGATGTCTCCAGCACCACTCACTTGATGACATTACCTTATGTTCTAACATTTGTGACTTCTTAAGATATTTATAACCATATGTGTTATATATGTCCCGTTTTGCATTAACAGACCACCACAGTAATATATATTTATCAGGTATTTTTGCTATATTCTCATGATGAAGAACCCTTCAAGCGTGAGCACATAATAAATCAATCATTTCAAATTTCTTGCAACTGCAAGTAATTTCAGAATTACCTCTGTCCACTTTAACAATCCAAGGTCAGTCTGTGTCCTTATTTTCAAATTTTTGAACGTTAAAAACTGAGTCGCTGTTGGCAGCACACTCCACAACAAGCCCACACAACCCATGTAAAAACTCTGCTTCAAACATTGCATATAACTTCCTCGTATAAATTAAAGCAACCTACCTCAAAGCAGGACTACTTTTTATAGTGGGAACAATTGCTGATTGTTCACATTTAAAATCTTCATCCTTCTCATTTGTTCTCCAAGAGTTCATGTCGAGAGCAAAAAAACATTCAGTGAGAGAGCTTGTTGTCTTGCAAACACCATGACAGATTTTATTGGTGAACTCACTTCTTTGAGTTGCTAGGATCCATATTCCAAATATATCTTTATTGAAGGCTGTTGACCACCTATGCCTGATTTTGTACAACTCATCAAACAAAAAATTATTGTGTAGATTTCCTTTCTTAATCATTGTACCCCATGTTTCCTCAAACTCCTCTTCCGCGTCACATATGCTCATGCATTTATTAAATAGATCATTGATTCTCTTGCTACCCGCACTACAATGAACTTTCAAAGATAATTTCTCTTATATATGCCATTGACATAATCTATGTCTAGTATGCGACAGACACTCTTCAATGGTTCTAGACATTGCTTAATTCCGGTTAGTGAATATTGTTATTGGGTGCTTGTTATCACTTAATCAGATAAAGAATTTAAATATCCACTTGAATGAGTCGATTGTTTCATATGACAAAAATCTAATTCAAAGAGAACATTCTGGCAGTGGTGATTCACACCGATAAATGGAGCACAACATAAGTTGTATTTGTTCAGTCTATAGCTTGTATTGAATATTATCACATCCTCAAAGTAGTCATAGTCAGGCCTGGACATCCAATCACACCAAAAGAAATTCACCAAACTCCCAGACTCATTAATTTGGAAGTCCCAAGCAAACATGGTATCCTCAGCTTGTCTATTGTTGAACAATTGTAGTAGTGAATTAGCGTCACCAAGTTCAATTTGATCTCTTCTCTCCCTTTGTATAAAATTATAGACATCTCTCTTTGTGCAATCAAGGTTCTCCACTTTCCCAGCTTCTGCAGCTAGGAAGCTAAATGCATCGTTGGTTCTAATCCCTGATTGTGTCATCAATCTAAGCACAACTGCATTAAGGTCTCTCATCTTTCTACTAGAACGCAATAAATGCTTGTCACTGTCTTCCACCAATGGATGGTGTGCGGCTTATTTTTTTTTTTTTTTTTTAGGTCGTGTTTTATTTTGAAGAGGGGTCGCCTAACAGAAATCTGTCGGCGAATTTTTAATTTAATTAAAATAAATAATTTGAAAAGTAGTATTTGATTTTGAAAATAATTTTAAATTTGAAGGTTTTAAGATATGAGATTAAACCGATCTCACATCCCAAATAGTTTATATAAACGAGCACCGCACCACAAACCGTGTACCTATCCCTAAGGATAGACACACCGCTCGATGGTGGGGCTCGATTAAATAAACTAGAAGATTAGTGACATCCGTTTGGTCCGTGAACCAATTTTATAAGCCGACAAGTTTCCCCGCTTAATATGAAAACATTAAACGGGGTTTATATTACTCGGGTTCTTTAAAATTCCCTATAAGGGCAAGCCCCTATAGTTAATTACATCTTAAGTGACGGGAATCACCTAAGAAAACTCTCGATAATAATCAATGATTCTCGCTCTCAAGAATTTCAAAGTTTAAGGTTTTCAAAGATTGAATTTTGGAATTTCAATAGGGAATGGATCAAATTTGGAACATTTTGTTTTGTGAATCCAAAGGAAGAAAGGTAGGAGAAATCACTGATTCGAAGTGAACTTCGATAATTTCCCGACTATCCTATCGTTTGGCTTGAATTTAGGAAAGTCCTAATGTTTATTTAGTATTTCAATCTTGCTAATTTTAATTAATTAGGGCTTATATTTGTATGATAAAATCAAACAAATAGCCTAGAAAATGTGAGGGTTTATGTCGTATCGGACGACTACCTCGGAATCCTAAGACCGGTTAGGGCTTAATTTGCAATGCAAATGCCTAACGAAGAGTTGAGGATTTATGTTGCACTAGGCAAGCTACCTCGAAATCCTATGGCTTTGTTGTTTTAATTCTAAGAAGATTTTGCTGAAGTAGGTTTAAGTTTTGCTGACGACGATGACCGTGCTGCCCACCATGCTCCAAGCTCCTTGTTGTTGCAGAGGTTTAGTTTTAGAAATCATAAATCGGGGATGAGAGAAGTGTTTTGGTTTAGAGAAAATCTTAATTTCCAAGTGTTTTTTATGTTTTATTTAAAACAAATCTTAAAGTTGATTATAACGACACCGGTTAAGATCCCACGGTTCCATCCTTCCGCATCATTATTTTTATCGGATTCACTTAGTCCGTATGAATTTGCTAAACTCAACTCGAATGAGTTCCACACTTTCATTTAGACCGTGGAAATCCCGTTAGCAACACGTAGGTTACATCATCCGAGGTATTCCCGATCATCCAACAGGACGTTTTAATTTAGTTGCAATTGTAGTTTTGTGTTACGTTTGTGATTAAATTTTGAGTTGTTTTATCTTTTGAAATGTTGTGGCGGTGAATTTTATCTTGCAATGACTTTTAACTTAATTTTGGTTTTAGTTTTAGGGACTATCCTAAAGGTGTGGGTTTTCATGCAACAGATTGTTTTATCATGCAAGAAAAGTAAAATGCATTTGCAATAAAGTAAATTGCAAGAAAGTAAATTGCAATAAAATAAAAGCGTACCTGGAGGGTCTTCCCGTCATCCCAAGCTGCACTTAAAACACAATTAGAATATTTAAGCAAGTTCCTAGGTAAAGCTAGGGGAAAGGTTATGGTTTTCTACCAAATTCCTAATCCTATAGCTAGTCAACTCCTATGACGTCTAGGTTCTTTGTGTTTTGTTTGAGGACGATTTTCTTCATCAAAGGACAATTAAGTCCAATTGTTCTTATAAATATCCTATCATATCGAGGAAGTGCTTAAGAAGAATCTTAAACATCTTTTCAATATTTCCAGGATTGTTTTAAGTCCAAATGAATTTAATTATATAAATGAATCGATCGTCCGAGGTTTTCAAGTCTTCGTTAATTTGCTCAGTGAACTAGGACATTTGAATATCCTATGAGTGAAGTGACACTTCATTTAATGTTTTATTTAGGAGCTATAATAACTAAAGCTTTCAAGGGTAAGTTAGTATTCAAATGATTTGGTTTAAGTTAAAGAGTTTAAATTTGGAATAGTGTTCAAGTTGTTTTATATTTAATTTCTTTTATGTCTTAGGTGATGTTATATTTAATTTAACTTAATTTAATTGAGTTTTAATTTAGTTTAACATAGTTCAATTTAATTTGACTTGGTGTTTAATTAATTTGATTTGATTTAACTTTAATTTAATTATTTAATTTAATTTAATTTAATTTTAATTATTTAATTTAATTTAATTTAATTGTTTAATTTAATTTAATTTAATTTTAATTTAATTTAATTTAATTGTTTGATTTAATTTAATTTAATTTTAATTAATTTAATTTAATTGTTTAATTTAATTTAATTTAATTATTTAATTTAATTTAATTTAATTTTTAAATTTAATCTTAATTTAATTTATCTTTAATTTACTTTATTTTTAATTTTAATTGAAATTAAGTCTTTTAATATTTTAAATTTGAGTTATCATTTTAATTAAAAATTGAGTATTAGTTGATATAATTAATTTAGGGATTTTTAAATTAAAGAATAAATCTCTTCCTAATAAAGATCCCTTATTTTAATAATTCCAATTTTATTATTCTTCCAAATTTAATCTATTATTTAATTAAAGTTTAATCATTTTAAAATTATTTAATGGGTTTCTACCCTTTAATTATTTAAATTTCAATCATCCAAATCAGATTAGGATCAAATATTTTACTTGTTGATTTTTTATTAAACCTAAAGTTTTAATTAAGGATTAAAGATTTTAATTACCATTTTACCCTTTAAGCTTAATAATTTCATAACTCACTAAATTGAACTCAAATGAACTTGAAATTTTTATGTGACTTTACTCATATGTCAATAAAGACATGAGAGGAGAAAATGTGATTTTTCTGTATTTAATTTATTTATATAATTATTTTTGGTAGAAAATAGAGATTTTCAAGGAAAATTTGATAACATGACCAAGGGAAAAGTTTCTGTCCTTAAGAAAATTAGGGGACATTCCTAATGACCAGAGAAGCACTTGGACCAATTTTGGTGATTTTTTGAATTATATTATTTTTATTATAATTATTTTGAGTTTTGGAGTGTTAATTAATTTAAAAATAAGATAAATGTTGAAAAATGGATTTTATATTTTTCAAAAATCTCTCTGATATCAAGGAAACCAGAGAATCAAATTTTGCAATTTTCTGATTTTTCTATGATTTATAATCATTATTTTAGTGAAAATGCTAGAAAATACATTTTTTTAATTTTAAAATTACCCTAGGGCTTTAAAATTTAATATCTCACTAAATAGACTTAGGAAAAATGTGGGATTTGTTCCTAAGTGATTAAAATTCAAAATGTGACATTTTGGTGAATTTTATTATTTTTGTGATTTTTATTATTTTTTAATTATTAAAAATATTAAAATATTATTAAAAATCAACTTTTTCAGAAAATTGAAATTTTAATTTTCTTAGATTCCCCTGATATCAGAGAGGCTCCAAAACCAATTTGGTGAATTTTTTAAAAAATATTTTAAAAGTTATGAATTTTTAAAGTTTAAAATGGCTAAGTGACTTAATCAACCCAATTAGTGGGGCTAACCAAGTCCAATTGACTTCAAATTTTTATGGTGGATTCCTCTGATCCTAAAGGTCAGTGGAGAATTGATTTCAAGTCAATTTGATGCCTGGTTAACTCTAATTAATTAAAGACCTATTTTAGGTGTTTAAGCCAATTAGGTTAATCCGAGTGAATTAACTCAAGTCCTATTTTTCCTAGAGTTCTCTGGTCATAAGGAACATCACCAAATATTTCTAGAATTTATTTCACAACATGCTAATTTTTGGAATTAAAATACTCAAAACAGCAACATGCATTTGAAAAATAAATAACTTTTCACAGAGATGGCCTCTGACCTTGGAAAATTCAGGGAATGTTCCCAAGTTCAGAGGCTTCAAAAGCCCTATGGTCTCATGCCATGGTGAATTGTATACATGCATGGAGAATTAAATGTATGCAGAGAGTAAATAAATCATAACAAATAAAATACTTAATTAAATTAAATGATTTCTTTTCCACATTATTCTCCTCTCGTTCACCGAGCAAGAGGGTATTTTTATTTTATTTTTGTGATTTTTCTACACAGAGATATGAATTTTTGAAGTTTAGGGAATTAAATAAATAGAAAAATACCCTAATTTTCTATTTATCCACGCGGCGCCGCGTCAACCTCGGCAGCTCCGAACGCACACGCGTCGCGCTCCCATTCGACGCCGCCACCTGAGTCAGCAGCCCGGGCCCCGCGGTTCTCGTACCGTCTCCTGGTCCGACGCAATCCTGGCCGTCCGTGCGCGCGTGTATCGAATGGATGGCATCCGTTCATCGTCCCCAAGTGTTCTCACCCGAGAGCCGTCCACACTAAATCCCTAAGATCTCACTCGATTCTCAATGGATTTTCATGTTCTTATGCTCTATGGATTCGTCTTGAAGAGACGAACACATCTATACGGCTAACATGCATTGAAACTAAGGCATTTGAAATGGAGAATCTCCGAAGCTCGGGATGAATAGTTAACTCATACCTTAGCTCGTAGAAGTGTGGCTTCAATCCGAGAGTTGTTGCACCTTCGATTGGGTCCCGCAAGCTCCGGATGAAGTCTCCCGGTCCGGTGAATTGCCTAGCTATGAAAGTGACCACAGCCCGATCACAAAGCTTGGAGGCTGGAGCAACCGGGTGGCCCGGAGATGGGGCTTTCGATGGGAAACTTCTCCTCTTGGTCCAGGTGAAGGTGTAGGACCGGTCGATTTGAGGATTGGCTCACTGTGGCAAAGTGTCCTGGTTTTGGGTGGAATTTCGGCTGAGAAATCGGGCTCGTTGGTGGGGATTAGGGCAAATCGACACCGGGGATCAACTCGCTCTAAGGATGGTGAAGGGTTTGGAACAATTTTGGCGTAGTTTCGGCAAGGTTTGTGCTTGGCTCCCTCATGGCCGAGAGGGGTGGAGTTTAAATAGAGCTGGTCGGGGGCCTCCTGTGGAGAGTTAGGGCTTGGGATCAGCCTGCTCCGGTGAGGAGAAGATCAGCCATGGTGACCACTAGGGATGGGGCAGCTCGGCAAGTGAGAATTTCAATGTTGGCTCACATGTGAGCTTTCGGCCATGGTGTTTTCCGGCGGCTCGGTGGCCGGCCGGCCGAGCATGGGTCACCCTCAAAGTCAGTGGGTCGTGGCTGGAGGTTTGTGCAATCAATCGGCCATGGACATGTGTAAAGGCTTTGATCCAAAGTGGAATGGGGCATGGCTAGATTTGGACCTAAATGGGTCAACCCACCCATTTGGGCTAGGTGCACCACCCAAGGCCTGGTTTAGGCTGAGGAGAAAGTGATTTGGATCAGCTTGATTAGTGGGGTCAAGTCACAATCCAAGTACAATTAGGCTTAAGCATGGTTTAGTGGAATCATGTAAGTGGTTAACCACCTTTAGGAGTTAAGGAAAGAGCCTCCTCCTTTTGCCCAAAATGGCATGGTGACATGTAAAGAGGCTCTCATGGCTTGCATATGGCTTATGCATGGCTCCATGGCTCCATTTGGCTTGGGAAAAGTAAAGTCAATTTCATGGAAATGGATTTAAGGAAAATTTTGGTATTTAGGGGTGATTTGGCATGAGGCTTGATTTGGAATTATTTGATGATGAATTTAGGACTTAGGGATGATTTTAATTGAAAGTATGATGAGGGGAAATGTCATATGGGCCTTGGAAGAATTTTGGGCTTTTTTGAAAGGGTTTTAGATGGGCTTTTAAGATGGATTAGGAAAGTGGGCTCTTGAATTTTAAAATGGATTTTGGGATGAAATTTTGTAAAGAGGTTGGGCCAAATAATTATTGGGTTTAGCTCATGGATGTGTCATGAGTGACTTGAAGCAAATTTGGGGTAGTTTGGACTTGAATTGGGTTGGATTTGAATTCTTTTGGTGAATGGGCCAATGTAGGTCAAATTGGGCTAACTTGGGCCAATGTTGGGCTAGGGTTGAAATTGATGTAAAATAAATATTAAGAAATGTTTATGGGAGTGTTTCAAAGAGGTTTTGGCTTTGGTTGGGTTTTAATTTTGAGGTTTGGGCCTATTTGGGTTAGATTTGGGTTTAGGTCAAAATCGGGCTTTTTGATTTTGGGTTGAATTTGAGTGGGGTTTGGGTCAAAATCTTGGGCAAATCATGTTAGTGTTTTGTTTATGAGGATGTTAAGGAAGGTTTAGAAAAGATTTGGGGTTAATTGGAGTTGAATTGGGTTAGTTTGGGCTAAGTTTGGGTCATGGGTCCAAATTTGGGCTTTAAGGCCCAAAGTGAAATTGGATCCAAATGTCAATCAAATTGGACTTGGATTTGGTCTAAATTGGTATTGGGAATGTTGAATTGAAGTTTATAATTGAATTGGACCAAGATTGGGGTCAATTGGGTATGTTTGGTTTGACATTGGGTCCACTTTGGGTTAAAATGGGTCAATTTGGGGGTTTTGACAAAAGTAGGGTAAATTGACAAAATTGGCCCATGGTGTAGTTGGACAAAATGAAATTGGGAATATTTGGGATTTTCTGGAATTTTCTGGGAATTTTCTGAATTTTTGGATTTTTAGGCCAAGAAGGGTATTTTGGGTATTTGGAGGGTATTGGGGGTTTTCTTGGAATTTTTGGTATTTTTGGGTATGGATGATCAATTTGAGTGATGTGGAGGTGTTTGGGATTGATTTTGGAAAATTTTAGGTAATTTGGAGATTTTGCAAAAATTTGGGTAATTCAAGGGTTTTGGGTAGGTTTAGTAGGTGTAGGGTCCCGGGGTCAAAAATTGAAAATTTGGGAAATTGAAGATTGGGTGAATTTGGGTGGGGTGAAATCATTTTGGTTGAGCCATGAAGCCATTTCAAGCCCATATGAGCCATGAAAGGACTCATTTGAGGCATTCACTATGTTGTTCCTAACCCTCTCGCCAAGGGCTTGGGGTTAAGGACCATCCATGTGAATCACCTACATGAGTCAGGAGGTCAAGTTGGGTATGGGTGTGGTTTTAGGAAGTGTGTGGAAATGTAGTGTGTAAGTGTAGTGTATGTCAGCCCTTCACTGCGACTGAGCCACCTGTAGGCGCTCTAAGGCCAAAGAGTCCTATAGAACTCATCCTTTAAACTTCCATATTTGATTTCAACCCTCTAGGTGATTAGGGGTCTATAGTCAAGTTTGTGGAGTTTGCAGGGAGTTTAGAAGTGGTTTGAATTTCTAAAAGGCGGGTCCCAATTCTAGTCCTCTAAGATAGTCAAAGGAAAGGCCTAAGGCTAGATCCTAAGCACTAAAAGAAGAAAAGGAAGACCTCATCAAAAATGAGGTCAACAAATGGACCCCCAATAGGTGTGGTGAGCTGACGGAGCACACCGCGCGTATTGGTGTTGACCGAAGCGATCAACGAAACCAACACGGATGTCCAAGTGACGAACTTAGGACGAAGTAGAAGAGTTTTCGCCGGGGAGTGTCAAGTATATCTCTGGAACCGGAGATTCTTGAACTCTCGCTGGGGAAAGGAAAAGGAGGTAAATCCCAAATCACAAGATCTGAGGGAATTTCGATTTAGATTTTATTTTGCTTCAATTTATGTTTTGATGTGTGAGTTTAAATTTTAGTTTGGAGTTTCAATTTAGATTAAAGTTTTGTCAAAATTAATTTGAGGGATTTGATTTGAAATGAAAATTGGAATTCTGAGGTTTTAGATGTAACATCTCCAACCTCGAAAGAAAATTGAATTGATTAGATTGAATCGTTGCAATGAGAAGATATCTCAGAGCAAAGTGGTGTTGGATGTAAAATCCTTAACCTCAAGAGTTTGATTTTGATGTGATGTATTTCATTGCGATAGGGAAATGATCCTAAAGCAATGCAGTCTTGGATGTAAAATCCTCGACCCAAAGGTTAAATTTTGATGTATTTCAGTGCAATAGGAAGAGAATCCTAAAGCAGTGCAGTCTTGGATGTAAAATCCTCGACTCAAAAGAGTTTGATTTGATGTATTTCAGTGCAGTAGGAAAAGAATCCTAAAGCGATGCGGTCTTGGATGTAAAATCCTCGACCCAAAAGGTTTGAATTTGATGTATTTCAAAGGTACATAGGAAAAGAATCCTAAAGCAAGTGCAGTCTTGGATGTAAAATCCTCGACCCAAAAGGTTTGAATTTTGATGTATTTCAGGTGTAATAGGAAGAGAATCCTAAAGCAGTGCGAGTCTTGGATGTAAAATCCTCGACCCAAAAGTTTTGAATTTTGATGTATTTCAAAGGCAACAGAAGAGAATCCTAAAGCAAGTGCGAGTCTTGGATGTAAAATCCTCGACCCAAAAGTTTTGAATTTTGATGTATTTCAGCTGCAATAGGAAGAGAATCCTAAAGCAGATGCGGTCTTGGATGTAAAATCCTCGACCCAAAAGTTTTGAATTTTGATGTATTTCAATGCAATAGGAAGAGAATCCTAAAGCAATGCGAGTACTTGGATGTAAAATCCTCGACCCAAAAGTTTTGAATTTTGATGTATTTCAATGCAATAGGAAGAGAATCCTAAAGCGATGCAGTCTTGGATGTAAAATCCTCGACTCAAAAGTTTGAATTTTGATGTATTTCAGTGCAATAGGAAGAGAATCCTAAAGCAGTGCAGTCTTGGATGTAAAATCCTCGACTCAAAAGTTTTGAATTTTGATGTATTTCAGTGCAATAGGAAGAGAATCCTAAAGCAGTGCAGTCTTGGATGTAAAATCCTCGACTCAAAAGTTTGAATTTTGATGTATTTCAATGCGATAGGAAGAGAATCCTAAGCGATAGCGGTCTTGGATGTAAAATCCTCGACCCAAAAGTTTTGAATTTTGATGTATTTCAGAGGCAATAGGAAGAGAATCCTAAAGCAAGTGCAGCCTTGGATGTAAAATCCTCGACCCAAAAGTTTTGAATTTTGATGTATTTCAGTGCAATAGGAAGAGAATCCTAAAGCAGTGCAGTCTTGGATGTAAAATCCTCGACCCAAAAGGTTTGAATTTTGATGTATTTCAGTGCAATAGGAAGAGAATCCTAAAGCAGTGCAGTCTTGGATGTAAAATCCTCGACCCAAAAGGTTTGAATTTTGATGTATTTCAGTGCAATAGGAAGAGAATCCTAAGCAATGCGATCTTGGATGTAAAATCCTCGACCCAAAAGGTTTGAATTTTGATGTGATTGAGACTTGAAATCTGGAAAGATTGAATTTGGGATTTGGAAGGATGAGTTTGAACTCGGTTGAAATTTGATTTAAGATTTGATTTGAAATTTGAAAGATCAAGTTTGAAACTTGATCGAGATTGGATTTAGATTTTGATTGAGGTTTGATTTGAAAGTTTGGAAGGATAGAATTTGATTTTGAAGTTTGAAAAGATTGAAATTTGATTCGAATTTGGAAAGATTGAATTCGAGATTTGTGTTGATTTCGTTTATCTTTTAATGGTTCAAATTTTATTTTGTTGTTTATTTAATGTTCATGTGAACTTGGTGTTTGTCATTTTTCAGATTTTTTTTTATATTTTCGAATTTAACAGGAATGAAGTAGGATAAGATCCGGAAAGAGATCTTGATTTGGAGAAGAAAACGAGGAAAACTTTATTATCATGATTTTATTTATTTTAGCACATTTTATTTTTGAGTTCGGACCCAATCATAAGTAATTATTTCACCCGTGTTTCTTAGGGATGAAGAATTCATTCCTTCGAAACATCGAGTAGCAGTAATATTTTTTCAAGTATCGTCCGTCGATTGGAAGCATATGTCGTTCTCCCCGGCAATTCACTAGCCGGTAGGAACCTCCCGAGTATACCGCTTCAACCACAAACGGTCCTTCCCAAGTGGGTTCAAATTTTCCTCCTATCTTGCGGTGTGCAAGAATAGGTCTCTTGAGAACGAGAACTAAATCACCAACTTTGAAGGTTCTTGGGCGGACCGGCTTGTCATGGGCTCGAACCATCTTAGCTTGGTATAGTTCTAAATTCCGTTGCGCCGCAAGTCTTTTCCTTCCAAGCTTTCTAATTCTTCGAGTCGTAGTCCGGCGTTTTCTTCGTCGTGATCTTGTTTGCAATCGCAATTCCGAGTGAAGGAAGCCGAACCTCTAAAGGTAACATCGCCTCGGACCCATACACCGAGCGTAAGGTGTAGCTTCGAGTAGGAGTTCGAAGGTTGTCCGGTAGGCCCATAAGGCTTCTAACAATTTCTCGTGCCAATTTCTCTTATTATCGTCCGAGGTTTTCTTTAAGATTTGAACGAGAGTTTTATTAAAAGCCTCGCCGAGGCCGTTTGCTCTTGGGTAGTAAATTGTCGAGTATCGCCAGCCGATTCCGTGTCTCCCGACAAAATTGTTGATTTGTGTGCTTCCGAATGCCGACCCATTATCCGAGATGATCTCGCGCGGCACTCCGAAACGGTAGACAACTTGGTTCTTGAAAACCGTAGCACGTGGTGTGCTTTCACTTCTCTAAGTGGAACTCGCTTCGCCCACTTGGGAAAAGTAATCCGTAGCCGCAAGAATGAAACGATGTCCTTTTGAAGATGGTGGTTCTATCGGACCCACTATATCCGTGCCCCAACATTCAAATGGCCACGACGCAATTGTCGGGTGTAGCACATTTGGAGGTCGATGTAGAACCACTCCGTGCACTTGGCATTGGTGACGGCTCTCGGCGATTTTCATGCGGTCGGTCATCATCGAGGGCCGTAGTACCCTAGTCTTTTAATTTTCATCTTCATCTTTGGACCCGACCGGTGAGCGCCACGAGTCCCGAATGCACCTCTTTAACAATTTCACGGGCCTCGGACCCGCTTAGGCACCTTAGCCACATTTGATCAAAAGACCTTCGTATAATGTGTTGTTTATTAATGCGTAAGACGAGTTCTTTCTTGATCCGATGGGCCAGCGACCTATCGTCCGGTAGCTTTCCCGTTTGCGGTGTAGCTCATCAATGGCCGTCGCCAATCTTCTGTGTTTTCTCGTCACTGCCGCAACCGATTCTTTTTCTTTTTCCGATTTGTGTATCATGTCTATGTCAAGCCGTGATAGGACCCGACGTCCGTGAACCGACACTTCCACCGATTCATCTTGCAAACAGTGCAAATTCTTTTGCGAGACGGGCTAAAGCATCTCGCTAAAGCATTCTCTTTCTAGGAATTTTGTAGATTGTCACATTTGGAATCGTTCCAACAACTCGTATGGCATACCGGAAGTACTTGTTCGAGTCTCGGTTTAAAAATTCGTATTGTCCGGCGATCCGTTGAATGATTAACCGTGAATCCCCGTAGATGTTGATGTCCGTTACCCCCATTCGAATGGTTAATTCCAATCCCGTTATGAGGGCTTCGTATTCTCGCTTCGTTGTTCGTACACGGTTCCGTCAAGTGGTAGGAGTATCTTAACATCCCCCGCTCCGGTGTTATAAAGATTAGCCCGATTCCCGCCTTACGGGCACTATCACTTGCGATTCTTCGTCTTTGTGTGCCGAAGATGCTCCGTCGAAATACAATTCCCAACGTCGATCATCGTGGTCTTCTAGGCTCATTATTTGTTCATCCGGCGCATCATCATCGAGAGGAGATTCGGCCTAGGTAAAGGGTGTGCTCGCGAGGAAGTCCGCTAAGACTTGTCCCTTTACGGCACGCAGAGGCACGAAAGTTATATCGAATTGCAATAATATCATCGACCATCCGGCAAGTCCGCCGAAAGTGTTGGACGAGTCATCAAGTATTGCAATGGATTAAACTTCGAAATCAAGTCGACCTTATGAGAAAGCATGTAGTGCCCGAGCTTTTGAGCGGCGAAGATCGTGGCCAAACAATGCTTTTCAATTGCGGGATACCTTACTTCCGTCGGAAGTAAACGACGGCTTAAGTAGTAAAGAGCATTTTCTTTACCCTCATCATCGACCCGAGCTAACAGGGCTCCGAGAGAGTCGTCTAAAGCCGCGGTGTAAAGTATCGCGGTCTACCCGAGACCGGGGTCGCTAAGACAGGAGGTGTCATTAAATATTGTTTAATGTCTTCGAAGGCCTTCTCAGCATTTCTCTTCCCAAATAAATTTGGCGTCCTTTTTAACTAGTGCCGAGAAAGGTCGACACCTACTCGACAGGTTCGAGATAAAGCGTCGAAGATACGCCAGCCTTCCCTTGAAAAGATCGTAGTTGTTTTAAGGTTTTGGGAGGCGGCATTTCTAAGATGGCTTTAATCTTCTCCGGTCGATTTCAATTCCACGATGTCGGACAACGAATCCTAAGAATTTCCCGGAGGTGACGCCGAAGGCGCATTTTAAGGGATTCATCTTAAGGTTAAATTGTCTTAATCGTTCGAAAACAATTCTCAAATCATACAGGTGGTTTTCCTTTACTTTGCTTTCGATGACGACATCGTCCACGTAGCACTCGACTCGATTGTGGATGAGATCATCAAAAATTCTTGTCATTGCTCTTTGGTAGGTTGCTCCCGCGTTCTTCAGTCCAAATGGCATCACTATGTAGCAAAATACTCCGATCGGCGTTCCGAATGCTCGTAAGCTTTTCATCTTCTCGGAGCCATTTTTATCCGGTTGTATCCCGAAGATCCATCCATGAATGAGAATATTTCATGTGTCGAAGCAATATCGATCATCGCCTGGAATTGGTAGAGGGAATTCATCTTTTGGACATGCCTTGTTTAAATCTCTCGAAGTCCACACAAATTCCGATTCGACCATTCTTCTTCTCGACCGGCACCACGTTGGCTAGCCAAGTCGGGTATTGTTCTTCACGGACAAATTTAGCGTCTATTAGCTTTTTAACTTCGGCTATGACTTGTTGTTCGATTTCTCGACGCATTCTTCGGGACCTTGTCCGACCGGACGAAGTAGGATCCACTCCTAGCTTATGGACCGCAACCTCTCGGGCTAATCCTCGGCATTTCATCGTAGCTCCAAGCAAAACAGATCTTTAAATTCCATTAATAACTTGATTATTTCTTCGGAGTCTTCTTTGTTGAGTAAGGAGCTAACAAAGGTAGGTCTAGGCTCTTCGCTAGTACCCAAGTTAACTTCCATTAACTCATCTATCGTGGATTTAATTTCTTCTTCGAATTCGGTGGAGCGTCTCCAATTTGTAAATCTTCGAGTTCGTCCGTAGTTTCCATGCAGTTTTCATCGGACTTGCAAGTGACAACCAAGCAAAATTCGGCATCGTCAACCGACCCTACCGTGCCGAATCCGAGTCCATACTTTGAATCGGGAGGACGGCCGAGTTATTCCATAACTTTTCAAAATGTTGTGATTGGCCTTTTGTCCATTGTCGAGGTAAGAAACCACGTTGAATTAAATTTTGAACACAGGGAGAGTACCACTCAAAAGGTAATTCCATTAATTCGATGAAGTGACATCTTCGAATTGTACATTATTTTCGCTTTGGAGGAAGAAGCACCACGGTAGAATTTGATCGGCTTTGCACCGTCACTACGTACCTCTTTGACCTCCATACCCTCGATCTTATTAGAATGGATCGGAGTTAAGGTCATAGTATGTACGTAGTGGTTAATCTTCTCGTACATTGATTTGCATTCTTCGTTCTTTTCATCTTCGAGGGAGATCTTGTATTGCGGCTTCTTTCGACTTATTGTTGCTGCTTCTTGCTTGATTTCTTTTTCCTCTTCGTAACTATCTTCCCAATCAACATTGATGGCTGGTTTCTTCGTCCAATTGTCCTAGTGTCTCTACCACGGCCTCGTCCCCGCCTCGACCTCGGATGCGAGTTGTGGAGAAACCTTCACCATCTCGCCGGAAGGGAGTGGTGAGTGATCGTTGGACTAGAACTTCGGGTTCTTCGTTGTCCCGAACTTTCTTTGCTTCATTTGTTATGGTATCTCTCGAGAAGATTGTTTTCTTTGGCGGTGCATAATAAGCGGCATCTTCATGGATTCCAATTTCATGTACGGAGAATGGTTGTAAGTCTCCTTTGATGCACTCGTTCTCCTCCATCGTAATACTTGATGCACCGGTGTAGAGATGATGGTACCATCCTCGTTTTCATGTATCCATGGTCGGCCTAAGTAGAGCGTTGAACGACGTTTCGAATCGATTATATGAAATTTTGCGGTTGTCTTTGCTAAATCACCGGTCTTCATCGGTAGCGTTATTGACCCGAGGGCTCTTTCTCCTTTCGGTTGAATCCTCTTAATAACATTTTGTCGGCCTCGAGCTCACGAGCATCAATTTCCAAGTATGCTAGTGTTCGAAGACTCATTATATTGATTGATGCTCCCGGATCCACCAATACTCCGGAGAGCGTAAACTTCCCAATCAGTAATCGAAATGTACAACGGTCGGTCGTGATCCGCCGTCCCAAGTAGTAGGTCATTGTCCGTGAAGGTGACACCTCGTCGTTCCTTTAACGAGCAAACCTCATCTAAGGAATCTCCGGCCATTTGAGCTAAGCAAATTTCCGGATCAAGTAAGGCCTCGATCGAAGCTTCTCTCATCTCCTTTCGATAAGATGAGAGCATCGTAGATGCTCGGTCTGGCCGGTAGTTTCCTAAGATGGGCTAGCACGTTGTAGTCCACTTTGTTCTCCTCGCGTCCCGGCTTCTTCTCGAATGGGTATTTCTTCTGCCGGGGTTGGTTCTTCTTGAACAACCACCGCTTTCCTTTGTCTTTTGGACCCATTCTCGGAGGTAGAACTTTTCCACTTCTTAGGTTGACTTCTATAATTTCTTCGAATCTAGTATCGAGTTTGCTCGGTGTCTCCTCCCGAATCGGAATGATCGGCTCTTCCGGATTATCTTCCAAATCGAAGGCTCTAACTCTATCGTAATCGGAGCTCCTCGAAACTCGCGGATAGATCCGTTGCTTGTTGAACTCTCGTAGCCTCCTCGATGGATGCCTTCTTCGTCATTTTGATCGTCGAGATCATGTATGATTTGAGAATTGTTGTTGGTATCGAAATCGACGCCCGGATTGTCGCTAGTTACGTAATCGTTAGAAACGATCAAAACGTAGCCAACGCCATCACCCTTATCATTATATGATCCCACCGAAGTGAGCGGATAATCATACAAAATCGAGGTTCGAGGGATTTCTCCCCGAATCGGAAACAACTATCCCAGATAAGCAGCCCCTAGTCTAGCCTTAGGAATCTCGGTCCCCTCTTCTTCGTCAATTTTCTTCTTCTCTTCGATTGTCTCCTCGTCGAGGTGGTTCTTCTATCGCAAGTGATAGCACCGGCTAACGTGTCTCGAACTCGAATCGAAGCTCGCACCGAAGCGGTTCGGATGTTGTCTAAAATCTTCTTCGAAGATCTCGTCCAGCGGTAGTCCATCCATCGTCGGCTGCATAGGGATCTATCGAATGACGGGATCGGCTGAGATAACATTGACGGAACCTCCTTTCGGGGTTCCTTCATGTACTCCTTCGGGATTGTTATATTTCCTTTCCGAAGGTTGTCGTTGAGCCAACTTTTGAAGGTAATGCGGTCTTCTATCTTGTGCCCAAGCATCCGATGGTAGGGGCAAAAGTCGGGATCACCTTTCTTGTTGACTTCCTCGGTCTTTTGGGCTCGGGCAACCGGAAATCTGGAGTTTTCATTAAGCTACGGAACATCTTTGGTACCGCTTCATTTTTGAACGGATATTCTCTGCTCAGAAGCTCCCTCAATGTACGTTGCGGACGAGACGGTTGTTCATACTGCGGAGACGACTGATAGCCGGACCGGGGTTGCTGGTAATTTTGTTGTGGTTGCTGCGGCCGTTCTGGTGGTATTTGCATCGGTTGTTTGCCTTTGTCAACTGCTGCAACGACCCCAGCATTTCTTTTCGAAAGTCTTCACCGGCTCGCTTGTCCGTCTTGTCGGCAAAACTTAATTGCTTCGCCTCTTCTTGCAAGCTTCCGGCCTTGCTTAACAACTTCTCAAAAGTCTTAATAAGTGAATCCCTCGAGGAGAAGTGCTATCGGCCGTGAATGCTTTTAAGCAAGATGCCGACCGCATGTTGTTCTTGCAGCTGTGGTTCACACTTCATACTTAAATTTCTCCATCGAAGTATGTAATCCACTAGAGTTTCATTCGGCCTTTGTTTCTCTACCACTAAATCACCTATAGTGATGTGGTGCCGAGCTCCGCAAATCGCTTAATGAAGAGGCTCTCTAGCTCCGAGAATGTCTTTGCGGATCCGTCTGGGTACTCCCGCATACCGCCGAAGGCGATCCCCGACGCATCGCTAACGAACCGTCGGAAGAGTAGCGCATCGCTCCCGCCGCATTGCAACAACCGGCACGAAAGTGTGCAACATGCCGTCGGGGTTCCCGGTTCCGTCGAAGGTCTTAAACAGAGGTGGTACGAAGCCCTTTCGGGTATTGGACAGCGTCGAATTCTTCCGGGTAAGGTCTACCCGTCCGAATAGATGTCCCGTTCTTCGATTGTGCTAGGGCTTCTCGCACTCGCCGCTCTACCAAGTTCTTGATATCCTTTTCGTGGATCATACTTTGTGTTGTATCCTTTTCACTCGGTCATCCCCATTGACGGATGTAATTTCCTTTCCTCCGTCTACGATGTGAATGACTTCGGGGGTGTCTCTCTATGTGGTTGTACTCGACTTTGGAGAGTGGCTAGAGCTATGGCCATCTCTTCCATCCTCTTCGCCATTCGAGCGATCGTGTCGTCCTTTTCCCGAAGCCGTCTCTTCATCGGCCTCGGCTCCTCTCTTCGCGGCCGCAGGAGCACCTCGAGAAGATGATGAAGCTCGTGTCTCAACCATGTTGATTTCTCGCATATTCGTTGTCCATGAATTCCGATGAGTCGATCTCATCTCCGAACTTTTCTTCTCTTTCTTTTGCCAACCGTCGGATGTCGGTTCTCAACTTTTCCATGGCATCTTCTAGCGGAGCTTTCGTGTATCTTCGTGGTTGTCATGCGATGGTTGCCGGTCCTTTTTTCACGAGTCCCCTTCATCGCAAGAAGCACTTTCTTCGGATTCCAGCCTCCCGGCGAGACTTTCTTTCTCGGGCCGTCGTTTCGGCCTCAATCGCCCCGTAGTGGGACGCCACACCATCCTTCTAGCAGCGGAAGGTCTATGACCGCATGGTCTATCGGCCAAATGCCGGAAGGTGGTATCCTCCCTAATCCGTAACCCCGATACTACGACGAGCGGGCTAGCCTTCATTCTCTTGCTCGGCTTTTCTATCATGACGGCGGGTTCTACTCGGGCCCAAGACGGGATTTGACCGGCACCCGCCCTATCCTTCGTAGAATTTCCGACACGGGCGCTTTTCCTTCTTCGCTAGCTTTTCTACCAAAGTTTGCGATCGAGCAAACGGCGTAGTTCTAGTTCTTTTCTTGCGGCTATCGTTGTAGTATGCGGGTCGAGGTAATGTGGCAAGCAATATTGCGAACATTCTCCTCATCCTCTGCGGCGGAGAGGGGATGGAACCTGCTTCCTCCCAAAAGTGGTATGTAGTCAGGCAGTGGTGTATATTCTGGCAGCGGTGTATATTCTGGCAGCTCTGGAATTTCCTCCAGAAAGCAATCTCGGCAGCTTCCGGCTTCCCCGGCGATCCTTCTATTTCTATTTCTTCTTCGGGTCTTTGTCGGCCGACGGAATCTTCGAACTGGACCCGATTTCGAAGACGTAAGGTCTTACGAGAAGATCCGTACCCTCCACGGTAACGTAGTTTACCATAGTTCCGGATTTCTTTCCCCTTTGATTTGGCGTGAAGTCGGGTAGGTGCAGAAACAACTAGACCAAATGGGGGTAGTGAGAACGGCTCCTCCCGCGGACAGCGAGCATCCTCCTAGTCGGGACCCTTTGCAGGGAGGAAACTCTTGGGTCGACCTAAGGTTGAACTCGAGCGAGTGGTTCCTCGGCTTCGGATACCTTGTTCGTCGCTGCAAAGAGGGAGACGTCGGTGACCTCGACGTTCGTGTTTTCAAACCCTCGTCCAAATCGGATGACCCCATTGTCGGGCGCTTCATCCTTATAGACAGCGAAGTCCAGATCCGTTGGTGAAGGAGAAAATCGGCTTCGGGGCTTCCATTTCCGCAAGGTAGATTCCGGTTGTCGATCCCAAGTTATGCTTCTTTTCTTCGAGACGAAAAGAAAGGAACTAAAAAGAGTCCGAACTCATTCTTTGTTCATGTATTTATAAAAAGAATCATTTGTTAAAAGAATCATTTATTAGAGGGTTTGTTTATTTAGAACGGAACGTTCAAAGGTGTAGAGAAGGTAAGGAAACCGATTCAGAAAGGAAAAGAAAGTCTTAAGCAAGACTTCCCGACTCGAAGGATCACTCCTAAACTAACACCTATTGGGGTCCACCCCACCTCAAAAATGAGGTAAAAGGATCTCGGAACCTCTCTGTTTAGGGGTGTCTAAACAAATGGCTCCTAAATCCGAGAGAATGTTGGCTATACTTGTTCAAGATAGAAATGAACATAGTATTCCAACGGAAAGAGGGGTAGTTTGATCCATTAGGGACATGGATACACTACCGATTTTTGAAAGCAGAATTATTTGATTATAATGGAGAGAGGAATATTCCCCAGCGGAGTCGCCAGAAATCCTGTGTGGCTTATTTTTTTTTTTTTTTTATTTTTTTTTTTTTTAGGTCGTGTTTTATTTTGAAGAGGGGTCGCCTAACGTAAATCGTCGGCGAATTTTTAATTTAATTAAAATAAATAATTTGAAAAGTAGTATTTGATTTTGAAAATAATTTTAAATTTGAAGGTTTTAAGATATGAGATTAAACCGATCTCACATCCCAAATAGTTTATATAAACGAGCACCGCACCACAAACCGTGTACCTATCCCTAAGGATAGACACACCGCTCGATGGTGGGGCTTCGATTAAATAAACTAGAAGATTAGTGACATCCGTTTGGTCTCGTGAACCAATTTTATAAGCCGACAAGTTTCCCCGCTTAATATGAAAACATTAAACAGGGTTTATATTACCCGGGTTCTTTAAAATTCCCTATAAGGGCAAGCCCCTATAGTTAATTACATCTTAAGTGACGGGAATCACCTAAGAAAACTCTCGATAATAATCAATGATTCTCGCTCTCAAGAATTTCAAAGTTTAAGGTTTTCAAAGATTGAATTTTGGAATTTCAATAGGGAATGGATCAAATTTGGAACATTTTGTTTTGTGAATCCAAAGGAAGAAAGGTAGGAGAAATCACCGATTCGAAGTGAACTTCGATAATTTCCCGACTATCCTATCGTTTCGCTCGAATTTAGGAAAGTCCTAATGTTTATTTAGTATTTCAATCTCGCCAATTTTAATTAATTAGGGCTTATATTTGTATGATAAAATCAAACAAATAGCTCTAGAAAATGTGAGGGTTTATGTCGTATCGGACGACTACCTCGGAATCCTAAGACCTAGTTAGGGCTTAATTTGCAATGCAAATGCCTAACGAAGAGTCGAGGATTTATGTCGCACTAGGCAAGCTACCTCGAAATCCTATGGCTTTGTTGTTTTAATTCTAAGAAGATTTTGCTCGAAGTAGGTTTAAGTTTTGCCGACGACGATGACCGTGCCGCCCACCATGCTCCAAGCTCCTTGTTGTTGCAGAGGTTTAGTTTTAGAAATCATAAATCGTGGGATGAGAGAAGTGTTTTGGTTTAGAGAAAATCTTAATTTCCAAGTGTTTTTTATGTTTTATTTAAAACAAATCTTAAAGTTGATTATAACGACACCGGTTAAGATCCTACTGTTCCATCCTTCCGGCATCATTATTTTTATCGGATTCACTTAGTCCAGTATGAATTTGCTAAACTCAACCGAATGAGTTCCACACTTTCATTTAGACCGTGGAAATCCCGTTAGCAACACGTAGGTTACATCATCCGAGGTATTCCCGATCATCCAACAGGACGTTTTAATTTAGTTGCAATTGTAGTTTTGTGTTCCGTTTGTGATTAAATTTCGAGTTGTTTTATCTTTTGAAATGTTGTGGCGGTGAATTTTATCTTGCAATGACTTTTAACTTAATTTTGGTTTTAGTTTTAGGGACTATCCTAAAGGTGTGGGTTTTCATGCAACAGCTTGTTTTATCATGCAAGAAAAGTAAAATGCATTTGCAATAAAGTAAATTGCAAGAAAGTAAATTGCAATAAAATAAAAGCGTACCTTGAGG
The DNA here is from genome assembly GCA_022702705.1 of Papilionanthe hookeriana x Papilionanthe teres. Lineage (NCBI taxonomy): Eukaryota > Viridiplantae > Streptophyta > Magnoliopsida > Asparagales > Orchidaceae > Papilionanthe > Papilionanthe hookeriana x Papilionanthe teres. Next base: position 98,184,134 of record CM040422.1, on the reverse strand, counting down.
GTCTTCCCGTCATCCCAAGCTGCACTTAAAACACAATTAGAATATTTAAGCAAGTTCCTAGGTAAAGCTAGGGGAAAGGTTATGGTTTTCTACCAAATTCCTAATCCTATAGCTAGTCAACTCCTATGACGTCTAGGTTCTTTGTGTTTTTGTTTGAGGACGATTTTCTTCATCAAAGGACAATTAAGTCCAATTGTTCTTATAAATATCCTATCATATCGAGGAAGTGCTTAAGAAGAATCTTAAACATCTTTTCAATATTTCCAGGATTGTTTTAAGTCCAAATGAATTTAATTATATAAATGAATCGATCGTCCGAGGTTTTCAAGTCTTGTTAATTTGCTCAGTGAACTAGGACATTCGAATATCCTATGAGTGAAGTGACACTTCATTTAATGTTTTATTTAGGAGCTATAATAACTAAAGCTTTCAAGGGTAAGTTAGTATTCAAATGATTTGGTTTAAGTTAAAGAGTTTAAATTTGAATAAGTGTTCAAGTTGTTTTATATTTAATTTCTTTTATGTCTTAAGTGATGTTATATTTAATTTAACTTAATTTAATTGAGTTTTAATTTAGTTTAACATAGTTCAATTTAATTTGACTTGGTGTTTAATTAATTTGATTTGATTTAACTTTAATTTAATTATTTAATTTAATTTAATTTAATTTTAATTATTTAATTTAATTTAATTTAATTGTTTAATTTAATTTAATTTAATTTTAATTTAATTTAATTTAATTGTTTGATTTAATTTAATTTAATTTTAATTAATTTAATTTAATTGTTTAATTTAATTTAATTTAATTATTTAATTTAATTTAATTTAATTTTTAAATTTAATCTTAATTTAATTTATCTTTAATTTACTTTATTTTTAATTTTAATTGAAATTAAGTCTTTTAATATTTTAAATTTGAGTTATCATTTTAATTAAAAATTGAGTATTAGTTGATATAATTAATTTAGGGATTTTTAAATTAAAGAATAAATCTCTTCCTAATAAAGATCCCTTATTTTAATAATTCCAATTTTATTATTCTTCCAAATTTAATCTATTATTTAATTAAAGTTTAATCATTTTAAAATTATTTAATGGGTTTCTACCCTTTAATTATTTAAATTTCAATCATCCAAATCAGATTAGGATCAAATATTTTACTTGTTGATTTTTTATTAAACCTAAAGTTTTAATTAAGGATTAAAGATTTTAATTACCATTTTACCCTTTAAGCTTAATAATTTCATAACTCACTAAATTGAACTCAAATGAACTTGAAATTTTTATGTGACTTTACTCATATGTCAATAAAGACATGAGAGGAGAAAATGTGATTTTTCTGTATTTAATTTATTTATATAATTATTTTTGGTAGAAAATAGAGATTTTCAAGGAAAATTTGATAACATGACCAAGGGAAAAGTTTCTGTCCTTAAGAAAATTAGGGGACATTCCTAATGACCAGAGAAGCACTTGGACCAATTTTGGTGATTTTTTGAATTATATTATTTTTATTATAATTATTTTGAGTTTTGGAGTGTTAATTAATTTAAAAATAAGATAAATGTTGAAAAATGGATTTTATATTTTTCAAAAATCTCTCTGATATCAAGGAAACCAGAGAATCAAATTTTGCAATTTTCTGATTTTTCTATGATTTATAATCATTATTTTAGTGAAAATGCTAGAAAATACATTTTTTTAATTTTAAAATTACCCTAGGGCTTTAAAATTTAATATCTCACTAAATAGACTTAGGAAAAATGTGGGATTTGTTCCTAAGTGATTAAAATTCAAAATGTGACATTTTGGTGAATTTTATTATTTTTGTGATTTTTATTATTTTTTAATTATTAAAAATATTAAAATATTATTAAAAATCAACTTTTTCAGAAAATTGAAATTTTAATTTTCTTAGATTCCCCTGATATCAGAGAGGCTCCAAAACCAATTTGGTGAATTTTTAAAAAATATTTTAAAAGTTATGAATTTTTAAAGTTTAAAATGGCTAAGTGACTTAATCAACCCAATTAGTGGGGCTAACCAAGTCCAATCGACTTCAAATTTTTATGGTGGATTCCTCTGATCCTAAAGGTCAGTGGAGAATTGATTTCAAGTCAATTTGATGCCTGGTTAACTCTAATTAATTAAAGACCTATTTTAGGTGTTTAAGCCAATTAGGGTTAATCTGAGTGAATTAACTCAAGTCCTATTTTTCCTAGAGTTCTCTGGTCATAAGGAACATCACCAAATATTTCTAGAATTTATTTCACAACATGCTAATTTTTGGAATTAAAATACTCAAAACAGCAACATGCATTTGAAAAATAAATAACTTTTCACAGAGATGGCTCCTCGACCTTGGAAAATTCAGTGAATGTTCCCAAGTTCGCAGGCTTCAAAAGCCCTATGGTCTCATGCCATGGTGAATTGTATACATGCATGGAGAATTAAATGTATGCAGAGAGTAAATAAATCATAAAAAATAAAATACTTAATTAAATTAAATGATTTCTTTTCCACATTATTCTCCTCTCGTTCACCGAGCAAGAGGGTATTTTTATTTTATTTTTCTGATTTTTCTACACAGAGATATGAATTTTTGAAGTTTAGGAATTAAATAAATAGAAAAATACCCTAATTTTCTATTTATCCACGCGGCGCCGCGTCAACCTCGGCAGCTCCGAACGCACACGCGTCGCGCTCCCATTCGACGCCGCCACCCGAGTCGCAGCCCGGGCCCCGCGGTTCTCGTACCGTCTCCCGGTCCGACGCAATCCCGGCCGTCCGTGCGCGCGTGTATCGAATGGACGGCATCCGTTCATCGTCCCCAAGTGTTCTCACCCGAGAGCCGTCCACACTAAATCCCTAAGATCTCACTCGATTCTCAATGGATTTTCATGTTCTTATGCTCTATGGATTCGCTCTCGAAGAGACGAACACATCTATACGGCTAACATGCATCGAAACCAAGGCATTTGAAATGGAGAATCTCCGTAAGCTCGGGATGAATAGTTAACTCATACCTTAGCTCGTAGAAGTGTGGCTTCAATCCGAGAGTTGTTGCACCTTCGATCGGGTCCCAGCAAGCTCCGGATGAAGTCTCCCGGTCCGGTGAATCGCCTAGCTATGAAAGTGACCACGCCCGATCACAAAGCTTGGAGGCCTGAGCAACCTGGGTGGCCTCGGAGATGGGGCTTTCAGTGGGAAACTTCTCCTCTTGGTCCAGTCGAAGGTGTAGGACCAGCCAATTTGAGGATTGGCTCACCGTGGCAAAGTGTCCCGGTTTTCGGTGGAATTTCGCCGAGAAATCGGGCTCGTTGGTGGGGATTGAGGCAAATCGACACCTGGGATCAACTCGCTCTAAGGATGGTGAAGGGTTTGGAACAATTTTGGCGGAGTTTCGGCAAGGTTTGTGCTTGGCTCCCCTCATGGCCGAGAGGGGTGGAGTTTAAATAGAGCTGGCTGGGGGGCCTCCCAGGGAGAGTTAGGGCTTGGGATCAGCTGCTCTGGTGAGGAGAAGATCAGCCATGGTGACCACTAGTGATGGGGCAGCTCAGCAAGTGAGAATTTCAATGTTGGCTCACATGTGAGCTCTCGGCCATGGTGTTTTCCGCATGGCCCGGTGGCCGGCCGGCCAGCATGGGTCACCCTCAAGGTCAGGTGGGTCGGGGCTGGAGGTTTGTGCAATCAATCGGCCATGGACATGTGTAAAGGCTTTCGATCCAAAGTGGAATGGGGCATGGCTAGATTTGGACCTAAATGGGTCAACCCACCCATTTGGGCTAGGTGCACCACCCAAGGCCCGGT